>JAVJGG010000029.1:30359153-30392774 GCA_035590195.1 Aviceda cuculoides | reverse complement strand
GATTTTTAAAATGCACCATACTGACAACAAAACCTAGACCCATGTGTATTTTACAAACTATATTATAGTTATTTTAAACTATATACATTTCAAAATTGTCAGTGTTGCTTAAAATAGACCCATGTTTTGTTTAAAGCCCACAGAAACCATAAGTATGTCAGGTAAGAGTACTTATGCCCACAAAGTCCACAACACCCTTAAATTTATCTATCTAAGCAACTCTCTGAAAACATTAACTTGTTTCTCATTTAAATCCACCACAACACCAAGCTTGATGACGTCAAATGTGTGCTCTGCAGCATTTTAAAAATCACCTCTTTATTATTAACAAATTTTATTATAAACAAATTATTAATTTAAATATAAATTATGCTGCAAATTTATATGAACCATTTTGAATGCAGTCTGTAAATTTCTGTATAAGAAGCTCAACCCAATAGATAAGGGAAGAAAAAATAAAACTAATATTTTCAACATGGATCCTGCCCTCCCCCCCCAAGTTTACAAAAGGTTCTGTATAAATAATTTAAAAGGCAACCAAAATCAATGAAGCATTCCTCATTGAAGAAGACATACTTCAAAAATCCTTTTAGCTTTTGTGTCTCACAGAGAGCTAAAGTTATAATGTGTGCAGTATGTGAAAAAGATACTTTGGCATTTGGCACATTTTATATCACGACCCTCTTTTGAAAATTACATTGGATAGGAAAAACGTAATGCGATACCAGTTTAACAAGAGTCTTGCACTTACCAGAATTGTGGCAGTAGTCCATATACTGTGGAATTTGGATTGTAAAGGCTACCAAATCTGGAGCTAAGAGAGATTCTGGCTTTCTACTCTCATTGAGCCATTTACTGCTGTGTAAGTCTCTGGTGTCAGAAGGGCCTTGAATTAAAGGAATCAGCTTCTCTTTTCCACAATCACCTAAGATAAAGATTAGACTCCTTACAGCTTTTACCATAACAAGATAAATTTACAACACATACACATTCACTAGTCCAAAGAGAACAGCTATTAACATTGTAAATACAGAATCAGAAGAGGAAATAGAAAGAGCAATCTCAAATAAACTGTTAAACAACTTCCTCAATGTTATCTTGTAAAATGTCTTTACATCCAGCAGGATTTCAAATAAAGTAATCAATTCTCTTTAAAATAGTAATTCCATCCCAACTTTATAAAATATTATCTTTAAAAATCACCATGAACTCAATTTAGAGTTAAATATACTACATTTTTAATGTTCTTGACATTAGCTGCCTTTATAATTGAAGACATCATAGACATTGATCGGAAAAGTTCCGGCATGCTCTTCAAGAAAAATTCTGTTAAAGAAATTTAAAAACTGTTTATCACAGAGCCCTCAAAAACTTCAAAAGCAAGATACACACTTCTAGTATTAATGGAAAATGAAACATTGAACAACAGAATACATCAAAATTATGCTACAAATAAAGCAAAATGCAAATATTCTGTGTAATATGAAAATGCAGAGTTATTTCAGTTTCTTCAGTGCTTTTAGATTAATATTTGACTCAGAAAAAAACAAAAACAACCAAACTTTATTTTTTTTATTCAGTGTAAAAATTGACTATACTGGGGCCAGACTGGATCATCCTGGCACACTTAACAATAATAATAAAAACCCCAAAAGAGAATACAAAAAACCCTCTCTGATTCATAGGAACAATGAGTAAATTCTTGTTTCAGTAACTCTCCTTGTAAAAAGCAAGGCCAATTCTCCTATACAGGCAATAAAGTTTTACATGGTCCAGCTGCACATACCTGGGGCTTTGGCACAAATTTTTATTGATCCCACGGTCCCAGAGGCACATTTGACCAATGATGTGCCGCAGTACTTCAATTCAACATTCTGGATTGAACCCTCAAGAGTTGGCAGGGGATTCTTAGATTTCACACCTAATAAAAGAAAACTGCAAATGTACTAGCCTGTTGAATTTAAATATTTTTATATTCCTTCACCAAGGCATTTAAACTTAATTATACTTTAATTATCTACCTTAGATGTCTTATAGCATTTTTGTTGTGATTCACAGTTTTTAAATGGAAGTGAGAGAATGCTGTATATGGGCATTTTAATACGAAGTTATGCATAAAATATATAAAGATACTGTGAGGAAAACACACAAGGCCACTTAGAAATTGGAATAATAAACATGTATATTTACACATACATACATTTTTGTTTTCACTTTATAAGTGCCACCTCAACTATTCTCTTTAATGTTTTTATTATGACCCTTTCATTTCAGGATCTTAAAATGACTAAGTGTTTTCAGCTTACGTTTAGACGACAACATTTTACTCTGTAGCAATGTAAAGCATTGAATCCATGCAGCTGAACAGCACAGAAAGCCAATGGCACACTTGCCATTTTTCAACGGAAACTGGAGTTCAAACCTTGCCTTAGGTCACAAGTGGAAATAAGTTTTGGTGGTCTGTCTTCAGCCCCCATTTGTGCACACCAGAAAACTACCACACCGGTTGGATGAAACTGGTGCTATTGGCAGTCACTTCTGAAGAGCTGCCTAGAACCACGGCAGCAGCAGCAGGGGATCTTACAAGTCAGGACTGAGATATGTTGGCAGAGCTTGAGGGCAGCCCCCAAACAGTCCCAGAGCATGGGTGGAGGAAGCCAGCCCTCCTATTCTGTACAGCGCTGCCTATCAGAAGAAAATACATAAATTTACTTGCAAATTGGAAATAAATAGTTTCAACACCTGTAAGAAGTATG
Source organism: Aviceda cuculoides (assembly GCA_035590195.1). NCBI lineage: Eukaryota > Metazoa > Chordata > Aves > Accipitriformes > Accipitridae > Aviceda > Aviceda cuculoides. Next base: position 30,390,018 of record JAVJGG010000029.1, on the reverse strand, counting down.
AAAGGAAAAACTAACAGAAGTTACCATTTTTTATGGGTTTTTTTCCCCTCATGCAAAAGTGACGTGGAATTTGTCTGTTAAAATTGGTGAGCAGCTTGTTAATTATGCAAACGTTAGTATAATTATGGAACTGTTTCCTCGCATATGTAACATAGAATTTGTTCCAAAATCCATAATTATGCAAGGAAAGTATTATGGAATATCAAGCAAAAAAAAAAAAAATTAAAGCATTTTGATATGTGTGTCAAGATTATACACATTAAAGAAACTTAATATATTCTCTGCAGAATGAACTCAGTAGTTTTTTTGCACAATCTCCTAAAGACTTATCCCGAAGAACAACCTTTAATATATAATAACTAGTAAACAAAAATTCCTAAAAAATTATAGGAAACAGAAGATTTAGGATTAAACCTGGTAATTGTGCTTACTTCACATTGAAGTGTATTTGGTAGGGCATATAAAATCATTTGGTAAGCAGACTTCTTGACATATATTTATTTCAGTTTTGTTCTGCTAAGACATTAAAGTAATTTTTTAGTAAAAAGTACTTTCCAAGATAGGAAGAGAAAAGCAGCATACCAAGAGACACACAGCATTTAGTAAACCAGACTGACATGTGAAAGTAGGTTCCACATTCTATGTATAGTTTGTTATCAAAATTTAGCCTGTCTTTTGTGTTCGAGGTATGCCCAGCCTTTTCCCAATTTGTGATTCAGGAAGGCTTCAGGCTCAAAGAATACTCACTGCAGCCCATTTGTGCGCCTGCCACTAAAAACACCCCATCGGTTCTCAGTCTGAAAGATCAGCTACTGGTTTTAGTTTTGTGAATACACTCTCATTCTTAGTCTTGCCCAGGGTAAGCCTCTTTTTAAAGCTGAAAATCCCCTTTGATCTAAGGTGTGGTATCAGACACAACACATGAATTTGTCAGAAGCTGATAGGGTATCTTTAGGCATCTCCTAGTCTTGTGCCTCCTCATACCTCCAATAAACTTGTGCAAATAGAGGCCATTATGTTGAAAAGAAAAAAGAAAAGAAAAAGAAAAAAAAAGTGTGTTTTTCCATGTCTTCTGCCTATTCCAAAACAAAGATTATAAAATACTGTTAGTAGCTGCCAAGATTACAGTCAAAGCAAAACACATTTGAGTTCATAATTTGACCCTCATCTTTCAAGTCTTCTCAAAACTGGTAGCTTCTTGCTGTTCCCATCTTTCAGCAACAATTTTATGCTTCAAAATACAAGGTGTGATGTCCAATACATTTCTCTCACTTCACTATGGAAGATCAACTACTTTAAAAACCAAGTATTTTCCATCATGGAGTGCACTTTTAGATGCATTACCCTGGACAACCTCTCTGCATTAAGAATAACACTTTCCATGTTAGTTACATGCATAACTTGAATTTCATTTTAGTATCTTATTTGAAAACAAGGAACCAAGTTCCAGGTGATCATGCTCCCTATTTGTTTCTGTTCACTCCTATTCCCTCACCAAATAACTTCTGCAATCGTTGAATTTCAGCAAGATACGGCAGTGTTACTGAAAACATTTATTTCCTACAATCTTCATAAAAACGTGGGCATACTTGTCCTGTCAGCTGACCAGTCAGCATGTGCATCACAGTCAGCAAAGCATAGCTCAAACTAGCCAGTGCACTGTTTTTCACCCAGCCAGTAGTTAGGGATCATGATGGGAAGCTAGGAAAGCTGAATGGCTTGACTTTTAAGAAATCCACAAACACTTAATACGTGATCATATAATTAACGATTATATTGTAATGCATATGAAGTAACAGATAGCAGTAAACAAGCTATTTCTTTCTGGAACACCTGTTAGAGGGATAGGATGAACACTTTCTCAATTGTTTTCAACTATATGAAAAGAAAATAGGAGATTATTAGGAAAACATAGCATAATCACACTCCTCCTTTTCTACGTTGCTATGGCATCATCATCCTGCTCCCAGTTTTAATAGCCGATAACCACAGCACACCACAGTAATCAAGGAGAAGTAGCAAGAAATATTAATTCTGTTCAGGCTGCACAACTCTGGACAGGGGGATACTCAGAAAACCCATTTATTAAATATTAAAATCCTATACAGAGCCTACAGTAAGGAATAAAGAACTTAAGATGTCTAACTAGACTTTGATCACAAAGACAAAAATCACCTGAACCTAAGGTGGTTCCCCTTACTCAATTACAAGTCTCTTCTTCAAAGTACAGAAAGTTTAGAGACTTTTGGTGAACCATGTACGATGAGTAGGTTTAATATATGGAAAGAGCACATTTTCTTCAGTCTCTGAAAATTTTTGGAAATGATGAACCATCCCTCAAACTTCTCAAATTGGCAAGGTGTTCTATAAGAAGAAAGTAGTCTTGTTTCCTACGTATGCCTCTGACTATCTGTAGCTTCCATCCTTGTAACTTTAGTTTTTCCCAAATATTCTCCCTTATTATCTCTTTCATCATGATAGTATCATTATAAAATCAAAGTCTCAACAGTTCTACACATAGCTAAAATATTCCTTAAATACCTACTTCAGCAAACAAATGTTTAAGCAAGTAAAGACTGGGGCCTCCTTCCCTCTCCTCAAAGTTTACAAACTTTTTAGAAGTAGTGTCTTCTCACAGGATTGATTGAGCAGGAAAATGTTAAAACTCCTAGACAAGAAATGCTTCATGCCTCCAAATACTAACTCAAATTTAGTATGGAGACAAACACTCCACAAGATTTTAATTAAGACATTGAGCATGAATTCAAAGAGGAACCAGGGAAACCAAATCTATCATTGCCAACAGCAACATTATCCAGATTCAACATCCTGGAAATGAAGCATGAGAAAGGCTTATTTCCAAGGTACAAGACAACAAAGTAGAATTTGTGCTGTGCCTGCTCTGGAATCATGCTTTCAAAAGCAGCACTGTGATTTACTTGACTTTGTTGCTCAGTATAGTCAAAATTGGAGAACAGAGCAACCATGTTTGTTTTTCAGTACACCTCACATTTTCTTTAGTTAACTTATTATTTTCATCAAGAACATGATAATCAAAGACTTTATGGAGATAGAGAGACACATATACCTGTCTCCACCAAATATAATCTATGGCTGCTTCCAGATAAAAAATGATGATTTTCGAGTTGTGTGATTTTTGTACTGGAAACATCTCACCCATTGTAGAACTATTTGCAGTAAAAATCAAGTGTTTCCTTCCTGATATGTAATCACGTTTGTACTTGGTGATCAAACATAATCTGTTTTAGCTGAATCACTCTTATCACACATAGAACACATCACCACAGATATAAAAAGCTGTTCTTTCCATACTGCAGAACCCCAAAATAGGCAGAAAGGGTTTCTAACTTAAAATCTACTATGCCTTGAGAATTTACACTTTGTGCACATAAACTCAATTTAATTTCAACTCCAAGCCTAAAGAGCCATTCTGTTCTAGAAACATGCACAGAAGTATCACACCATTAAGGAAGGTTCTTCCACACTTTAAAGCAGGCATTCATATCCTCGCCCCAAACTTTTCTGGTCATAGCTTTGATCCTCTCCAGGTACATAACCCAACTTCGCAGCTTGCCCCAAGTCCCTACATTCAATGACATTCTATGGGCAAACAGGAGGGAATCAAATACCTAAAGGCAGGTCACAATTGTGTCTTTATACATCAGCCCAGGATTTCTGCTACCAAGCCTATTAATGTTAGGCAATCATTTAATTTTAGACCTGTTAAAAAAAAAAGTTACCGAATTAGTGATTTTACCAATGGCCTATACATCTTTTACCAATCCATTCATAGTAAGGTGAATTTGCAATGATTAATGGAAAACCAAGAGACAAAATCTAAACTGATCAATAGAAAATATGGGAAACCAGCAAAAGAGGTATGTTACTGATTCTGAGGACAAGAGTCAGGACTATGTGCCGCCAAATCCCTGAAATACAATAAATAACTCTTTAGAAAGATCATAAAAGAGAGAGAACTGCAAAGTATGAAATAGGAAATGAATAAGGCATGACTAAAACTTCTAGAAGCAGCTCCACATGAATTCTCCCCATATTTAGGTTATGGCCTCAGAAGGAAAAATTTCAATATTTAAAGCATTAAGTACCAATAAACTATGGTTTGGCAACATGATATAGTAAAAGACTGTCACATACATGTCAAAATGATTTCAAACTCAGTAAAAAGATCAATCCACGAATAAAAGCAAGGAGCTATTAACCAAATGAAATAACATTTAGGCCTAAGTCTTACTGGAATCAAGAAAAAATGTCCAATTATTTTCACAGAAATATATATTTAATTTTACATGACTGACACAGGAAAGCTAGTAAACAAATCAAAGCATAAGAGAAACCTCATTTCTTTCATGAGAGATACTCATGTGTGTTCAGTCCCTGCTTAAGCAGTGCCCTCAGTGACAACTTCTGAAAGTCTGTACTGAACTTGGTTAGAGACGGCACTTCTGAGGAACTTGAAGATAAAACCAAACTTAATTCCTTCCTCCTTGCAGTACAAACATAATAGAAGCCACAACAACCAGCTCTAGCTGGCATCGGCCCTACTTCTCACGTTCAAAGCATTGGGGGAGCATGAGCTTTCATGTTCTTCCTTGCAGTAAAACAGCAGCAGTGTAGGAACTTCAACAACTTGTTTGATCACTGTGCTTCCTTGCACACAACACCTGAAAACACTGAGGGGTTTTGTGTTTGGGGTATTTTTTCTTCCCCCCTTTTTTTTAAATTGGAAAAAAGAGAAAAAGAGAGATTTTTCTAAAATGTAGAAGCCAGGTTATAAATACTTTCTCAGTTTTTCCTGTAGTAAAACTAAATCTTTGTGATGAAGTTCCCCAAACATCTTTACTGTGTTCACAATTCCACATTTTTAATCTGTCACCATAGTCTGCAGACCACATTTTGCAGCCCTAATATAGACACTCACAGGCTACAATTTTCTTTGTTCTACAAAACAGTGATTCAGGCAGCTTACTTTATGGAGGTGTCAAGAGATTGGTCTATTTGTCTATTTTTTTCTAACTCGACTTTATTTAGCATTAATATTGCTATTTATTTTCTTCTGTGTCAACCAGTTTTCAGTCTACGTACTACTATATTCTAAGAAATTACTGTTTCATCCCCACCCACTCCCAAGACTTAACAGGGCAATAACAACAGGATTATAGTAGACCTGTCTTGCCTGTAATGTATGGTGAGATGGACAGATTTTCTACTGTCTTGAGCTTCTTCTGCCACAGATCCACACCTAAAAGAAACCTCTCCAAAAAAAAAAAAAGAGAGAGAAAATAAAAAAAAGCTGTTCTTTCATTTTCTCTTCAACTATGGTACTCACAGAAAAATGCATGAAAGGGTGAAAGCAGTTATTGACCAGACTGAAATACTCCCTAAAGAAGGTCAAGTTGCTTTCTTCTTGGGCAACAATAACTAAATATTTATCTATGTAAGTATCTACCATTCTCTTCATCAGAACATAAGCTGCAAAAAGCACATATATGCACACACACAACACAAAAATTAATCTCCTCACATACTTTCAGTATTTTCACAGACAGATTTCAGGGCCAAGCACACAGCCAGTCATACACTGGTCTTCACTTTGGAGCTGAATATTAAAATCTCTGTAACTAACCACTTTAATCCTTAAACTGCTTGTAAACTAATTAAGGCTTCTCCATTCCCTAAACACTAAACCAGACATAGGACCATAATTTAGTAATGGGAGATTTACTTATTGCAAAAAACATTCCCAGCTTGCTGAAGAGCAACAGCATTTCACCTACAGGGAGAGCCATTTATATCTGGCAAATCCCTGTTGCTACAGTCCTGTTTTGAGACTCCACACAACACCCTTCATACAGGTCCCCACCTGCCTTAATCCACAAACTTCTTGATTTTTCTAAAATCCTGCTTCAAATGGAGTTAAATAAGAAACCTGTGATTCAAAGACTGAAAACCAATATTGAAGAAATCAGAGAATATTTGGAACAATATGTTTAAGGCATTCTAGGTCAGAGGCACCTTTGTATAATTCCTTATTGATAATCTGTTTTAAGTGATTATCCAGTCAGGTAAAACAATGCTCTAATTTTGAAAGCTCATAGAACAACTAAGCATATACCACTGAAAAAACCCGACTTTTCTGAAAATAGAACAGAGCTGGGAAATGTTTCAGAACTCCCTTTACCCACTATCCTAAGGCTGCCAGCAAACATTCACAGACTTACTACCACAACCTATCAAAAGGACGAGGACCATCCTGAAACATTCTCAGTGTAGGGTACAGAAATACAATCCACACGTAGTCCAAATGCTGCTCCTTTTGATCTAAACAGCCAACATTTAGAGAAGAAATACCACCTTCCATCTTTAAACAGATATAGTATTGCAAATACCTCTAAAACCTTGCTGTGAGAAGCGTAGTTTTGGGCAAATTTTTATTATTAACCTTATTATTGCTAACATTCAGGCTATTTAGGCATTGACAATTAAAAGCATACCTAATTGAAGCTATTATTTTAGATTTAGCAGTGTGAAGCTGGTCAGGACACAGGATTAAAGTGGCTTTAGTGGCACTGTTCCTGCTGTTGTAAACAGAGGTTCAAAAAGAAGAAAAGGATTGATTTTTTTCTGTTCAATTCAACAGCTGCATTTCAGATACTGCTGTATCATTTGAGACAAATGGTACGAGCCCAAGTTAATGCATTAAAACAACTTCTTTCTTCCAAGAAAATGCAGAAAAACTATCAGAATCTGAATTTCTAACTCTCAAAAAGCATGTCCTATCAATCCTCATATCTATACATTGTCAGCAGACAAATGCTAAAAATTACATGGATGCAAGTGCTTCCAGGATACAAATAAATAAGAACTTGAGGAACTTTCACCATAAAGTATTTGAAGCAAGATCCTGAAAAAGACGGATGGAGAGAGGAAAGAGCTTACAGTTTCCACCCCTAGTAACACACCCTTTGGTTGGAAGCATGAACTCACAATCAGTTGCTTCCATCTTAGTCATATAAGCCTCTACCCCTTCCAAATACAGTAGTTCTGCTGTATCTGAGGATAAGTGCAATAGCTCATGCAAAATGTCAACACAAAGTATATTAAAGCACTTTCTCATTAATAAATGCTAATATGATCACCAAAAAAATTTAACTGCATTTTCTATCCTGAGTTTCTATTAAGCCTAGTTCAACTTCAATCCAGTACCAGTTCAAATGCCTTATCTTCAAATATGCTAAGTATAATTAGGTTCTGTAATAAAAGCTGCATTTTACAACTCTTCTTTTAGTAAAAAGGTGCATAGTAACTAGAGAAAAAGGACATCTACAGCTTTCTAGGACAGCAAAATGTGAGATGAAAGAACAAAGTCTTAGAGAAACCAGAGGTCATCTCAGATCTCATCACCTTCCGTTTCAACTGTGGAGCTCATTTCTCTAAGACACATCTATTTAAATAAGCTATTTGGCAACTATGAAACTAATAAAGCCTGGTTACCTATGAGTTTGCATTCCTTTGCCCTTAAAAAGCCTCATTCACCAGAGCAGATGCAAACCTTAAAGTGCTATGTAACATACCTACTATGCAAGAGACAAGAAATGCCAGATCTCACCTGGACCTACACATGGTTATGAGCTTCCCTGTAACACACATGACACTTGGTCACCTGCTTGCTGTCAAACAGAGTATCTAATGACTGAAACCTCTCACAAGCTCAATTTGAGATAACTGCATATAGGACGGAACAGTTATGGACCAGTAAAAAGGTCAACAATTCAGAATTCTAGACTGCAAAGGTTTATAAAAATTCAAAAGAAGGGCAGGTGTGTTCAGTAACAGTATTATCAAAAAAATAATAAAGAACTAACATCTAAAGTGTAATCATTAACACTTTGATTTCCTGAGTTGCTGGGGATGATGGGGGAAAGCAAAAGAAATGTTAACATCTTTCAGTTAGGAAGTGAAGACAGACAGCAGTTGTGTAGTTAAAAGATGGACAATAGAAGTTGCTGCTGGGAACACTGACTGTTAAGGAATAGGAAATAGCAGGAAGACAGTAATTCGGACAGGGTTGGTAAGTAAAAAATGATAGAGATTACATGGAAAAAGATTAAAATACACTATATCAGTATTATCTTGAACAGCCTCCCCATGATTTTCCTTTTCAGACAGTATATGCTGCTTTAAAGAACAGAAAGATCTGAAGCTACCCCTTCACATAGAGTTTTCCAGGCACAAGATTTCACTTTCTTTAAAGATGAGTTTTGTTTCTAACTGGAGTATCATTCAATCACAGTTTTCTATATGGCACTCCCTTTCTTAATGATATCACTGTGCTCTTCCCAGCGATTTAAATATACGTTGTTTAGAATATAAACTTAAGAACACAATGCCCTAAGTTTAACAAAAATCTTTTTATTTTCTTTTAAATATCCTATGCAACTACTGAGGACTTAAGGAGAAACAGTACATTTAGTGTCTGGAATGGCTGTTTCTTACACCAGGAGAATATTAACCTTTAATCCTTGAAATCATTAAAGAAATGTTTGTAGAAATATTTTTAGCCTCTTTATCTGGTCAAAGTACTGGAAGTTAAGTTGTGTCTGTACAAACCAATCATTTCACCAGCAGTTTTATATTTCTTTAAAGCCTCATATAAAAAGCACCTGCTTAAAGTGAGTAATGGAGTTTTATATTCATTGCACTTAGGAACAGCGTATGTAACCTATTCCGTTTTCCTCCCTTGTGGAATATATTTCAGCTTATATTGCACAGCACATTACCGATGTGTATAAAGACTCTCTGATCAGCAATTTGGACTGCAGACAGCAACCTGCATGAGTACACTTTTTTTCCCCTGCTTAAATACAGTATCCACTTGATTCACCAACACAAATTAAAACCATCCTTTAAAGATGATGATCTCACCTTCACAGTGAATTCATGAAGCCCATACATGCTAACACCATAACAATGTCAGGCTACAATCTACAGCATATACCCTGCACAACCAACAAGCAATACACATGCTGTCAGCATTATAAAAAAAGAAGCTTATATATCATCTTCTCTGGCAAAAGAACACAAACTCTCCATTAGCATGATTAATTTCCGAGAGTTTAAAAATCTTACTGTCTATTAAGATACGACAAAGAAGAAAATCCAAATGCAAGGGAAGTACTGTAACATAGCATATATTACAGACACAATTTTATCTTGGAATTAGCATTTTGTCAAAAGAAAGCATGAAAAAGGGTACTTCCACACTATAGCTTATTAAAGCACATGCTTGTGACATACTTCTTTATAGTTGAGAAATTTAAGAATTCCTTAACTCAACCTCAGCATAAGGTTTCCCTTCAGAGTTATTTACTACTGTATTTTGATAAAAGTATAAACTTGCAATAGCTTAACAATAGTGTTCTTCAATTATGAAAATATTCATATTGGACTCAAATATGTAATATAGGCATGACCGCGTAACAAAAAGAACATACTATTTTTATGTAAGCTCCTGTTTTTCATTTAAAAAAAACAATACTGAACTTTGACAGGACAATTTAAATAATTTCTGTAAACACTTCTGCATGACTAACCAGAATCATACCACTGCATTCATTAATTCATTGTAATATGTATTACCATATTACACACAGAAAGCACAATGATTTCAATGTATTTCACAGTGTCCTTAGAAGACTGATTTATCCTTTATGCACAAAAGCAGCTGCTACCTTAAAGTAGACAGTTACTCTTTGCATCTTCTCCCATCCACTTCTCTCTACGTTGGTAAGTTTTAAATAACACGGAAAATAAATTTGCCAGAACAACTTAAACTAAGCATAGAATTACCCGTCAATATTATTGCACGTAAGTACTTACTCACTGAACTAAACAGGAAGAAGGGCTATATTACATTAGCTTGATTAGTACCTCATGGAATGCTGCAGAAGTTTTGAGGTCAAGGCAAGTTTACAGAACCCATGAGAAGCAGAAGGAAGAGATATTCTATAGTCATACATTTGAAGTAATATCTGTGATTGGGGAAGTACAGTTTTCTAACTTACTGTTAATTAGGTTAGCACTACAGTAAGCATGTTTGTTACAAATTTTAACTCTGATATACTTCATACAATAAATCGTGATAAATCTACCCAATATTAAAATATCTGAGGAAGAGAGGACTTCAAAAGTTAAAATGAAATCCTGATAAATCTTCACAGTATCTTAGAATAATACCCAAAGGAGAATTTGAAAACAAAACAAAACAAAAAGGTCAACTTTTTAATACAGAGGAACATTACTATGAACTTACAATGCTGTTTCTTTTGCCAATTAGATGTCCTTACCATAATTTCAAATATGTACTGAATGTCCTTATAGGAATTATAGCTTGGCTTAGTTTATAAAAAGGAGGCCTATATGAATGCCAGTTGTATGCTTTTCAACAGAAGGATGTAAACTTATTTAGTGATGTTTTTCTCTTTCATCTTATCTCTAGTTTCTGTGTAGATTTATAACGCTCGTTGTTTCCAATTTTAACAAATCACCTAATGGCAGAAAGGAAAATATGTTAACCTTGGAATTATTTGCAGTTGTAGAAATCCCTTTTGTCTGGCTCATGCAAGGCCTGCAATCTGTTTTAAACACAGATTGTCTGTCTTTTGTCTGACAGCCACCAAGCTGCACAAATTACTTTCTGCCTGTTCACCTGTTTGCAGCTGTGTCTGTAAGGATTCTGTAGTTTGACTTGAGCAACCACTCCAGGATTGATGACATGTGCTGCTGATAAACTGAACAATTTGAAGAAATTACTGGCTAAACTTATTGAAAGACATCTGTGCATGAGCTGAGAACTAGAAGCCTTCAATTGTGTGTTTGCAACCTGCAGTGGCGGCAATCTGTTTGAAGTGATACTCTTCTATAAGAGAGCTGGCCCTGACACAAAATAACTAAAGCATCTTTGCAACATATTTCCTCACTCACCAATAGAATTCTGCTCTTTTGGTCTTAAATATACTTCCTAAATAGAGGATATAACAACAATTAAGACTTCCTGTACCCATCTAGCAGAAGTAACTTCTTTTGAAGTGTTTCCATTTTTCACTCAGATTTGGCATTCTGTATTCTTTCTCAGCCTTCTCCGCTATATAGACTAGCTCTCAGCAGTTGATGGTAGTACGAGCATCCCACAGCCACACTTACTCTTTATGTTAGCCAAGAAGACGCCTTTGCAGTATTAGGGTGTACAGCTTAACTCTTCCTTCCACTTGCAGTATGCCATTACGTCTTCAGCTAACTAATATTAACACCTGAAATTTCTGCTCTAAAGTTTAGTAATCAGGAAATTGTATTTCCAAACCTTGTGAATCTGGATACTGTTTGAGCTTCTGGGGGATGTTTGCAGACGTTAATTTTAAGCTCAGGAAGCCCAAGACTGCTATCTCAGGGTGAGCATGTGCATGCATATGTGTGTACGCATTAAATTCTTCAGGTTTATAAAAGCTCCACCAGACTGGTGAGCTGTGTGTGATGGCTAGTCGTTTCTAAGCTGTACATTACATTTAGCAAAATAAATTCCTAAGTCATTTGGGACACATACTATAGTGATATACTTCAATGTCGCTCCCATTTCCTTTGTTCTTACACATTTAGCATAAATGTGTTTCAAGTATACATTGTGACAGAGTAAGTCAAAGCAGAATTCTACACATCTTCAAGTGTTTTAGTAGCCCAGAATAACCAACAAATTAAAAACAGCACTAAAATAGCTTGATACAGTAATGAGGGAGAAAAAAAACCTGAAGTGTGTTAAGCCTGAAAATGTAAATAAGTGCTTAAAGAACTTCCAAAATGAGTAGTCAGAAGCACAGAAACTGTCTGCTTTCACATCTGCACATTAACCCTCTCCCTTCCAAGCCCTCTTTTTATGCATTTAAAAAGGATTAAGTATGTAGTACTTAAGTATTTGCAGTGAACCATCAAAACAAACTATTCATTTCACCTTGTCTTTGCAACTAGTTCATACTAAAAGTCAAGGTACTAAAATGATCAAACAATCAAGACTTGTATCTGTGCTATTTGTTGGTTTTATAGCAAATGAAATTAGTGCTTCCATTTTAATTTCTTAAGTATTTGAAGGCAAATATTACCTTTAAAAGTATCTTCACAAATAAGGTTTACTAACAATGACAATTTTGAAAATACATATCATATTTGATGAAAAATTATCACTGTGCTTAAACACATTTGAAAATAGAAAGCAAAGCTTCCAAGTTAAGTAGCTATATAAACTGGGCTTTCACATTTCAGAACCAATAAACTGGATTCAATGCAGAACTGAAGTGACCTCCCGGAAAAAAGAATATATAGTATAGTGTATATGTATACAATAAATCAAGTCCTGATTATGTGCAGCTAATAACTACACATCACTAATAATAAAACCCTTAAGATACTGTGCTATAGCAGATATCTAAGTAAATAAAGTACATTTTTATCTTTACCCTCTATGCATATTGTGAGTTTGAGCATTTTTAATGTCAGCTTTTATTTTAAAAGAGCTAAGTCGTGAGAACATTCTTATGTACCACTTCATAACTCTGACACCAAGTATGTATAAAAAGATTAGCCTTTATTTGGTATAAAATCAGTTGGCAGTTTTACATCTGTGCAATGCAACATAAATACCCCAGCTGGCATCTCAAGCTTACACACATATGGACTTCAAAACAGAAACTTCCTTATTTGCAGCACTGCCAGGGTAATTTTGTATACTCTGCATACTACAGCTATTTGTCAGGCCTCTGCAGGTGTGCACTGCACATAAACACACAGCTGTAGTCTAGCAAGCCAAGTGTTCCATCAAACACATAAAGGGAGACCTCAGCAGCTGGATTAGTCATCCCTGCAACAGGTCCAGGGAGAACAATATGGGTTAGTATTTTTGGAAAAGCATGGATGGTAAATTTATGATTATGCTGGCCTTACCAAATAACTGCTGGATTGTGTCATTTTTATGCAATGTCTACTTATTAAAGTTTTTGTTAGAATGGCTGGAACAGACTGAATATTTTTTAGTTTTTAATATAAACAATAAGGTAGTTTATGTATAAAATAGTTTATTAAGTGCAAAATGTTAAAAGGTTTTCATGCTAGTGGTTGGTTTTTGACAGATGTTACAATTATTTGCATTGGCTTTAACAGACAAATCACTGGAATCAATTATAGTTAGTGTATCATAAAGTTTCTTACTAGTTATATATTATACTTTGTCACATTTACTATAACTACGTAGCATTTTTCTATCTCTGTTTTTTTCTCCAACTGCTTTGATCACAGGTGAATTCCTAAAAACACTTGACAAAAAGAAGTGCAGAATAAACACCTTACTGTAACTTGCTTGCTTGTTTAAAGTATGATTTTAATGTTTAAAAAAAAAAACAACAATAAAAATTACTCTCTCAGAACTCTTTGGAAGACACTAGCATCCACAGATTTTCATGGTGGTCATACAGATGTTAAAAATATTTTAATCAACCAGAAAAAACAGTAAGCCTAATTTTATGCAAATTTCCTTTAAGAAACTTCATATGTCAAAAGCAAGAATAAAATGAATCCATAAGAAAATGAATAAAAATTTTAAAACAACTTGCCACCTATTTATCCAGAATGTTCAGTGTATGGTATGTGTTTTAGCATTTTAAAATTGCCTCAGAAAAGATGAGAAAATACAAACACTATCAGGACAAAACCTAGATGCATTTTATCCGTTAAACTCTGAATTCAAATAATGTGCAGGCACATGTGCTTGCTTCTCTTTGGTGTTATTAAGAATCACAAAAGTTTACCAGATCTTACCCATAGCTCTCTTTTCTGAAGATGACATATTTACACACTCATAACGGCTCTTTAAGATTTCATGTGCTGGGGGAAGATGTCAATATAACGCATCAGTAGGGTAGACACCGACCAGCACTGAGAATGTTATCCCTTTTTTCCTTGCGTACAGCAGTACTTGGCAGCAACCTGGGAACACTGTGGAGCAGGAACCCATTCCCAACTGCCTCTTCTTCATTAAGTTAATTGCATGAGTTCAAGAAAGAAGTGAAGGGGCTTCCTAAAGGTCACTTTCTTAAACATGACCTAATGACATTTCAAGACCATGTACCTGTCATCCACCAGGAATATAACTATTGGTGGCTCAGTAATGTACATAAAGGTTATGTTAACATTATGGTAATGTAAGATCTAATCATGTAGAATTACTGATAGGTAACTAACAATCACATAGTGATTTCCTCATGTGGTATAAAGGTAGCTGTTCTTTTAAGCCCAACAGGTTGTAGTAAATGCTGAAAAGGCACAAGTGGCACCAGAGACAGAGGTGAACAATACTCAGCCATGCTCAGTATGAGAGCCACTAAAACATATCATAACAAAATCAAAGAAACACTTCAAAACAAAAAGGAAAAAAAAAAAGGATATTTAGAATATAGGGAAAATAGAGATTGCAAAGTTAGTTATTCCTTTTATGCAAACAACTCTATCTTTCTGAATCAAAACAAAAAAATCTATAATTTCAGGGATACATATTTTGCACCCATCTTGGATCTACAGACTACAAAAGGAAACATAAAGCTTTAACCATGGAATTATTCTTTTCTGGTAAACTGAAGACACAGTCCATATCAAAGATACAAGAATAAATATAATAGGGCAGAACAGACTGATGGTTTGAGGGCAAAGTTATCAAGATTTAATGGCATTTAATGGTATTTTTTTATACCCCCAATAAACAATCATGTTTAAAAGAAAAAAATAATTGTTTTACTAAAATTATCTACCATCATATAAGAGCTTCCAAGAAATCAGTAGGCCCTATTTCAGAAAAAACCTAAAACATCTTTCTTGAGAAACAATCAAGATGATCACAGTATTATGCAGCAAAATAATGTGACCTCCATAAAACTGTAAAACTGTGCCTTTCCAAACTACTAGTCCTCTTGGCAAAAATCTGAATTTTCAGGAAAAATTTAAGAAAGTGTTTCTGCAAATATGACAAGAAAATTTTAAAAGAGGAATTAGCGGTCATAAGTGTTAATCAATAAAATGCAGTGAACTATAAGAGAATAGAAATCAGAATGGGGGAAAGAGAGAGCAAGGAGACGGGTGAGGGGCATTGGTTTCCCTGGGCATTACAGTGATACAATGAATTATACATGGATTTATCCATCAGAAACTTGCATTCTAATCCTGGTTTTGGCAGGTATTTCCTTCTCGATCTCAAGAAAAACATTCAATTTCTGGGCATTAATTTCTCTCTAGAGAAATACAAGGTCTTACAGGAGCATTTATTTATTAGATATGGGAGGATTCATGTTTTGTAATAATGTTATTATTGGTATCATACAAAATTTATCACTACACAATTAACACAGGACTATTACAGTGTTGCTGCTATATACGTAGATCTAAAAACTTTTCCACTTGTACACAGAAACAACCTTAACCTTGCTATTACTGGAAAATCCTCTGGATTAACTGAACACCACAACAACTGCTGTGTTATATATCAGCTCCGCTGCTGCCAAGTCACTCAGATTCAGCCTTTCCAGAAGTAAAGCTTCAACATCACCTATGAAAATGATGGACCCAAGCACACATGCTACTAAGAGTATGATCGTATTTTGGTACTACAAATGCATGGTGTTCCAAGTGTCCATTGCTGGGGGTGGGGGGTGGAATGTCCTGTAAGAGACTGAAAACAAAGGAGAGCCCTGAACACTCCCATAGCAGCAGGGCTCCACAAAAGGGAAAGTCCTATAGAAGCTAGCAGAACATCAGGACTTACTTCCCTGACCAGACTAAACATGGAACTGGGCTTGGCCTTGCTGTAAGTATGGATCTGAATCTAACCTGAGCTCTCCGAGACAACCCTTTCCTATTAAAAAAAAAAAAAAAAAAAAAAAATCATCTAGGCACGTCATGATGCAAGTTTCCCTCAGCCCATTCCCATACTCTGAGGAACTGCATTCCAGTACAATTAAATCAAGCCACAGACCTTCTTCTCTGCGTAGAGAGCTCAGGCAAGTGAAGTACTTTCAACAAAAGGTCCTCTCTGGGAAGAAAAATGAACTTATTTGAGCTAACTGATGGGGAAACACAGTTCTTATTCTAATGATAAAAGATATATCTATACAGCTAGAATCCAGGCATTTTTTTGCCTTCTTCACAATCAAGTCACGTACACTTTCGTTTTCTTTTAATTTAAAACTCAAATTCAACAACTTGTCTGCCTTAGCTGGCTGGGATTTTAGGCACGGTCATATTATGTATATCTTAATCAGATCCTGCCTAAGACTGTATCAAACCCTTCTGGAACAAATCAAATCAAAAAATCTAGGAGAAAAATAGCATTGCTGAACTTCTACATTTTCTGCTGCAGATAACATGCCTTTTTTTTATCAAATTTATAAAAGTTAAAGCATATAAGACCCCCCACTTGGGAACTATTCAAGAATGTTGATGAACAAGAGCACTGCTGAATAAGAGCATTTCACATCTCCAAAATTGTTATTCATTCATTGACACCTAACACTTAAGACATCCCTGCACAATGGTAAGCCAGCAGACCTTGATAATTTAGTGAAGTATATACATCTTGCCTACCACAGGAAAACTACAAGTTATTGCCGAAACAAACAAAACGGCTTGCAGTTAAGTTAATCCATTGATACAACAAATTAAAGAAGAGAACCCATAAAAAATTACTGGAAGGATGCAATGGTGTCCTAAATTGGAGTTCGAGTCCCATCAGTGACTTTTAAGTTTTAGAACACACCATCACTAACATATTTAATATTCTGTTAGAAATAAAAGAAAATAGTGTCCCTGTTCAAAGAGCTTATCAACTGAAAAAGGGACAAAACCAAGGTGGGATAAGCAGATACACATTCAATTTATACAAATGGATACAAATGCAAAAGCAGTAAAAAAGATTTTATAGTACAGAAAAACAGAGGGAAGAACTGCAAAACGTTCTGTAATTTTGGTCTTTACTCTAGTTAAATCTTACCCTGGTAAACATTACAATTAAAAAGCCACCCATCATCTTAAAATGCTTAAGAAATGCATATTGACTGTATCTCCACAACATTTTAAAAACTGGGCAAAACCTAAATTGATAAAGAACTTCCTATATTGAGAACTACACTGTTGCCCAAACAGCTGAAGCAACATTATCAAACTGTAACCAATTCCAGACCCCTTTGGGCATCACATAGACCATGCTTACTTCTCTCTCCATTCCTACCTCCACTTTTTCCCCGTTTTTCTTAAAATACAAGCTATTTTATAGGGTGACTGTAATATGATACTATGATCATTGCTGATTGCAGTTAGAAACAGACCCTTCTAATCCAGCTGCTCTCCACTTCAACAAATGCCGTTTAAAAGCTACTTCATAAAAACATTATTGCTTCATACTTAAAAGACATTAAGTCAAGATTTTGGAAATTCCATTCACTTGATTATATCAGCAAGTGCACTATATGTTAGATTTATCATTAAAGCAAAATCCATGAGAACTGTTTTCCAGACTTTAGTTAATGCTCTTATGACACATTTGGCCAATGAAAAGGGATGAAAAACAGTAGTGCTTTGAAGCAATAGCCAGTAAATGCCGCTGTGGTTTACCAAGAGTGGGATGCACAACATATTAGACCACAGTTAATGAAATTAAACCATTTCTTATGTTTTTTCAATATGTCCTGTATTACTTGTTTGGAAACTACACAACTGCTTCGTCTTTGAGATTTTACTTTTTTCTGTAGTAAATTGTATCTCTGACATCTACTGGTAATTAAATCAGTAAGCGACTACCACTGTTTTGTATTTTATAATACTATTTAAGGCAAAATAACTCAATCAATAAACTGCATGTTCTTTTTTGTTTCCACATAAAAACGAAATTTTAACTTCACGTTCCTTATTGAAAGATCCCAGGAAAAGATTACTGTGAGGAAAACAGGATGAAGTATTTGTGTACTACCTACTTGTACAAGATGTGCATTGATAAGTAGTTTCCTTCCATAACATACCCATGAAATGTGGATTTAACGTAATGCTCTCTTTACACAGTTCGACAGAAAAAATCCTCCTGGCAGATATTTTGGTGCAGTAGGTTTTTAAAGATTTAACTCCAGTCCTCATGTACACTTTCTTCAACAAAGCAGTGAAGTGGCTTATTTACCAAAGTAAAGCACTATTTGTCCTCTACTCTTCTGAAGTCTTAAGGGACCAAACAGATAATTAATTTTCAAAACCCATTTACTTCCCTAGCATTTTTAAGTATTTACATACTAATTATAAATCTATGGTTAAAGCCCAGCTAAATTAAATCCTTAAAGAGGACTACATGTATTCATTATACAACAATACTTTGTATATTCTCCTACTTATATCAATATATCTATGAAAACAGTATTTTTTCCTCAGAATTTGAGACGGAGAGTTCAGAGGTGCAAATTAACTTCTTTCTAGCAGTCCAACCAGCTGTTGTCTCAAGCTAGGAACTCAGTTCTCTTAAGTCCTTCAAGCTTTCCACATGAAGTTCTTCACATACTATATTTTAACAAGTTCACTTATGACTAAGCAGTGTTAACTAACAAACTTTTCCAATTACAATAATTAGTTAACAGTAAACTGAGGGACAGTCAATAGTTCAGGTCATTTTTTACACAGCGTCACTTTAAGAAGCTACTCCTATGCTTCCCCAGGGACTATCAAGCCACAACTTTGCTAGTTATAGACATCAGCAGAGTGAGAAGATTTATATGCGAGAGATTAGCCATGAAATACCATCAAAAACAATATCTAAGAGAAAAGGCGAATGGCCTTTTCCCCAAATCAGAAGAGCTACTGTCTTCTGTTTGTTACTTAGAAACACTTTAGTAAATATTGGAAAAACATCAATATAAAAATTAGAACTCTTCTTTGGGTGTGGGGGGAGATATGAGACCTTCCAATAAACAGAACATATTTTCAGACAAATCGCTTTTTCCAGATAAAAACATTAAAAAGTCAAAAGTGGAGCTCTCAATGCAACTTCCAATATTAAGACTATAGTTTCTGTATCTATAAAAACAGAAGAAGTCTCCTAAAGAGAAATAAAATGAGATAATTATTGTGCTTAACAGAAAACTGTCCTTATTAGCAGAAGTGTTGAATAACATGGTCTTTAATGCAAGTTAGACTGCACACTAAAGTGGCAGTGAAGCTCAGATCACATACCCTCATTTCCATAATCATTTTCACATGTCTAGAATACATTAAATACAGTACCATCTTAAAAATGAGAAGCAGACATTCCTTTGAAAATTAATTCAATATTTAGCATGTCACACTCAGAAAAGATCTCCTTTTATAACTCAGAAAAATTGGAACATAATAAATAACTATAGGGATGTTTATTATTTCATTTGCCTTAATTCTGTCCTATAGGCACAAGCATACACTACAGTTGTGGAAAGATGGCATTTGTGCTTAGAAAACTGTATTCTAACAATGTAATTCATAAGTCTTTCTCTGAAAATAAACATATACAGAACCAAAAAAAAAAAAAAAGAAAAACCACCCAAAACCAAAACGCCACACAACATGGAACCTTCTTTAGCATGCATTTCCACGTACCTCACATTAACTACTCCTGCTGACAGACTTTGATCTCAATAGTCTCCAGTCACTTCCCAGAAAGAAACAAACACATCACAAAACATTTCTTCTTAGCAGATTCTTTCCCCACAAACAAAAATTTAAGCCTACACTTAATGTATATACATATCTTGAATCCACATATGCTAGCATTGCAGAAGTTAGAGCTAAGGGGTGCATGCAAGAATGCTAATTAGGAATTGCTGTGAATATTGCCTCTCTTTATGCTGACTTTAGAAGAGGATCAAATTCTCCCCTACAGTCTGTATCTGGGTTATCCATACTCAAATTAATTCTCATGTTAATTTAGCTCTGAGGGCAATTGCTTATGGAACAAAACTAAAATTACTGCATCTGTAACAGCAGTATTGTTGCTCATTTGTAATTATTATTTCCAGAGGCAAGCCCATGGTGGTTCTCACCATGGCAAACTGAGCTCAACTATTAAACCCTTCACTGTGAAGAACTTGATTATCTCTTCTGGGTAAACAGGATGACTTGTGAGAAGTCACTGAAGAATTAATAATAAGCAAGTAGAGCTAAGTGACATTCTCCGTGAAGATCACACCACAAAATTTGTTAAATTGAGCCTTAACTTCCATCTTCTTTCAGGACTTTTCATTATGCTACTGCAACAAATTCAGAAGTTTCACATATGGGAATGGAAATTAATTTTGCAGTGCTAAGAAGCCCGTACTCAGCAAATGGGTAATAATCCATGATAATGAAGCCTTTCAAATTACATCAGTGCTTTGAGGAACTTGTATATAAGTGGGAGAGCAAGGGAGAATTCCTCTAAGTTCAATTATATCATAGGATAAATAAAATATTCTAACATCAAGCTTCTCCATTTACATCAGAATGTATTAGCTACTTCTTGTAGCAGTTACACAACACATGACAGTGCAGTTCCCAAGACTTCAGACAATGTCAATAAATACAGGAAAGAATTTTTTTCAACACACCAACCAGAATGCATAATTAATAATCAGACATGTTTCAAATTAATTCTCAGAGGAAATAGTTAACTAATAACCTTTTCACAGAGTACACAGAAGCAATGTGTAGACCAGCTATATGAAATGGCAACTGCTGTTAAACACACTAACTTTCAATAGGCTTCATCCTATCATGGGAAACTATACATCTGCCAATACATTCACAGGTGGAAAGATCTAGGTTGTTATCTTGCCAACCCAAAGTATTTAATTGCAACAGGTGACAATACACAAAAGGCATAAACCATACTAAAGGCATAAACTATTTACAACAGGAAATCAAGGAAAGATTATATTAACATGGTATGTGAAAGTCAATTTACCCCATAACAGTGACCCAAATTAAAAAATAAAAAAGGAAAGATTTCTAACTCTGGTGGCAAAGCTAAAATAGACATACTACCCTAATACTTAAGATTCAAATGCCTTTTAAAGAAGAAAATATGCCCATACTGATATGGACACACATAAATGTGGTGTGTAAAATAAAAGAAAGCAAGACAGAGATCTCATTTATTGTATAAGGAATGTGTATTTTTTTATTTCCTCTGCTAAGTATGTCATCACTGTAGGGTAAAGCCAAAAATATCCAGATGTTTTGATAAGAAAGATCATCTTGCTGAAGATCAATTTTTTTTTTGTCCAGAAGACAATGTTAAAAATGGAAGCTGCTGGCAGTTTTAGAAACCTACTCATTTAGAATTACTCCAACAACTTCCTTACAGATTATGCCTTTGTTATATTTTTTTAAGAAGGGAACACAGCAGTTTTACAATTCATTAAGCTGCTTTTCAGCCACACATAAGCTGACAATTCTCAGTCACATTCCCTAAAGATTTGCAGAAGTCTAAAATATTTCTGATGAAACTATATAAACTGAGTAATTTGAAAACCAAAAAAAAAGTAATGATAAGTTTCTTATAAGAATGCCACATAAAGAAATCTCATCTGTGTTGCTGATCAGTTATGTTGCTAGTATAAAAAATACCACACCTATACAAACACATGGCATACTTAAGGGAAACAAACAAAAGAAAAACAAAGGAAAACACTCACTCTTGCTCCAGTTGCACCCAATGATCACAAAACAGGTAGACTATTTACATATTCAAGCAACTGAAGGAAAGGCCAACCTTCCTTAGGAAAAAAAAATCCCAAAGGAAATGAAAGTGGAAATGAAAGTAAGGGGAAAAGGTATTTGGCTCTACACCCTAAGAATTGCCTACAGCAGCGTGTTACAGACAAGTCCCTGAGCTTCAACAGCAGCAGCATTACACCATAAATATTGGGTCATCAGTGGCATAGTTGGCTGATTAAGAGATGAGGTAATGTATTTATTTATTTTAGTAAGAAACTGCACAAAATGCAGCCGTACAACCTGGCATACAGAGAATTTTTGTACAGATATCAAATAAAGCAAAACACTGAAATCAATCATTTAATTAGAAGGAAATATAAGTGACTGAGAGACTTCAGGAGATTGCATCTTACCCATTTGCATAGAACACAGAGCAAACCAAACTAACCACACCACCATCCCCAAAAGACACAAACTGCAAACAATAAATTCATGTTTGTTCCAGTAATACTACACGAGAAGAACTTTTCTTGTTAACAAAGAATTATCTACAGGCCAGGTGTGGTAGCTCTTATAAAAAACACTGTAACTGGTTTTGGACTGTGGATAATATTAATGCTTAGCAGAGTTTTGTATAAAAATAGTAGTTTTCTTTCCACAGCATACCCATGCAGCTGAACAGAGGCTTGCTTCACAACTCTTCCTAATCGCAGGATCCCTTCGCAAACACAGTCTTCATATGCATCTTCCTAGAATTGAAAATTTTTACTCTCTTGACTCCTACTTTAAATTTCTCCTCTTACATCTCCAAACTAGGTAAGATGAACACCCTTTAAATGTTGACATTTCCTGCCCCCTGCCCCGCCCCGTAAGGCCACAAAAAACAGTTGAATTTTTTATGGCAGTGTATCTGCAGAAATGCTACCCTATGAGACTGGCTAAGTAGTGACAATTTCTGAAATGTAGTAGCATGTGAAAAAAAATTAAAACTTTGCTTCACAAAAAGTTACTCACCACTTCAAAATTGAGGGACTAAATCCTACCTACATGCTGTCTACAGATATCTGCTTAGTAAATTTTCAATGGAGGGATGTTAACTAAAAGAAATTTCAGCTGGTTTACCTCTCAAGAGTAATACACAAAGTATTTTTGGTATAATGCTACAAGTATTTTCCAGCATAGCAGAATGTAGAATTTCATCAGCTCTGACATCCTTTTGATTGAGGCAATATGGATTTCATCATTAATAGAAGAGGTACAAATAATCCTATGAAATTTACAAGTCCAGTGTAAACAATAAGAAGGGGGTATTAATAATTATTTTAAACACAGAAAGAATGCAAACAATATTAACCTGCAAGATTGTGCATCTTTCAGAAAGTAAAAGAAAAGAAGCTGATTCATTACAATAAGAGCTTGAGATGGCTGCAAAGTGTGATATCAAGACCAGCTTATAAATTCATTCAGCTCTGAGGTGCTCTCCCCTGGGGCAATGCCGTCATTCCCTCTGTCTTGAGTTGCCTCTAAGGCTCATGTAGGCACATTATAAGCCAGGTAAATGTCTAAATTGACTGAAAAATAACCCTCAGAAGGAGCAATTTCCAGCTGGATCTACAAGCTGAACTAACTGCTCACATTATCTGCCTGATCATTAGAAGGTGTGGGAAAGCTGCTGTCAGGTGTGGAAGGGAGGACCACCCCTTTACACAATAGTATGATTCTACATCAGCTAAAAATAATAGGAAATCACATCCTTTGTAAGACAGTACAGATGAGTTTTAAAACCCTCTTATGCTTATGAAAATGCCTGCAATCAAAATCTGGCACCAAAACACTTCAATAGTGTATACAAGAATAAACAGGTACCAAAAGTTTCAAAAAAAGATTTTCTGTGTCTTTGTAAGAGCTAGATCCAAATTTTATGCGTTTATTCCTTGAACTCTTAAAGCCTTCCATCAGGCATACAGTTAGACTGAAAAAATAGTTAAAAAAACCACACTATAATCATGGGGCTGAGGGGGGACAAAGCAAAACTCTGAATACATTATGAGATACGATAATTACAAAGAAAGAACACAAACCACTGCTTTGTTTCTGGGTAATGTACTTAATATCCTTCCTCACAAAGGTAAGTATTATTTGTTTTGAGCTACTGCCTACAGGCCTCAGGCATCAGGGCCCTGTTGTGCTAGATTATCGATTCTGAAAAGCAGGTATAAATGCCACCACTAGATTAATTTAATACATTTAAGTGTTAAAACCCACTATGGATTTGCCATCATAGTAAAAAAAAATTAGATTCATATTATAAGATACTATACATATATTACTAAAGGATGTTTTGAATTTAAAGCACTTAAAGCCTAAGGAAGGATCTGGAATCAGGGAAATGAGACAGATGTGTGGGCAGGACTGACAAACTTAGGATTTGCAGTTTGCCCCTCACATCCCTGCAAATAAATTAACTACAAAAATGTTACCAATTAGTGTTCAGAAATTATGGATTTGATTTTTTTTCATAAAGTGACAAAAATTAATAACGTGTATTTCTTCCACAGAGTCCCTGTAAATAATTACAGATCATAGATTCAGAAGAAGCTCAGATACTTTGGATTCTCAATGGCAGCAACAAAAGAGAAAAGAATGGACTGTCAAACACTGAATGAAGAGGAAGAGAAGATGGAAGTTTAAGGCAACTTAAGACAAGCCCCTACAGAGTGAAGGAAAGCAAAACAAGAAAGCAAAGATAAAGAAACTATATAGGAAGTTCCTCTACACAATAGGTAAGAAAGAATAAAAAGACAGAACTAGTAGTCTCAGTAATAGAGCTTTGAGTAAAACTGTATAAACAACATTTGAATATGTCCTTCGTTTTCTCAGAACAAGTCCAAACATCTAAAACAGTGTTGGTAATGTAAATCAATACACGTATATCGCACGTGTGCAAGAGAAATAGCGAAAGATAATTTCTTCCTATAACATGACCCAGCAGGAGTATCTTCAGTATCAAGTAACCAAGACAGCCACCTGTCCCAGTGGTGAGTTACACAAGACAACAGAAAGTAAAATACTTATCACCTGCTGAAAATAATAGTTTCCTATTAAAAGCCACTACATTGTCAGAAGTCATTACTAACTTTCCTAGAATTTCATTAGGCATTAAGAAGGAAATACCCATTAAGAAAGAAATGAAGAAGAGAAGTTCCTTGTACTGCATAATTTGCATAAAAAATGATTATTATACAACATGTATTTGCTGTATGTCATTTTAGACTAATATCCAAATTTTTAGTTCAGTTAAGACAAAAATGTTTCCTTCACATAAACAGTCTGCATTCAAAATATCGTCAAAGAACATAAGAGTTAAACCAAAGGTCCACCTAGACCAACATCCCACCTGGAACGAATGCTGGATTGCTAAGGAACAGCATCAGAACAGGGAAAGTCTGAATGACACTTCCTAGATGATCCCCCAACTATTAAAGAACATATGAGTCCTGAACCAGAAGTGTTGTCTTTGTTTCAATACCCTTTCCATCATTTTGTTTTCTTCTCTGTATTTATCCAGAGATTGTTTTATTTGTTTAATGTAAACCAAGAGCAAACATATTGTCTTGTAACAGGGTATTTTACAGTGTGACTACTTCCCATGCGGAAATGACTCCTTTTGCTTGACACCCTTTGGAACCTGGTATCTACCAGGTTTGTCTGATGACACCTAACCCATACTGGAGGAAGCAATTACCCATGTAGTAAAATTTTATAAAGCTTCTACGCTTCTCACGGTAGGCTGGTCTCAATGTAACCATTCTCACTATTGGAAATGTGTCCTTTATTTTTAATTTACCAATTTCCATGGGTTTAACTGGAGGGTTTTATTAAAGAAAAGGCAAAAAAAGATGAAGGAATGCTTTGCTACCCAGTTTACTATTCACTTGGAAGTACACAGGTGGCACAATCAGGTCATTTTTCAAATCACAGAGGACAAGGATGCATTCTTTACTTATTGCAATTGAAGGTCTCTCTCCAACTCTCGTGACCTTTACAGACCTCTATGCCCTCTTCTTGTTTTCAGTTTTCTTTTTAAGCTACAGAAAAACTGGACATAAGCATTATCTTCTGCCTTATAAACATAACATATAAAATGTATGTTTACATATTCATATTTTATTGTTCTGTTATCACACATACAAAATTCTCACTAGCTTCTATTGACATAGCATAACACAGAATATCCCTTTTGAGTTGTGGGCTGCTATGATTCCTGCACATTTTCAGCATCCATGCTTTTGAAGAGCGAGATCCTCATTGTATAAATTTGGTCTACATTTCTTGTTCAAATGTACATAATCCTGGATTTTATTTCAGTGGATCTTAATAACCATGTAATTCAAATCACACTGTGCAACTGCCCTATTACTATCACTTAACATTCTTCCTAAATCATGTATTTCGCAATGCATAATGGTAAGGTTTTTTCTGACAGTTCTGTGAAAAGGAATATTTCACCTTTGACATGATGAAAAGTTCCGGAATAATAAAATAGAAAAGTATATTTAGTGTGTTTTTAAATAAAACATTCGTAACATTATACAAATGTCACTAAACCAAACAGATGCATAAGCAGCCTTGATTCAGGTAAATGACATATTAGCATGAACAATCGTAAAAAATGCGTAAGGAGCAAGAAGCCTATTTAATGAAAAAACATAGAAATGTTTCCATATGTTTTATGAAGTATTCTTTACCCTTTAAATGAGCACATTCAGATTTAGTCGTTGGCTTTGTTTCAGAGAAACCCCATCTGTACACTACATCGCTTACAGGCACATCTCAGTCATGCAATAGCTATGTCACAGCTCATATATCAAATAAAAATCACATTCAAGGCCACACAACCTTATATACCCAAAGTCTTCCATCCTATTTAAAGTAATCCTAAGAGAGCTCTTATTGCACCTCACTGCTGATGTCACATGACTTTTGTTGGAAAACAGAGTCCTACAACTGAAATATCAAACAGTTCTTAACACAGATGAGAATGATCTAAAGGACAATTCTATTGTACTTATATATTCTGGAAGTCTTTTTTTTTTTTTTAAACAAAGAAACAGGTGTGGAACTAAAAGTATTAAAATAGTAGCACTGCACAACATTATGTTGCACTGCGAAAAGCAGGATAAAACACAGGCAACTCACAGTAGGCTTAAGGAATTCATCTGACACATTTAGATTCAAAGCTAATAAGGTTGATCGCCCACATCAAGGACAGAAAGCGAAGAAGTTATTATTTTACCTTCCCAACATCAAAGGTTTCAGTACCAGAATAATCTCATCTCAAACCCAACAGCACGGATAACTAAGTCAAAAGGCTTCTATCCACATTACATGGCAGTCCATAAACCCGTTAACTTTTGTAGCAAAGAAACAGTATGAACAGCCATGTTAGAAATCTTTGAAATCATGCAGACCCAAGCCATCTCCTCCACAGAACACCTTGAGCAAGCAGAATGCTGCCGAACCATTTCTTTTCTTTTTTTTTTTTTTTCTTTGTTATTATCAGGAAGTTTCCTTTGCCAAAGAGAAATAGTGCAAACCAGAAAAAATATCTGAGGTAGTCAGCTAAATACAAATGCCTTACAATGGAAACCAGCTATCTTCAATGAAAAAAGAGATTCATTCTTGCCAATGCTGAGAAATTCCAATGTATCGCAGAATTACTGGCAATACATATAAAAATGATTATTCAATAGTTGTTTCTTGATAACTTCCTAAGAAGGTAAAGAATGTTTCCAGCAGCATATGAAATAGCTGAGTCACTATAAAACATAGTAGGTTTGTTGCTTTGGGTTTTTTTTTTTAAAGATTACATTGATGAATAACATGGCAATCATCAGGAAATATTACATGTATTCAACGTCAAACAGTCAGTTTCATGGGGTTTATCCTAACAGCATTTAATAACTTGTATTTAAAACAATTAGTAAAGCAAAATAAGGATGAGCCAACTTCTGTAACACTTCACAGTCAGCAAGCTTCATAAACTTTTCTTATGATTTGGTATTGTAAGCCTGGATTCTTATAATACTGATGAAATATTTCATTTTTCAATTACCACTCACTACAGATAAACCTACTAGTATAATATGCAACAGAATGAACAGAAGCCTCATATAAAAACATATACACAACAAGATACAAATTAAATATAAACCGACAGCAAAATAAACAACTTCACCTGGCACCAAAAGCTAACAAGGGTCAACTGCATTAAATAGGCACACTCTGATCAAGGGGATAATTCAGAAATCAGCTGACTCCAGTTAGAGATCTGGGGAAGTAACATTTCAAACAGAAAATAATTTGTGAAGCATCAAGTAACAGAATGAAAAGGAAAAGAAGGAAGCCTTGTGGTCATCGAGCCTCAATTCTTTTAAAATACAGGCCACAGGACTCCCCTCCTATATTTAAACAGCAGCGTGAATCTACCAAAAACCCCCTGCAGTCTCAGTACATTGTTGCAGTCATTAACTACTGCCAACATAAAAAAAAGCATCTTTTAACTGGAATTTGTTTTGGCTGCTAGAACATGTTACATCTCAATTTGCTAGACAGAAAAGTTTCATTTTGAATACATGATGCAGTTGCCTCAAATACCAGTAGATTTGCGTCCTACAAAGCAAGTCTTCCAGGCTTGCGAGTAATTTCTGTTATGAGTAGCACCTCCTGCTCCAAAGTCTACATCAGCCTTAAGATCAATGGCTTTTCAAATGCCAAAATAATGACTTGAACAGCATTCAGTCAAGCTGTTCTTCAAGGCTTCTGGCAGGACAAGACAACATACAGCACTAATCTGATGTAGGACAACCACATAGCCGTTTCTCAGCATTATGCTCTTTTTGTTTATATGCTTAAAATTGGTGAAAGCTACAACAATAAAAATAGAAGAGAGTGAAAAGATATTTCCCATTTGAATACAAAGACTTCGCCAAAAGGGTATATATGTATTTAATATAGGTAAAAGAAAGAGTGAATTACAGAAATTATAAGTATTTTAACTTTGTTTAAATTATAATTCAGTGGCTTAGGAAAAGAAGAAAGCACCCTGACACTATGGCCAGCAAGTGTGTGAGCACCACTTGGTAAGCTGTGTCCAAAGGGGGAAGCACCCAGAAGGGTACTTCGGCTCTGAACTGTGATTTTAAGTGCAACTGCACTAAGAAGTCATTTTCTAATTGACTGAAACAAAAAAGCTCTGTACTACCTCAATAAAATAGAATGTGACGCCTAAGAATAGAAGAAAACCAAAGTGGGTTTTACAGAAATGAAGGGCATATCTTTTCCCTTTGAATTATGAGATGCTAGAAAGACCTCTACTGACTACAATTTATTAAACAATGTGTTATTAATGAAAAAAGTTTCAAAACAGCAATAAAGCAAAATCAGAGTTGGTTAAAAAAATTTACCCTATAGTTCATGGCCCTATTTTACCTATTGTATCTGCTCATCATTTTTCACTACCATTTTGGGCAGTAACTGCAAGTCATGCTGCAGGATAGAAAAAGAAGGAAGTGAGCCTTAGAAAAGAGTTGCTTAAAAGACAATTCCTCAAATTTTAGAAAGGTTAATGAACAAATTGCAACTCTGACCTTTTTGATACAACATCTTAAACCAACAAGTGAAGAAATCCGACACAATCACCATTTCATCATGGTTTCAAACAGCACCTACCTCTGCTTGAGAAGAGCCAGTACTTGTTCCCACAGGTAAATCATCAGTCACCTCAAATTCATCTCTTACCCTTGCTTTTAACACCATAATCAAATCCAAGATTCTTAGCTCCAAGAGGAGTAGCAGTCTACCAACAGCTGTAGTCCTGCTCACTGATGCAGAGAACATTCACATATTAGGGCTCTCCTCCTTCATTATTCTCAGTTTTTCATGCTACTGGATCATAACATCAGTCTGGGCTGGGGCCAGCTCTGTCCTAGCTGGGACACCCCAGCAGTCTGGAAGTGGGGCCCAAGAGGACCCCCCTTTTTACCTGCCCTGGTTGCTATCACAACGGGCAACAGCACCGTGTCACACAAAGCTCCTTGGGAACTGCCCTGGAAGAGAAGGACACACCACCCTGGAAGTGCTGGGTGTCGGCATTGGATTCCCCTTTGCCATCCCTCCCCCAGGCAGAGGAAACCCAGAAACTCAAATCTCCTCTTGCACTGTCAGGTCTTTTCAATATCCCAACACCGCCAACAATTCCTTTTTTTCTGCCATTCTTTGTAAATTTTTCAAACTGACTTCTGCAGTATTTATGTGATCTATCCTGAGCTTATACTTTCATAAATGAAGTATGGAGTAGAATTCCAAATAGATAATACTCAGGCATATACTGAGGCTGGCATATTAAAGCTTCAAGTTTCCCCGTTCTTTATGGCAGAAACTTTTAAAGTACTATAAATGCCTAGGAAGCAAACATGTTATCAGAGTATGTTCAATTGTATTCAAACAACTGAGAGTGAAACACTGAAAGAACAGACTGCAAAGGAGACTAAGGAATGCGATACATACACGTAGAGAAATTGTTATTCTACACACAGAGAAATCTTATTGCATTACAGCAAACAAGAATTTCAAGGGAAAAATAAAGACAGTCTCACAAAGAACTAATTAATATACAGATACTCATGCCATTTTGAAAGCCAAAGAACAAAGCCACCTTGTGCAATAAAACATAGTCTCATGTTCACCCTGGAAGCATTTGTACAGTTAAATGGGTTCCAGAAAGGATTGGGCAATATTATAGAAACCTAAATGACAATCTTCATAACTCAGACCAGCTTCAGAATGTAACAGGGAGGGAAATACACAAATTTAGTTTTCTAGAAAATAATCTATTTTACTTGTACAGGTACCTCAATGTATTCTGTTATAAAGTCTGCAGCTTCCTTTTCTGCCCCAATTTTCTCATCGAATGCTACCATAGCAAATGCAACATCTGACTGAATGCTTGAGAGATGAATATTGGGGGGGGGGGGGGGGG
>JAVJGG010000029.1:30342124-30359053 GCA_035590195.1 Aviceda cuculoides | reverse complement strand
GGGGGGGGATGTTTTCCAGTGAATGCTCTGAACTGTACTACTTTATCTCACAACCATACATGTGGACTTCTCAGTGCTTACTGCAATGCCCTAAAAGCTGATCACCAGCTCTTTTCCGTTGAATATTTTCCTCTCCAGTTTTTAAGTTATAACAGTTCTTTACTAACATTGTTAGAAAGAAATTCCCCTGAAGGTTTATACTCAGACAAATCATTCCAGTGAAGGTAGCAAGTGAATTGGGAGGGCTTGAGATGGGAAGACTGAGATCATGACAATAGTTTGGTCCAGTACTATTCCCTTTTCTAGCTAGTTTTTTTTCCTGTATTTAGGGAACATTCTGTACATGCAAAGAAAGTTTTTCAAGCCTTTGTGCAAATTTAAAGAAGGCAGACTTTATGAATTAAAGTAGTTGTTCTTATTGCTGAATATGGTAGAGGTACTATCTTGGTGATAAGCACAAATCTGCTGGCAAGCTGTGTTTCATTGATAACATATGGGATATTGCAACATATGAATAGATAGCAGCATAAAAGTTTTCCCAGTGGGAAAGTAGCCTGGACATGAAGTACACATCAAAGCAAGTTTTATAAAAAGCTCTCTTGAAAGACAGAAGATCAAGTGCTTAGCACTTTGGTGATCACAACCACCTCATCTAAGCCCAGTGGATGGAATAGAGAGTTAACTGATGAAACCAGGAGCTATGAGAGCCATAGCAAGATGCAATCATATGAGCTTTCAACAGAACTGCAAATGCCATTATGTCAGTGCCTCAAAGCTTTGCTTTAAAGCTTACAGTCAGTCTAAACACAGTAGACAAATATCTATGGACTCCTAACGTCTCTGAAGTGATATGGTTTGTTGGCACAAACAGCATATTTTTAGATGGAATTTCCTAAGACCGTGCCCAGAATAGTGCAGTTCACTCTTCTGAACTGTACGTTACCTTCATTATAACACAATTTCACAGCATTTGAAAAGTTGTTGAATGCATGCAGAAACTACGTTCTTCGGAAGCTAAGTGGGACTCTAAAAGAATCTGCAAAAAGATTAAGTATAATAGATATCTAACAGGTGTTTTAGATTGTATACCCTACAATTCTAAACTTGCCAGTCAGACATTTACTGCCAAGAGCATACCAAGCACACGGCCATAACTACTTAGAACAGCATATATTCACTGTCAAGCACTCATACAAAAATTGCATTTAGATCCTGGGAAGCATGAAAGACAGTACAACTGGTTTAAAGGGGGAAAAAAAAAATAAATAAAAGTTATCCTCCCTGTTCCCAATTCCTCGGTTTGTAACAGACCATAACAAAAAAACCCTTTCGCTTTGGTACATTTTGGGTGGAAGGGAAGAAGAGACTTTGTTCCCTTCTGGCAAGCAGAGCTGCCACTCATCTTCATTCTACTGAGTAAAAACGGACTCCCCTCTGACAGCAAATCACAACAGACTCATGTGGTGTCCAAAGTGTCTCTGAAAAACACCTATTTTATTCTTAACTCTAGTCATCCTTTGGAAGCATAAAAGTTTGAAACCTTCTCTTTTACCAAGCAAACAACTAAACCAGGCTTTTACTTAACTCCTCCTTTTGCAGACACTCACTGCAGATGGACAGCTAATTCTTCACAGTGGTAACAAATGTGAAGGTACTCAAAAAGAGTATAATTCTGCATCCCAAAATTTAATTTAATTGGGGTCTGGATTTCTGAGATGGTATGTTGGTATACATGTTAAAGGAGAGCAACAGAATTTAACATAGTCCTTTGACAGCCAAAATATCAGAAAATACAAAGTCTGAAAGCTGAATGGACCCAGCTATCAAACAGTGGGGTACAACCACATTTGGAGGATGGTTTGTTCCTATCTAAATTGAAACCAGAGGATACCAAATAGCTTCTGAGTACAATCCACTGAGCTCACACTAAATAGGCTGATACAAAGATACCAGAGAAGGGATTTTTCAGGAAATATTTTCTTCGAGAATAAGACAGTAAAAAGACAAGAAAAACAATCCAGAAGATAGATGAAAATGGAAATCTCAAGGACTCCCTGACTTCCTAAAAGAGTAAGTTGGGACAACTCTTTAAATCAGCACAGAAACTCTTCTTGGTCAGCTTATAGTAAAGCATGTGACTAGTTTATTAGTATTTTTACTTATTATTACTTTTCTTCAGAAACTTTTCTCCAGTAATTCCACTTACTAAAGTATCTAGTTTAAGATGACTTGGCTACATTACAAATCTGAGATTACATATCGGAAAATGAAAAATGCTAACTAATACAAGAATAAAGTAGTTGGCATAACAAAATTGCTGTATCCAGCTGTGGTATGTCAAGCAAGCCAGGTGAAAACAAGAGATCTAACATAAGAAGGGAACTCAAAGCTTCTGCAGAGATGCAAGGATACATCACTAGCTTCTATAATGTTGGGATTCTCACATCTTCCTCTGAATCATCCAGTGGTGACAATTCTTTCATATGAAAAAGAACTAAATGTAGTTTATTAACAGAATCAGACTCCTTAAAGCAATGAAGCGTTTCTTCCAACAGCAGGGTGAGAAAAAACATGTCAATGTCTTAAACTGGAAAATCTGAAAAATTACTGGAATACTTAAAAAAAATCCCTCTGCATCAGTCTAGATTTAAAACATTTCTGTAACACTACTCGAGAGCTGCATTTATTCTTAATTTCTGTATTTCCTAGTCAGTCCCCATGCCCTGCAATAACTAAGGAAAAAATGGTGACAAAAATCCCCAGTTCAGAAAAAGCATCTTTAACAAGAAAAACAACTTTTGAAGCTACCATGCAAGAGACAATCTTACCCCTCCATACCTAACTGATCAGATCCCCTGCTGTTTATTAAAGAAAAGTAAAAAAAGGCAAATCAAAAGGAGAAAGTAAAAAGATTGGAACAAAGAAGTCCAATAAAGAAGAAAAGGGTCAAATATCCCAGGATCTGATATAAGAACAGCAAAAGGAAGAAAAGATCATCAATGAGATGCAGCAACAAAGCCAGGGTATAAAAGCAGGAGAAATCAGCATAAGGAGGTATAATATCTGGTTTTATTTATCATGTTGTCCTCAAAACAAACAAACAAAAAAGCGAAATATGAGGGTGAAAAAGGGAAAAAAAGATGAAAAAGTAAAACACACATTTGGTTTGATCTGTGTCCATACCAGCCTTATGATATATTTGTAACCAAAAGAAACTAAGCTCAGACTGAGGACTACGCTTATTTAGATGATCTCCAACTAAAACAAAGGTGTTTCTGGAAATAGCTCTGATTACTTCCTCTGAATCAACAGCAGCGCTGGTTCCAAAATATGTTTTGGAGGATGTTAAGCAGATGTAGGAGCTCTTATTTTCCGTAAGACAAAGCTCTCAAAAATTCAGCTGTGGTTGTACATACAACTCTGACATCTCCTTAGAAGCCAAGCTGTTACTTAACGTATTACATAGTGTGATATGTATCTTTATTCATGGAAAAAAAAAAAAAAAATCTACAACAACAATACTGCAAAGTAAGGAATACTTTCCTACACTAGTACAACACTTCAAAGCAAGATCAAAGCAGTTACATCTGCCGTGCCATATTTAATTTTCCTATCGCGCTCCACGTAAACAGAAAGGACATTCACTGGATACCGCTAAATACCACTGTAACAGAACACCTCCCTTTCTTCATTTATTCCTCATTAATTCTCCTCCAAAAGCAAAAGTCAAAACTGTAAAATGTTATTTTAAAAATTTCCTTTCTTAATATAGGTCCCCAAGAATCTAACATTTCACTAACTTTGTCTACCTTATTGTTACTACCTTTTTATGTTTTTGTGTATTTCTACCATTAGTAGAATTTTTCTCCAAAAGAACTGCCCACCTTTAAAGGCATAATACTAACTTAAACAATTCATGGTCAAAGCACTGCTCTAATTTTAGGTTAGTATTTTCCAGTAAAAATATACTTTCTGTCCTTATCATTACCTTTTTACAAGTACCTTGCATTAATTCTATTCTATGACTATCAGGTAGACTAGACACGTAGGAAAAACATTATTCTTTACTGCAGGGGTCACAATAACCATTCCATACACAGTCTGCGTTTCAACAGCTTAACAACTCCCACATATTCCTGGAGAAAAATATCATTTTCTTGAATATCCATGCAATTACAAACTGGCATTTGGATCTATAATCTCTAGGTTTAAAACAATCACAACTTACGTAGCTTTTTTAAAAGCCTGATTTAATATAATAATAAATCATGTGGGCCATCAGACTAGCAATTGCTATTGCAGTACGTAATTCTTTGGTACCTTTCTATGGCAAGAATACCATTGGTATTTATCATCTTACCTTGTCACAGGAACCAAAATGCCCCCACAAATGGAAAGTAATTTTCCATTTCATTCACTAGAGTTCATTACATAAAAGTAATTTTAGAGCATACTAGTATTTTGTAAACTATTAGTATTGTAGGCACTGTTATAATAAGTTTTAAGCAGCAGTCCAATAGTTGGAATCTGTCACAATTTCAACTTCCTGCAACTTTTATTTGATCAAAACTACACACATTATGCAAACTCACTACTCAAGATTAGCCTTCAATATTACATGTTTGCAAACAGAAAAACATGCTTATACCATGCTTAATAGTTTATAAAGGTGCTTATTCTTAAATCTGTCTACTTCTGATTATGTCCTTTTTTTTTTCCTAAAGTAAAGATTACTACTACAGCAAACATTTTTACTACAAGAAGCTCCTGACAGGAGCTTCTTCAATTCTGTACTTACTATTTTTTCATTTCATTCACATTCCCTAATAATCTATTCCATTCAAAATTTCCTTGCTGATATTTCTTGCCTCGTCAAGATCAAACCCTCTAATTAGCCTGCTACTTTCCAAACTGTAAAATTTCTCATTCTGAATAACAAGGAAGAAAATATGCTATAAGATGTTCCAATTCCTTTTAAAGTGATCCAGGTCGTTTCAGGATCACAAAGCACTTTTACTATCTTAAAGCCTACAACAGGAAAAAAAAAAATCCCATAGAATCATGTTTTTATTCAAACAAAACTACTGTCCTGCACAGAATTACAAACTGAACAAACTATTTCACTGAGACTGAATGAAATGCGTAACAGAGTGACACAATACAACCTTTTCTCATTACCTTTTTTTTTTTTTACATGCATAAACCTGAGGATGGTGGGTTTTGTTTTTCCAATAAAAGATCTTCAGTGAGAATATAACACCTGTAAGTGACAATCTGCATGGGAAAACTTACCTGGAACATTTTCTTCTTGATCTACAGTAATTTGGAGAAGGATTAAATACCTAATTTAGTCACTATCTTTGTGCTCTTGTTTAATGCTTACAATTCTTGGCACTTGCAGCTGACAAAAGTGGGGAAGATCCCCACGCATTTTTCAACCATGTCCACAGAGAAATTTTAATACTTTTATTTACCCAAATGGAGAAAAAAATGGAAGACATGAATATACTATGGAGACATGAATGGCACAGAAAAGGATTCTTATACCAAACTCTAACTGGATGATGAAATTTAACAGCTGGCATATTATTTTAATGCACATACAGGGCATTCACCTGAACAGTACAAAACCATCAGAAGGGGGAAGACTGTGTTTATGAAAATATTATACCTCATTTTTACAGTCTAAGTTAAGGATCTGCTATTATTTGTTTACTTCAGGGGGTTATCTCTTTGTTTTATGTTCACTCCAACAATGGTATTTTGAAACAGCACTACAGAATGTAATGGCACATATTTAAGATTTTTAAATAGCAACTACTGAAGCCCGAGAAATGAAACTTGTGAAAAGCCCTATTAACAGGCACCTTTAGGAGCCCACAACAGCTTTTTTACATTTTAAGATGAAAGGAGATGCCATGAAACCATAAACAGAAAAGATTATACAATAAGTAGGCATAAATTATTGATCATTTGTTTGTGTTGTATCACCTGTATGCATTTTCACTTCTCTCAGAATACCTCACTATATAAACTGATCTAATATCCTACAAAGTAGGATTCTTTAATCTGTAGAGGAAAAGGAGAGATACTGACTTCTGAAATTTCCACAACTGTCAAACTACCACAGAGTGATGGTCTGAGCTGTAAGTATTTGATGTCATACCTTAGTATACTTATTAATCAGACAACAGAGTGACTGAGTTTGTATGTACTGGTAGCATCAAAGCTCAGGTTAAATCTAGTTGGCATGAGAATTAGAACAAGAAACAGATTCCAGACATACCATCACTGAGTTTTGGCACTAACCAGGACTCCTCAGTTACAAATTTGTTTTAATGTTTGAAAAGGTGAAAACCAGAAGTAATACATCTGACATATAAGCAGCCTTCCAGTATGTACAAAAAGGTTGTGATGAAGACGCAGCTAGGCTCTTCACAGTGGTGTACAGTAAGAGGATGAAAGACAATGGTCATGTATTGAAATAAGAAAAGTTCTGCCTGGATAGGAGGAAAAGCTTTCTCACCGCGAGAACAGTCAAGCAGTGATACAGGTTGCACAGAGAGACAAGGCTTTCTTACCCTTGGAGATTTTCAAGGCCTGACTGGATAAAGCCCTAAGTAACTTGGTCTGATCCCATAACTGACCATGGTTGTAGCAGAAGATTGTACTAGAGACCTCCTGCAGTACCTTCCAACTTGAATTTTCTGACAACCCCGTTATTTTTTGCCAGGGGCAAAGAAATAGTTTCCTTCTGCTCTTCTGAAAAGCACTGTTCAGCAAATAGTAGTATGACAGCGTCAATACATCTGTTGCAGGACCTCTGCATCCACCTTTTTCTTAAAACACAGGCACCAAAAAAACACCGTGGCCTTCTCATTCTTGCCTTATTCTTACATCAGCAACCACTGATGGCTTCCTGATTCATTCTAAATTTGACAATAATTTCTCTGGGTCCTCCCCCAAACAAGAATCTTTCCTTCTATTATCTCTGAAGCTTTCTTTTGTGTCTGCTCTGAGCTCTTCTCAGAAATTTTCCAGTTCCTATTATGCAGCAGATTCATGACTTACGTTCTTCCCAGTCTGCTTGTCATAACACTAAATTCCAGTAGCTTAGTCTCAACATGCTCTATTGCTCTTAGAAAAGAAGCCACTATCTGAACCTCCCTGTAGAGTTTTTCACCTGATGCAGTACATGGCAGCTAAAACAGGCCAAAAAGGCAGCCTACCTCCCTGCTGTCCAAACACACCTTTCTTAATAGAACAAGGAATAACACAAAGCTAACAGCTGAACAAACAAAACAGGTGCTCTCAGTCACAGCTTCCACTGGTATTTGTGCAAATAAAATACAGTTTCTGGAGGAAGGGCACTATTTATAGCTCTAAGCTTAGGTGTCTTGTTTTTGGTAGGCCACCAACACACCCAACAAGAGTTTGCTGTTGATTTCAACACACACACTGAACTGAGCTCTCCTGCAATTCTGAAACACAATTCAACTTAAAAAGCTGATATACATATATGTATATCTATAGATCTGATGTATATATGTATTCCTTTCACAACCTATTGATTTTTTTAGCTTTTCTTTTTCTCCTTGACTGTGCTGTTGACACTAAGTATACATTCACTTTTACCACAACAGACATTTTAAAAGTCTCAAGTGGATTTTTAAGTACATTAGATTCTTTAGCACAACATTACTTGATCAGAGTTAAGCTTGTATGAATACCTTAAGTATGCCTACCACCATTATTTCATCAGAATGCTCTATTTTTCAATTTCAAAGATTATTAGCATACATTAATTAGACCAGAAAAAATAAAAAGCCAATTACAATTACTGGTTTAAATGCATACTCCACATGTTACTTCCTCATTTAAGGCCACTACAGAATCATTGCTTCAGGCAGAGGATTTAATAAGAAGATACTCAACAAGCTAAACCCCACTGATTACATATTAAAGTGATAAAATGTCCCACTTATCCCATGTTCAGTCTAAGTCAGTTCATTACTTAAGAATATCACTGAAAATGTCTACAATAAAGAGGAAATAAAAGATTATACACAACTATATTAAGCTCAAATAATTAAGATAAAGAACAAATCGTGGATAAGCAACCTAAGTACACTGTTTCCATCTGAAATCAGAGTTGATAATCTACCAGACTTTCACATAAATGTAGAACGTATAAAAATAATACTATTTACACATTGCATTCAGAGGCCTACATGAAGGATAAAGACACATATGGGTACAATCATGCACGCAAGACAGTAAACGGTTGATACTGTGCAAGTTTCATACAGCTCTGTCCTGCCACTCCCAAGCAATTACTTAAGAATACACTCTTACGCTTTGATTTTAAACAAAGTTTAAGTCCTGCTCCTCAAAATGAACACCAAAACTGTCCACATTGTGTGGAAGAGAGATTAAATGCCAGTATGATGCAAGGAAGCGATTAGAGCTTAACAATGTGCATTACCACTAAACTTCAAAATGTTGGGCTTTTGCTGGGTTTTGTGTTTTGGGGTTTGGGGGCAGGGGAGCAGGTAAGAGTGAAAAAGTAGTTTTAAAAACAGGGGTATTAGAAAGGCAAGTCACTTATTTCAGTCTTTTTCCTAAGTGGTTAAAAGAATTATGCAGCAGCTCCACAACCCTTTTTTATATGTACACCTGGGAAGAACACTGAATCCTGTTACTTTCCTCAGTGTTACCCTGATGTGGTTTAGACCAGATGTTTAAATGTTACAGTATGTACGTTTTCTTCTTTCTTCCAAGGCAAAAGCAAAATAAGAGGAATATTTGACTTCACTCCACAAGAGACCTATTTAATAGTTTGGCGGTTATGTAAGTAAAGGTAGCTTGGCTAAGTCAATGTTGACGACATACAGAACGACATGATCCTAATGAGTTGGAAAATATTGGCTCTCATGAGATTCAACCAGATGCTACTGCGCTGAGAAAGCTACTGTATTATTGAATTTCATTTTTATGAGGTAAAATTTATT
The DNA here is from genome assembly GCA_035590195.1 of Aviceda cuculoides. Lineage (NCBI taxonomy): Eukaryota > Metazoa > Chordata > Aves > Accipitriformes > Accipitridae > Aviceda > Aviceda cuculoides. The sequence goes on along the minus strand of JAVJGG010000029.1, from coordinate 30,350,042 downwards.
ATTCAACCATTAAGGTATCCCACATGAAATCTTGCATAAAATAGTTTTACAGTTACTTTCTGGAAAGTAGATTTTATTTTAACTTTAAGACATCATTTACATGAGGGATTCAAATGCCTATTTGATCACCTTCAGTAGAGAAATGTAAGGTCTGCAAGCAATTTTCCCAAAAATACCAGATTAATGGAACCGAACTGTCAACAAAATAATGAACTACCTGAATAGGACAAGGAAAAAGTGGTAGCAAGTTCCAGTTTTCCAGAGTAAACTAAAGCCATGTGTGACTGTGTATATGTTTTCTTGGCAGGCTGAAATGGTTAGAAACTGAGTGCTTCAGGTACCTACTTACAAATAATGAAAAAATATACTGTAACATTACTTCATAGGATTAATTATGGTCAACCTCTGAAAAAACTTAACTGGCACTATTTTGCTATATTTTTTATATTTTGTACACTTATTTAAAAAAAAAAGTGTAATAATTGTAAAAGGATTTTATCACCGTCAATACTTTTACTTGCAAAAATGTAGAAAGCATGATGTATTTCACATTCATGTTTGTTTCCACATTTATAATGGATGAAATGCAAAAATCGAGATGTTTCACAAGCATGTGCAAGCAGAAGAACTAACATATTATTTAACTGACATGAAACATACTGTTGTGCTTGTATACCAAAAGGATTATAAAAAAAAAAAAAAAAAAAATACAAACAAACTTCCAAAGAGCTAAGTCTGGGTTGAAGACTGGTTTTGGGGTTTTTTTTCTATTTCAGATGTAATACCTTATCAAACAGTTAAAAGTGCCTTTTTCTTCACCCATGAAAAAGAGCAAACAGTTGTTTGCAGCTGTTTCATTTATCCATTTCTTATTTTGCATTTTGTTACTTTGTATTCCCATCTACCATTTCAATTTTTTTTATTCTTTTTGTTCTTGCACAACTCCCATTTTAGGCAGTAGGAATCTTTCTTGTAGCTTTTACTGTTGACACCTATTCATTCAAGTAGTAAGTTTCATTGTTTATATATATCTCAAAATTTTTAATTGTCTTGGCTTCTCTGAACCCTAAAAATACCAGCTCACTTGAAAATAACCTTTGCCAAGTAGGGACTTAAAACTATGGATTACAGAAGTGCTAAGAAGTCACTGCAATGAAGGAAGTTACGTGCTTTCAAAAATCCCATTAAGCCATTAGTTGGACCTTTATATTCCAAATCAGTTATAATTAAAAATCTGCTCTTAGCAGAATTAAATAGTCTCAAGATAAGGAAGGTGTAATATTTAAACATATTCACAATAAATATCCTTCTTGAAATATCCATTTACCTGTCCTCCACAAGTTCTGAGCTCAATCAGCTAGTCACAGTACCATACGCATCTTTTTACCGGTATTTTTAAGATAACAGACCTTACTACTATGCATGACAGAAAAAAAAAAATAAGTAGTAGAGGCACTTCATTCTTAAATTGTCAGAAACTAAACACACACAACTTGCTTTTGAGACTTCAAAACTTGTTTTTTCAGACAGCTTGCCTTTGGACAAGTTAATCAAAGAGAAACTCTCGGACTAGCTGATGAAGACAGCAAGTCTAATAACCAACAAACTATGAAATAATTGAGGCAGGTGTTCTCCTAGTAGAAAGAGGTTTCTAGAGAGCAGGGGGAGGAAAGTAGGTGGGAGACATAAGTGTGTTAATCTCCAAGCAATCTTCCCTTCCTGGTATTGCATTAATCTATTCCCAACAAGAATTTGTACAGGAAAGAGCTTGAGAGTTTGTTCCCTTCAGCCTAAATTAGTTTTGAAGGATGTTTTGGAGCAGAAAAACATCCCTGCTCCAGATGAAACTGCAGGACAGAACCCCAGATACTAGCTATAAATTTTATTCCTGTGTTTGTGGAAATGCACAGTGTAGAGCTCCCTTTATAAACTACATCCAGAGAGAGTCTTTCAGCAGTTACCCTGCAGACAGGTTCTCAAAGAAGCCTTCATACCTTGTGAGACTCTCCACAGCATGTCAAACAGCCAATAGTCAGGCATTCTTCTCTGATGTTCTCTCCTCCTCCTGCAGCTCATGTATCTGTACTTGTCTTCCTTAAACTTTGGCTTTCTTAACTTTTACTGCTTTTCTACTTTAACTGTTTTTACCTGCTTCTCCTTGCTTTGCCTTCCCCTGCATCTCTCTCCCCTTTTTATTAGCTGATCATCTTTCTTCATTTTCCTTCCTTTCCATTTTTTCTTTCATTTTTCCCCCTTATTCATCTGTTGTTTCCCTACAGCATGTCTTAGCCTATATTGTAAGCATAGTTTCAGTGATGCAGTTTTAAAACTAGAGGAGATGGCTGTGTTGGAAAAAAGCATACAGCTGGGGACCATAATTCCTGCTAAAAAAGATCTATGTTGATAGGATACAAAGGCTTGTGGTATCACTTTTGAGTTCAAGTAATAGTGAATCAGTAAGTTATGGAGGCACATCACTCACAAAAAGAACCTGGCACAAAGCCTCAATAAGGCATAAGGAGCTCAGCAACAACTGTTTCAGTCCAATAACTCTCTTCAATCTCCACAAAAATGTGGTAATACATAAGCAGTTGAGAAAGATGTAGGCTATGTAAACAAAGGGCAAAAAATAGGAAGACAAAGTACATGAGCCCTTTCTTTTTGTGAGAGTAATGTCATGTCTGGGCAGGTCTTTTTTATGTATTTTTAACAGGGGGATAAGAATCTAGATAGACATATAGCCGTTTGTCCTGCTATAGTTCTAATTAGTCAGAAATATGGCTTTTAGAAGTTTGTAAATACAAAGGTAGAAGATAATTTGGGCAACAGTACTCATGAAACACACAGTTTATGATTCTTTTAACAGCAGAATAAAAGCAATGACTTTCAAGAAAAAGATCCCCTGGGAAATAGGACAAAGTGAAGGTGAGGAGATCTTTAATCGTATTGTTAATTTTTCCTGCAAGAACACTACAATTTTGTAGAAACAGAAATCGGAAAAAGCCAAGGAACAAAGGGAAAGAGCTATAAAAGAAAATAAAGCAAATAGGTTTATACTTGCATTTTTTTTGTACAAAATCGATAAAAGAAACAATTAAGCCACAACATCACAAGGACAGAAAGCTATTTTCTTGAATTACCTTTGTACTACTTCTGTGCATAGCTAAGAATGAGCTGTGGTTAGACGGAAAACACAATACCGTTGACAAAAAGGCTGTTATTTCCGTGAGATGTTAGGTCATACAATAAAAGCTCATCTGTACACCCACAAAGAAGCTCAGAGAGACAATGACAGGAGGGGGAGCCCAAATAATACCCTGCCAGGCTACTCCCAGGCCAACCACAGGAGCCATCAGCCCATCAAAAGCTGACCTGCACAAGCCCAGAGGAGCACAGAGGCATGCAATGGCAGGTGGGAACCCAAAACAAGGACTCCCAAGGAACATTCACCAGCTGTTTTATGTTGAGAAACTAAGCTGAATCTTAGTAAAAGAATATCAGGGATTAACAGATGTGCCTTGTTTACTGAAAAGTTCCTTATTGACTACATTATCCTCACAGTTACTTCAATGAAGAAAAAACAAAACAAAACAAAACCCCAAAACCAAACAAGAAAACCAAAAAAAACCCCCATAGCCTTGAACTCAAAGCTGCCTTCATCTAGTTAATGCGAAGTACAGCTACAGAAGTGTAAAATTTACCAGGTCCAGCATTAAGCTATGAACAATAGATCAAAACAAGTGTACTATACTGTTCATTTACTTTACTGTAAGTACTTAAAATGTGTGCTCCAGATTTCTATTCCACAGTTATATTGTTAGCTCTGTTGTATCACAGGTCATTGAACTGAAGGACTGAAACACGTTAAATGATGGTACAGGTTAGTTTGTAACTGTGCAAACTCTAAGACCATCTGAAATGATCAAACGATTATATATTCACATTTTTCTAAGGTGTGGATTGTAAACCTGCTACCTTCAAGAAGTACCAGTACTTGAAAATAAAACCTCACCACCTCATCCTTAGGTGACCCACACAGAATCAAAGAATGAAGAGAATCAGTGACTTTTGGGAAAGAAGGAAAAACTAAGCACTTAAAAGGGTTACCCACCTGAAAATACAACAGTTCTTTTGCACCAGATCAACACAGATTTAGCTTTAAAAAAACAACAGGACTAAAAAAGGAAAATAGGACTGCAAAAAACAGGCCTGATAAAGACTTCCAGTGGTAGTCTAATCAACCATTCTGCTTCAAGTCATGATTTCCTACATATGAATCATTCTCCCAACACATCCTCCATGACTGGTAATGATGGAAATTCCAAAAGATTGCAATTATTCTTGTTATGTGTTTATTCACAACAGATAAACAATAATGGGTCTAAACAATAGTAGTTTAATAGTAGTTTACTCTAGCCTGCATAGAAATATAAAGAAAAAATAGATTATCTTCTTCTGGATAACCTTTATGCACTTGAAGACTGTGGTCTCCCCTGTAAACTGGTCAAAATCCTTTATTTACTCCCCAAATCTATAGTTGTTTTGCAAAAGGATGACAGGTAACCAATTTCATTACTTATATCATCATCACTGAGACTTACATATCTTCAGCAGTTTCACAACCAGTTAAGTAACATCTATTTATAAAGCTGGACGAGAAACATCTGCAGCCCTTTAAAAAAATTCAGTATATGCCATTGATTAATAAAGCTCTTAATAACCCAGCTTCACTTCTGAATGATCTTAAGTTACAACATTGCACCATATAAGGTAGCAAGGGCGGATGTTTCAGATGAGGGAAGCATGAAAAAATTATCCTGTATGGGAAAATTAAATGCATCCAGAAATTGGTGCCAAGGAGCGAAGCTTGGTGGCTTAGCTTACATCCTGGATTTTAAGCATAAGCTATAAATACTCATATACACACAAAAAACATTCTGTATGTTAACTACTGTAAGTAAAAACCTGGATTTAAAGGATATAATTGTATGCACATTCACTAGCAGTGCTCTGTACCATAATAAATACTTCACCAAAAACATCAGATATTTACCTGAAGTTTGGAAAACCTCATTCAGTAAAGCTTCATTTACCACCACCGAACTGACATTTCCAACAGGATGACACCAGCTCTGATAAATAGTTTGAAGCAGAAGAGTTTGAGCTCTAGTTGCTTGAACTGTCAAATTAGGAAGCTCAAATATGCATTCTGTTAGTGGGACATGAGCTCGCTTTGTCCTGTTTAATATATTGGGAGAGAAGAAGAGGAGGAGGGGGGAAAAAAGAAAAAAAAAAAGAGAGAAAAAAAAAGGAAAATCATTACTTTGGTGTATAAAAATAACAATTTAAAAACTTAGTCACAGAATATCAGACTATAAGCAGTTAGTAAGGTTGGAGTTGTGCACCTGTTACATTTCTTCTTGTAAGAGTTGATTCTACTGAAATTCACCCTAAATAGGACTTCTGTTACATGATATAACTTTACATCTCCCTCCAGAACATGAGGAAAAATCATGTATGCTTTTCTAATTATCTCTTGGTTTTAAAATATTTAATAAAAGCAATTCCAAGTGCTCCCACCAAAATAAGAGCTATTGATAAAATTGTGCAGTTATTAAAAACACAGAAGAAATTGTTAAAAAAAATTAAATTTTCTGAAAAAAAGTTATTTAAAAGCTTACAGTGAATCACTAAATGAGATATGTCCAGTGATCAAAAAAAACAACCCGAAAAAAACCCATACAGACAATATCCATACAATAAAATATAGAAAGCCCCACATTTCATATTTCTCCTCACATTCCATATCTGGCTGACACAGAGCTCACTAAGTGATTCTAATATTTTTCAATACCTTTTACCTTTTAACTGGGGAGGAGGAACAGGTGGAGACAGGCATTGGGAGGGTAGTGCAAGGTAAAGGACATTCTGTTTGGAAATAAACTCTTCTGTGACAACATAGTCCACTATCAACAAGAAGGCTTTACAACAACCATAGCAAAGTCAGTAAGTTACTTTTTCTTCACAATATATACACTATTACCTGAAATTAAGCAACAGATTGATTTGCTACATTCAACAAAAACTGCAAAGGTTCTTTCATATTCTCATTTTGGAGCCTTTTCCTGCAGCATATTTACATCATTATTATTCTTACCCTAATCATCTCCTATTATATCACCAAAATGTACTTTGTGCTATTTAGCGTTATTTTCTCTAATGTCCCCAAAACATAAGCAGTGATGAACAGATTAGCTCATTCTTATTCTGGAGAATCTCCTCCATTAAAACATTTTAGGGACAAGCCTAAAGCCACATGAGAATTAACAATGTTAGGTTAATGTTCCATTGGGAATCAGAACCTCAAATGAGGGAAAGCTGCTGAAGCTGCTCACACAATCCCTTAGCCCAGGAAAAAAAGCATCCTTTACCAAAATGGTCAAGGGACTGAAAACACAAAGACCTTCCCTTGCAGACACTGAATGGCTCTTTAGATCAGCAAAATCAAAACCTTCCAAGGAACTGTCACAATCGGTCACAATACACTGCATCTCCTATCTGGATCCACAGGAGAATGCTTGTAGCCACATGACCTAACATACATGAGATCATACTAGCAGTAGAGACTCTGCAAGGAGGCTCCATGAATTCAGAAACAGGCCATTCCTGATGCTCTAACTCTAAAATCTGTAGCAGCATGAAGTGACACAAAATTCCGGCAACATGAAGTAGACTTCCTTGCACACTCTGCACCTGACTGGGAGAGTGGCCCTTCAAGAAAACTGAAGAAAAAAACCACATCATCACTTCTCAGACCCATTATCAACTAGATGAAGAAGCAGAATAGCAAAATATTCCGCTGCTAACACTTTTGGCCCACAAGCTACAGATATGGCCTGTGTGACATATAAAACATGGTATGGAAACAAGCATTCTGAACATCACAAGACCTGTATCAACTACCATGTTGACATGGTGGTACAGCCAAAGGTAATGTCATCACTTCAAATCCGGACTTGCGCATAAAAACATTCACTTTAAGTCACAAACATATCTCCTCCCTCAATTCCTTGTCAATACCAGGAAACAGCTCACTGAAAACCATTTTCTCTGGAACAAGAGGAATTAATCTCATCAAGTGTTAGATACCTACAGTATAAACAATCATTTGTGTCTAAAATAGCTGTAGACCCTTTTAAGGTAAAAGGAAATAAAACAACATTTATATACAGAAGAGATCCATTCATTCTAGATCTGAGCATTAAATGAACTGCCTTCTGCAGGTCACTATTTCTGCCCACTGCCTGTAAAGGGAGATTATGACAATTATCTCAGCTGTGGATGTCTACACTATAGATCAAAGTTTCATAGACAAAGCCCATCCACAAAAGCCAATTCCATTGCTCCTCACTAAAAATAAAAACAAGGGAATAAAAGAAAAACTGATTCCTATGGAAGAAGATACTCATGAAAGATTCTTAGACAATGGAAGTAAATACAGATGGAAGACAAAGAACAAACAAAAACAGATGTTGTAGCCTTCTGTAATAGTAATCAGTATTCTTTAGACCAAGGTTTTTCAACCTCACAAAGCTCAGAATCATGATTACCTGTTTCAAAAACATTTAAGAAGGTGGAGGAAACCAGCAACACTGCCTCTGAGTTGCAACTCATTTGAAGCTAATGACACAACTGTGCTGCCAGCTTCAAGTGCCATTTGCAGAAAAAACATGGATGAAGGAAAAATATTTCACGATTATATGGGAGAACTCAGCTTTGTGTCTGGTAGTAGAAATTTCCTTCAGAATGAAAAAAAAGAAGAAAAGAAAAAAGGAAAAAAGAAGAAAAAAGGAAAAAAGAAGAAAAAAGGAAAAAAGAAGAAAAAAGGAAAAAAGAAGAAAAAAGGAAAAAAGAAGAA
>JAVJGG010000029.1:30309508-30329478 GCA_035590195.1 Aviceda cuculoides | reverse complement strand
TCTTCCCCAAGTTGAGCCTGTCTTTTCCCCGTGACCGTAAGTGGGGAGTGATCCCTCCCTGTCCTTGTATCGACCCATGAGCTTTTCTTTATAAATTTTCTCCTTATCCCACCAGGGCTGGCGGGGGAGGAGTGAGCAAGCAGCTTCCTGGTGCTTTGTTACCAGCTGGGCTGAAACCACGACGGTACCCTTCTTAGCTTTAATTTTTTTGTTTGTTTTTCCTCCCTTTAGGAGTGGAAGGGAAAGCTACAGGTAGGCATGTGGATATGAACTGAGCCATGAGAGGCCACCAGGCCTCAGGGCCACAGACTGGTTTCTGGAATGTTTTATTTAGTAGTGTAGATGCCAGCTTGAAGACTGTATTTCTCTTTGTGATTCACAGATACACTTAAAGGGGCGGGGGGCGGGGAGAGGGCACCAAATTGCAAGCAAAATTCTGGAGAAATAAAGGACAAACACTGTGTGTCAAGAATTGCCACCAGTGGATCTTTCTGGCCAGAGTTTACATGGGTAAGGCCTCATAACTGAGAATATCACTGGAAATCCTAGCCAGATATTTTCTACAGATCATGGTAACGCTAAGTAAGAGCAACAGAATTTCCAAATACTTCCCATACAAAAGGAATGTATATTAGGGATTCAAATTTTCTTTAGTATTCATGCTGCTTAACAGCACTTCAGCTTTAAGACATTAAGTTCTTCATACCTTTCACCAGTCTCAAGTAAAGCATAATGCAGTTTTCACCCTGAAAATCCTACACATTTTGAAATAAATACCATTTGCTTGTTTCTAGTACAAATGCCAGCAACTACTGATGGCAACAATTACAACAGCCAGGATAAAGTATTCACCATGTGCAATCACTTTCCCTGGATAGATATTAGTTAATAGGCTTAATTTACTTTCACTGAAGAGCCTTGACAATTAATTAGTCTAAATAATTGCACTGGAAACACTACAGATCACCACCCTCTACTGTCAACTCTGCTGAATTTCCTCCTCATGGACAATACTAAAAAATACAACTGCTTTCAATTTACATTGATTAAAAGTGCACTTTTAACAGATTTGTTGAATGCTGCCTGCCACATCTGCTGAGAAGCAGTAACATTAGATCTGGACTTGATTTAAAAAAAAAAAAAAAAAACCAAAAACAAAACTAGAGGTTTCCAACTGAAGTTAATTTGTAGTCACACTAATCAAGCTACAAGTCATGTACTGAGAATGCAAAGCCCTCCTGGACAGGGTTGTTCTTGGTAACCAACAACAGTTCCTTCCAGAAGAGTGCAGTTGAAAAGTGCCCCAAAATGTTCGTGTTGAAACTTGATACATTAATATCACTGCAGATTAGAAAATGTTCCACACAAGTTCCTTAAGCATCTCCATCCTTACACACAAGCATGGCCTACTTCAACTTTTATAATCAAAGATATGTTAAACTGTGTTATCAATAAAAACTCATTCTCCTGTTAAAACTAACTGTTAAGTCACCCTATATTACTGTTCAAAATTTGTTATGATATATTGACATACCTACTCCTCAAACACAAAGATGCACAGTAGACCAAACTTCTGAAAGTGTCAAATTCACTGCCTAAAGCCATACAAAACCAGCTACCAATAAATTAAAAAAATAGAAATAATTTTTAAAAAATCTTAGTATTATGCTCTTTGATACATTTTCTAGGCAATAGTAGAGAAGTATACAATGCTGAGGCAATACAACATACTCCCTAGACCGATTGTTCACATCTGAGGCAGTTCTACACAACCAGCTCTGCAGAACCCAAGAGAATGACTGTTTCTGTCTGCTTTTGCGCAGCCTGTACCACTAGCATATCTCAATAGTTCAAACAGGTTTTTACACATGCTAGCTCTAACTCACATGATGCTGATGGGGCTGAAACGCTCTCCTGTCCCATACACTGATGGCATCTGTTCAGGCATGCAATCTCACATCTTTTCCGTTTCGAAGGATACTCTGAATTTTCATCTGGCAGTTATATCCAATTACTGACATAACTAATAGTTACAACTGAATGCTACAAAATGAGTTTCATGTGTTTTTAACCTGTTTCTGCTTCTGACCCAGGAAACAAGCATGCCCCTCAACTGCCCATGTGAAACACAATCCACACACAATCTAAATTGGCATTACTCTTGATTTACTGTGACTAGTCAATAAAACAGGCTGCCAAAATCAAGACCCGAGTGTCAATTTATTTGAAAACTTCCTAGATTTATGATCTAATGTTCACAGTCTGTGGATATGTGGCTCTGTGTTTCTTGCCAGCAGGGTCTGCTTGCCTCTTACTAGCACAACTGCATTGAACTGCATGATGGCTACGTCTCATGACTCTCAAGCTCACAAATCTACTATGATTTCTAGTTCTAAGCAGCGTTACTCCACCGGACATGCCCTGCAAAGATGTTTCAATCAAAAAAGTAAAAAAGAAAGATATTTCGCCTGATCCCCCATCATACACTTTTAATCCTCTCTTCAGTGAGCAGCAAATCCTAAAATCTACTGTCATCACAGTAGTACCTTGTCGGTAAAGGCCATGTCAGCAGGAGATAATTTCCTTGCTAAAGAACTTCTTACTGTGCAAGAAGCCAGATCTTCATCTACCACACTGCTTGTGGATCAACAATTGGAATTGCTCTCACTCTGGTCAATTCATTAAATCCACACAGGATTTTCAAGATGACCGATAAAGCAGACATGAGCAGGTGCATATCCTCCTGACTCCTACTGGAGCTTATAATGACCTTATTGGATTGTGTAAGGAGTCTAACAACAAATAAAGAAAGAATAAAGTTGTATGGCATACTACTACATAGCTTTGATTGAGAGGGGTATGTTTGCCTTGCAAGAGGATACATGATGGAAGAGCATGGAAGTAAAGCTGTATAAAAATACAAACACACACCTTTACAGTAACAAAAGTTTGAGCAGAAACCTAAACAGTAATAACACAAGGTCTTTAGAATCCTCAGTTTTTGTAATGTTTAATATTAAAGTTAGAAATTAAAAAAGTTAAACTAAATAATGTTTACAAAGCAACCGTTTGGCAACTACACAGTGACAAAGTCAAAATAAAAGCTAGGAAGTCGGGTAAGAAGACACAAAATGCTGATGTTCAGGTTGCTGGCAGAGTACGTTTCTCAATATTGTTGCATAATAGTTAGCCAAAAGGAGGTTATGACCTAACATGCCAATCTAATGTAAATGTAACAGATTCTAGAGACATAGTAAATGTTTACCTTTACAGTTAAATGTGTTGAAATATTAAGAACAGCTATATTATATAAACATTCTTAATGGTTCATAACAACAAAGCCTACAGAAAATACATATATATATATATATATATTTTCCAGGTGAGGATCTTTGTATCTAGATTTCTATAGCGATCTTTCAGTACTGAGGGCTTTCACAAGGGAAACAAGTGACACTATCTCTGGGCAGCTGAGGTGCCCAGCATATGATACATGTGACGTCCTGTAACAGCAGAGCAAGTTTTAAGCTTTTGTCGGCTTTCATCAACAATGATTAGCTCTTCAATAAAAACACTGAAGGAAAGAGACATAATGCCAACACAAATCAAATCACATGTTGTCAAGAATGCTTCCTCATCAGAGTAGCACACTGCTTATGTTTAAGCTGAAATTTTATTTCCTAAGACAGTATCTGCAAAGAATAGCTCAAAAGAAAGCATCTTTGCAAAAATTATATCCATTTAGTCTCGAAGATTTTTTTTTTGTTTACCAGTAACAATCTAGATCTACTTGCAAATTTCTATTCCAGGTTTTTGTTCTGATAGAGTAACAATTCAAGAACAATCAATTAATTGCCCTGTACACTAACAATTAAAGTGCAGGCCATGAAATCCTAGATACTAATTTACCCAACAGGTCCTCAACTTGTTCATAAAAAGTTCATTCACCCACTGAAATTTAAACACAACCAGCTATTAGTCAACTCTGTACTGGTGCTCCCTTGCAGACCGCAAACCAGCAGCCTAGTCTCAAAATGAGAAAGAGGAACTCACTATCAAGGAAATAGACCCCTTGAAAGTAGACTACTGAACCAAGAAGCTGAATACAAAGCATGAAGGGATAGATCACATCATCCCCATTTATAACCTTATTCCACCAGCGTTTAGAGTCTCAAAAGCTGTCACAGGCAGAGACAGTAAGTGATGACCTTCCCGCAGACCAGATAAAGGAAAACGAGAGTCTGGAACACTTGTCACAGGAAAGGAATTTAGAGAAGACAGGTCAAGAAAAGAAGAAAAGTAATAAAATAAACACACATAACTGGACCAGTATCTAGCTCAAAATATACAGATGACACACTTTACTATCAAAGCAGATACCAGAGAAATAAAGGAAGGCTATTCAGAATCTATATTCCTTAATGTTACTTTAAAATTCTTCAGAAGTACAATAAAGTGATTTTATTTTTTTTTTATAAGTGATAGAGGGTTATAACACTAAAGTGTCTTACACTAGATTATCTCATCTTTTTACAAGGGCATGTAGTGATAGGACAAGGGGTAATGGCTTTAAACTGAAAGAGGGTAGGTTGAAATTAGATGTAAGGAAGAAGTTCTTTACTGTAAGGGTGGTGAGGCACTGGAACAGGTTGCCCAGAGAGGTTGTGGCTGGCCCATCCCTGGCAGTGTTCAAGGGCAGGTCGGATGGGGCTTTGAGCAACCTGGTCTGGTAGAAGGTGTCCATGTGCATGGCAAGGGAGGTTGAAACTAGATGATCTTTGAGGTCCCTTCCAAACCAAACCATTCTATGATTATATGATTCTATGATCTGTTACCACAGACATCGTAGCCAAAACAAAAAAAGAAAAAGAAATCAGTTAATTCCTCTCAAGAGTTCTGTTCGGCAATAAACATTCCTGTCATTCATTCTAGGCTTTTAACCATATTCTGCTAATTCTCAGTTGTTTTTAGACATCCTCCTGAAAGCTTTGAAAACTGCTTTACAATCTGGCATGCAACACTACATAAAGTAGTTGTAAAATATTGACATTAACATTGTATTTTGCATCGTTATGCTTGACAAAAACAAAAGACCAGATGTTCTTACTTTCATACAAAAATAGATTAGCTATACAATTTAAAAGATGTCCAAGACTTAACTAGTGAGCCTGATCACATTTCTTTTGTAAGAAGAAAGTGTATTAACTGAAATTAAAACAGACATCAATCTAGTAGGTAAACGACACAGCACTTTTTTAAACATTTATTGTTATTTACTGAAGTTTACTGGGCTGATGTTGCTGAAATTTTATCTGTTAAAACACGTTACCAATGTTTATCAACTAGTTTTAAAAAAATAAATATTACTACAGTATTTTATACACCATATACATTTTGAGATTATTATATTGAAACTAGAAAAGTATTCTACTGATTTATGTCAGAAATAAAGTTGAGATTTTCACTGCTAACTCAAAACATACTACCTGAGGGATTCCATAACAGTTCATAAAATGTCTTTGTTTTTAAAAGGTATGGTCTGTGGTATATATTTTCTACGAAGAAATAGAAGAACACATGTAGCATCAGATGTGTGTATGTTAAGAAACTCTGGAATGTGAAATCTAAAAATCCAAATAAAGCAGGTGGTATAATTTGGGGTGGGTAGGACTGAATTTAAGTTTAATGACATTACCAGGTTATCCTACCAGACTAATTCTCACTCACTGCATGACTTCAATGAAGCTCTCAGTCCTCATGCTGATTTCGATTTAGTTCAAGTGCTATTTGATGCGTTTCATCTGGAGTTTTATTCACTTCAAACTACACTTCATTTAACCAGGCTGCTGCTGTACTCATTTGTTTTTCTACTTTATTACCCGCAAATTGGTGTTGCTTAGTTTAGATAAATTGTTGGAATAAGTTAATTTTATATAAATATTTCACACTGTTAAATAAATAAGATTTAGAAAGACATCCTATCACAGAAAAAAGAAAGAAAGCTATTAAAATTATTTGAAAATACACTAAACCACAATAAGTGTTGGTTTTACAAGATCTACTAATAAATGCTGATAGATGATTTGCTATTTCAAGGCAGGACCATTCCCCTGCCTCCATGTCCCAAAACTACTGCTCGTTTTTATTTTTCTAAGTTATTAGTCTACCATACTTCATTTTCCAGCTGGGCACACATCATAATACCATGTATTTTTAAAAGAGAGAGAGAAAGAAAGTGAGCAAGACAGAAAGCATGAAAGAGAAGCAGAGAATGCTCAAGAGAGAATGAGTATGAGACCATGCACACAAGGTAGAGCGTGATGGCAAGCATGCAACAGCACATGTGGAAAAGCATGAGAAAGCAAACCTGAGCAAGCAAGACATCAAGTGCAGTGAGCACAAATACACACAAAAGAGCACAAGTGGACTTATGAGAAAGCACTAGTACTTGAATACCATGAACTTGTCAGATGATAGATTTTTTCCAACTATTTTTCATTTCTAAAACAACTCTTTTGTTTCGCACAACTAATCTTGGGGTTTATAATGTAGTAAATAAATTTAAGTTTACCATTAAACACTAATTTATTTCTACAGTTTACTAACAAGGATCACTAACCAGAACTTAGTGTTAAATGTCAGGTCATGTCAGGAAAGGCTGTCAATCCTACCAAAGTATTGAAGTACTCCGGATTAGTGCTGATTATGGGTTATCCTGCTAACATTTATTACTTTTTAGGAAAATGCTGCAACAGAACAACAATTCATTTGAAGTGGTTAGTACTTCTGCAAAATATCGATGGAAAATATGACAAAGTCAATTAGGCTGCTACCACCTGGTGGTGTGCTGATTATGCTAAAACACTCATATCTAACATGGCATCACACCTTGTGAGAAAAACACTAGTATATTATCTATGTAGCAGCAAGAGCAATCATAGAATTAGTCTATTTTTTTATAATTCATTAAAGTTTCACAAACAAATGAACGTTACAAATTAGCTATACAACACAGAATGTTTGAAGCCAAAGTACTTAATACACTAACTTGTTTTCCTGTTACCTTGATATTTTTTGGAAGACTGTTTGTATGGATTTAGTCATAAAGTAGTAATACAGACAGCTACTGCTCAAAATGAGTGATAAACTACTGTCCTATCCAAAGTATTGCCAAAATGCATTTTCTTGAAAACAGTTTTTATAAATACAATTTATTAATAAAAACTATTACACACTGACATTTATGATCACAAGATTTAAGCTGTAGAGCTAAATTTAAGTACTGAATTTCCATGGCATTGAAATAAAAATTTTTTATATACCTCATTTCATAAAGCACAGAATTGTTTTCAGAATAAAAGTGTTCGCATTTAAAATTTGAACTACAAACAGCTTAATACCTGATCACAATGTTAAAATACTGTGCTCATTTTGGCTGATAGAGTTAATTTTCTTCATAGTAGCTAGTATGGGACTATGTTTGGGATTTGTGCTGAAAACAGTGTTGATAACACAGGGATGTTTTCATTACTGCTGAGCAGTGCTCACACAGAGCCAAGGCCCTTTCTGCTCCTCACCCACCCCTCCAGCGAGGAGGCTGGGGGGGCACAAGGAGTTGGGAGGGGACACAGCTGGGACAGCTGACCCCAATTGACCCAAGGGATATCCCAGACCATAGGACGTCATGCTCAGCATATAAAGCTGGGGGAAGAAGAAGGAAGGGGGATGTTTGGAGCGATGGCGTTTGTCTTCCCAAGTCACCGTTATGGGTGACAGAGCCCGGCTTTCCTGGAGATGGCTGAACACCTGCCTGCCCATGGGAAGTGGTGAATGGATTCCTTGCTCTGCTTTGCTTGCGCACACAGCTTTTGCTTTACCTATTAAACTGTCTTTATCTCAGACCACAAGTCTTCTCATTTTTACACTTTACATTCTCTCCCCCATCCCACCATGAGGGAAGTGAGTAAGCAGCTGCATGGTGCTTAACACAAGGTCTAGAAGAATGCCATTTACTACAGGGCTTGCATAGCCTGTTCTCTCAGCCGAACAAGTCTAGAATGTTTATTAACAGCTATCTTTACAAAGAAATTTATTAATGATAACAGACTTATTAGCAGAATATGACAGAAGAGACAGAAGTTTAGGAATATATATGGAGCTTGATATTTTTAAACCATTCTTTATAAACACCAAAATAGTTGAATACATTACTTAAATATACTGTACATGATTAATGCTCACCAATATTTGGGAAACTTGATCAGCTTGCCATAAACAGCAGTACTGAATGAGGGGATAACTGGAACAGGGAAGCAGTACAATCCTTTACTGTCCAAAGAAGTCAGTGCTGCTTGAAAACCAAATATCTGAAACAAATTAAGTTGGTCAAAGGGTATACTACCACATGATTAGATCATTTTAAAATTACTTTCATAACATCATAAACACATTTTTAATTACACTCAATAAATATGAAATAAATTGTGTATTTTTCTAGATAACTCCTTTTCCCCCAAACATGAGTATAACTAGAAAAATCAATAGGAATACATATAAAAGTATTTTCTTCACTCAAAAAAATAAGTGTTAACTACACTCTGCCAACTTTTAAAAAAATGCTGAATTATAATTTATCAATTAAAATACATTATTCTATATCCTTTAAATTTGGAGACAGCGCATTGGCTTTCATATAAAATAAATAAAATCACTTTTTGTAATTATAACAACATTGACCTAAAAAAGTAGTATTGAAGGATATGAGAAGCTTCCCTTCAAAGTCTTTTTTCTTAATAAGAGCATCTAAAGAAAGGTTCATCACAATTATTCTTTGTACTGAACAGAAAACAAACAGTTGTACAGTTGACTTTTTAACATGCTGTACAATCATTCACGTAAGAACAGAACACTTTGGCCTATATTAAAGCTAGCAAATAAACCATATAAAAGTCAAAATTGAAATCCACATTTTGCAAACAAAGATCAAACAGCTGCTAAAATCCTTTTGAGTAGAAAAAAATCCCCTCAAACAGAAAAACATACAGATGACTTGCAATATTGCCATCCCAATCACTTTAAATGTAACAGAAAGTAAACGTCACCCAGAAAACTAAAAGCTTGCCATGTAATTCTGGGACAGAGTTTGTTTTATGCAAATAGTAACAATTTCATTGTTTAAATCTCTATTATGGTATCAGCATGGAAGTGAATGGATAACTGAAAAATTTAGCAAAATTAACAATACTAGTAGCAAATTTTTACGTTATAGTAGCATCCAAAAGGTTTCAAACTGCCTGAGGACATCCTAAGAGGTTGGAAGGCCTGCTTTAATAATCCTCTTGAGATTTCACCTTTTCATTTTATTAAAATCTTAGCAGATGACAACTGAATAATCTCAAAGCAATTTTTCAGTGGCTTCTTAGACGTCCCCCAACTTCGCAATAAGAACTCCTCGCACATAATGGATCTTTAACTGAGAACATTCAGTTTTTTCCTCTTATAGCAAAAAAAAAAAATCAAATTGTTTGGCAACAGTTTTCAATTGCACACCTTCACTATCATGGGTTTGCTCTATCAATACTATTAGAAGCGATGGGTTTTCCTCATCACATCACATCAAGTTTCTAAATGTAATTTAGTGCAATCTACATATTCTATGAGCATTATCCTAGAAGAAGGGAAAGGTTTATTTCCACATTATTTTAACTCAGTCTTGCCACAAAGACCTTGGGGCTTCAGTCTGTGTAGCTACCTCATGTCAAGTTCTGTGCATATCCCAAAACACTTGGCTCGGGTCAGAAGCAGCAATCCCAACCAACCACATCCTGTGAAATCTGTTTACCTCCTTTTAGATAAGCAGAAAACTTTCTCCCAGGAAACCTGATAATACTTAGGATTATCTGTACTTACATCAACTATTTCTCAGCACACTGCAATAAGAAACAGATCTCAAGACTTCTTTTACCTTCAGATAGCAGTGTGAGTAACAGTAATGAAGCAGGTTGTCAGATGGCTGACCAAGGCTGCTGACCTTCTGCACCAGTTGCTCAGCATACATGGGCACAGAGTGCTCCAGGTTAACCTTATCCACCAAAATTCGGATGGAAGGTAAAGGCCGCAGGGGCTGGAAGCTTGCAGCATTTAACAGTCCACTTGAGTTCTAGGAGAGGGGGGAAAAAAAAACCCCATGCAATTATTACACTGCAGATGTGTTATCTAGCATATTTACATACTCTTACCTCCACACACACACAAGCAAATCTACATGTAAGAAACTGTTTACAGATACCACGGCCTTATGGTCATTATAATACAATTTTTTCAAGATAACTTCCTCAAAGTTTAAAATTTATGTATCAACTTCTTATCCAGAATTGTCTTGGGGGGAGGTGTCCAGGTGCTGGCAGTGGGGGTGGCTGCAGGGTAGCCTCTGTGAGGGGAGACCAGTGTCTGTCCCGTGCCAGGCACAGCGAGGTCCAGTCAGTGCTGCAACTGCACCAGCCAAGCTGGTGGCACCTCTGTGGAAACATGTTTAAGAAAGGGCAAAAATGCCACACAGGCCAAAAGGACTCAGGGGAAAAAAAAAAAAAAAAACAACCTGAGAAACAGCAATACAAACAGAAAGGGGGGGGAAGAGGTAGTACTTCAGGCACCAGACCAGAGCCCGTGCGAACAGGCCACACTAGCACAGACATCCACACTGCAGCCCACGGAGGACCCCACACTGGAGCAGGCAGATATGCCCTGAAGGACACCGCAGCCTTGTAGAGAGCACACAACGGAGCACATTTTTCCTCAAGGACTGCAACCTGTGGGAAGGACTCACACTGCAGCAGGGAAAAAGTGTGAGGAAGAGGGAGAGGCAGAGATCAGCTGTTAGGGACTGACTGCAACCCCCCGCTCCCCGTCCCCCTGCACTGCAAGGTGGGAGGTAGAGGAGTCAGGGAGTGAAGGAGTGAAGTTAAGCCTCAGAAAAAGGGGGGATGGGGGAAAAGGTGTTACTTTGACTCTTGTCTTTGTTTCTCACTATCCAAATCTATTTTAATTGGCAATAAACTAAATTCGCTGTCCCCAAGTTGAGTTTATTTTGTTCATAATGGTAACTGGTAAGTGATCTCCCCCTCTTCAGCATCTCAACCCATCCTTTTCTCTCCCTCCTGTCCTGTTGAGGAGGGGGACTGAGAGAGTGGCAGCTGGCCAAGGTCAACCCACTTCAAGAATATGCAAAGTCAAAATATTTTGTTCCATAAAATATTTGTTTACATTTTTATCACTCCAAAGCACTGACACCATACTAAATTCATGCTGATCTAACCCTTATGCTGTCATATATTATTATGTATTCACAGCCTTGACAAACATCTCAGCAAAACAAGATGCCATTCCAAAAAAATAAATGCCATAATTTTACACATCCAACTATATTTTCATAGTATCCATTAAAATGAAGTACTGTATCCAGTACAAGACAGACATGGACATACCAGAATAAGGTTGTTGGAGGGCTACCAAAGTGGCTGGGGGGTTGGAACACATGAGCTCTCTCTCTCAGGAGAGACTGAGACAACTGGAGTCATTCAGCCTGGGGAAGGCCAAAGGGAGACCCTACTGCTGTCTACAGCTACTTATTGGGAGGGTACAGAGAAGAGGGAGCCAGACTCTTTTCAAAGGTGTACTGTGAGGGGACGAGTGGCAACAGACCACCTGAAACACAGGCAATTCCAAGCCGGTCTATGCAAAAGGTTTTTATGGAATCTCTATCCTTGGAGCTAATTCAGCACTTAACTGGACAACCCCTGGAGCAGCCTGCTCTACTTGGGCTTGCTTTGAGCAGGATGTTGGACTCCTGGAGATCATCTCCAGAAATCTCTTCCCATCCAAATTACTCTATGAATCTAAAAATTTTATTAAACTTGTATCACAATAGGACAATAAGTTGATGTATGTATGACTTTCAATATAAAATTCAAAATTATTATTATTATTATTTTAAATAGGCTTGGCTTTACTCAGGAAATGTAAACTGAAACTCCACAGAGAAAAAAAAAGTTCACTTGAATTCAACTTGTTTGCTTCAAACCTACAATAAATATGGGGCTGGTCTCCCATTACAAAAATATCATCTGCTCATGCCCATAAGGTGAAAAGCACCACAATCCATTGGGCTATTTTGGGCTGAAATGAAATAATGCTTCCCATTAGCCACCTGGTAATGTTCCATTTTCTAATATTAGAAGCTTCTGAATGTATCCTAATACATCATGAGATAACAGATTTGTCACCAGTTCACTCACTCCAGCCAGCTTAACTGAAAAGATAAGCAATCTAAATTTAAGAAAAACATACACACTCCTAAGCACACCCACTGAATAAATGGCACATGCTTGAAATTTTATATATGTTGCAGCCTAGAGATGAGTGATCCAAGTATTAATATGTATGTTATTGTGTGTATTTCACTTCAGCAATGAAAATGGTTATACAAGCACACTATAAGAAGTGCCGTAAATTAAGACTTTCTGTCCTCTTGTGCATACATATACAATCTTAAAATCACATAAACATGCTGTAAGTAAGCATACTCTACAAGAAAGTACAGCAGTTATCTATTACGTTATCATGATAATTTAACATCAGTGTGCCTTCCATAATGTAATACTATTCAAATCCACCTCTGGGGAAAAAAACCAACCAACAAACCAAAAAAAAAAAAAAAAAAAAAAAAAAAAGCCACCACACACAACTCAAAACCACAAAAAGTTTTTCAAATGGTTTTCACCTTTCTTGCACATAAATGCTTCACAAATACTTACAAGGTTACTTTCACAACACCTTCAGAATATACAACTTCATCTCCATTTTAGACAAGAAATTATAATTAAAAAAAAAAAAAGGCTGATACTAAAAGAATTCATTAATTCTGGAAGCCAGTGTCTGAGTTTAGCATAGCAAAGTATTCAACAAATAAAAGCCTAACTGCCATTGCTTTAACTGGAACCACAGACAGTGAGAACTTCTGTAAAACACATCCCACTAAAAAAGTTCATCCTCAAGTACAAGGAACTTGTATTTAGTGTCCACTTGTGAAAAACACATTGGAAGTTTTTAATATCACATGAAAATTCCTAGAAATTGAACTCAATTAAGAATTGGGTTTTTTCTTTTCCTCTTCTTCCCTTATCCATAGAATACCTTCCAGCCACTGCTTTAAGAGGTAAACCTACTGCAAGTCTTCACTACAAAACAGTGATTCATCCCTACAGTACCTCGGCTTTGTGCACTGAGGAAGAAGTCCAATAGGAATATAAAACCAGTACAGGATTCTTTACCTGGAGGTATACTACATATATCCAGAAGATAAAACAAGTTAAGGCTGTTAGGAAATTTCACTTCTGGCTCTCTGAGCTAGTCACTCAGCAGTTAGATGCTTAGGAACAGCTACAGTCCTACTGGCATCCTGGCTGGAACTAGTACGCACAGAGCTAGCTGTTAACATCTGTGAAGTCTCTACTGAGCCTATATATTCAAAGATTTCAGACTTGACCAAGTTTAGGAAGACCTGCATGGCAAAATGACAACAGGTACTCTTCTGATGGAAAGATTTCCATGAAAGACTTCAAGTTGGAGCTAATTATTTTTCATCTGCTTGATGCTTTAAAATCTTTTTTCTTCCAAATTCTTTTTTCCTACCAGTGCATGACACCATCATGGGCACCAAACTGATTTGGAACTCATCAGTACATCCGGCACATGGAATAACAGCTCAGTGAGAAAACTTCTATGAAATAACACATGCTGATATAAAAAAAATTGAATAAATACCTGTGCATACATACCTTCTCACCCATGATTATGGGCATCAAGTGGTCTAGTAAATTGAATTCTGCCACAGGGATTATAATTGTACACTTAAGAACAGTGAACGTTGTAAGACGAGTGGGAATGTATTCCTCCAATGATGCTACTTCTTCCGAGCTTGGCATAGTTCTATTTCCATCCACAATATCTACAATAAGTCAAAATTACGTATGTTGGAGTAAAATATATAAAATGTCTCCTACAGTTTCTGTTTCAGAAATAGTTAGGGACTAGCAAAAAAATTGAAAGCTTCCCCCCCTTTCCACACTAGTTCTACCTAAGGCTAAATGCAATCATTACTGGATTTTTCTTACTTTGAAATCTGTACAGCTCTTTGTCAGAAACTTATCTTAACAGTTTAACATGGCTTGTTTCCATACGTTTTTATCCCGTATAACTATTATTTCAAACTAATAAACACATACCAATAGGGGTACTTTCTTCTCTAATACTCCAAAATCAAGCTAGAACTGTCAATTAAATAGGCCCTCCTTACTCAACAAGCAGCTTGTGATTGAAACAAATGGCCTCCAAAGTGTCTGAAATTATCCCAGAGACATATCCAACACTGATGGGTATATCACAATTAATTTTATCTTTATTTAAAATTTTGCTCTTTGGAGTCATAAAATCCCCTGACAGATTTGGAGTTTAACTATTTGAAAGTTGCACCTTCAAGAAAACTGAATTTGGTCTGGTTTAATTCTGTGTATTTGCATATATGCAATAGGAGCAAACCTGGCTTAGTTCTGCTGTATGGCTCATATTCGTGTTCCAGAGCACAAACTATCATTTTCATTATTCGGTGTACTGCACTGCTATCCAATCGAAGATTGACTGGGCCCACAATTAGGCTTTTCGTAGACATCTCCTGAACACTTCCAAAATCTTCACTCTTTACTGAAGAAAGGTCTTGCTGATTCCCAGAAACTACAAGAAATATTAGAAATAACAACAAATTACACCAAACAATTGGACATAAATTTTTTTATCAGCTATTTTTGTTTCAAATCCTGTGATCACAGACTTACAAACATACAGAAAATACAACAATGTGAACTGAACACATAAATATACCGTGACTGGTTTAACATGTTTAAACAAACATTATTCCTGTTTAATGCAGAGCAAACAGGATAAGATTCTGCCTTGCCTCCAAGCACAGCACAACTTAAGACCCTTTACATTAACTTTGTATCTCTTAAGCTTGGGACTCTGAAGGTGTCCAAACTTCTGTGGCCACTTAACCCCAGGTGCCAATGACAGCTGTGCTGTTCAAAACTTTCTACAGTTTATTACAAAGATATGCATCCCAAACAATCAAGGAAAAGGTGTCCTGCAAAGAAACTACAGATACGGGCCCTTGAAATGCTGGCTGCTGGTACATGGGCTATAACAGCAATGAGAATCATACTCACTTTTATTGTCATAAAGCAGACTGACAATTGAAGATAAACCCTTCCTTCCACTCACTGATGAAGTAAAGCATGGGCAGTGAGAATGAAAACTTCTTTAATCATGTCTCAGACCATTTTTACAAAGTAAAAGGGTAGTTTAGTGTCAGCATCCAAAAGATCTATAACCTTTGTGCTCAGAATGGCAAGCAGTGTACCAATTAAAGCAGTTACCATTTATCTGATACAGATGTAGGGTAATGAGGTAGACCGAAATCACACATTCACTGCATACAGGCTACTCATCAGCTATCACATAGCATGACTATATTTCTCTAAACTTACTTCATGGAAGTTCTTCAGTTAAATTATGCAAAATTCAGAAGTTTAAGTTTTCCTGATACACATGACTTGTAAAAAAAAAAAAAAAAAAAAAAAACAAAAAACACGCTCTCAACCTTCTTACATATTTAGTTTGCAGAATTTCACTCAGATTTTTTTTTCTAATAAATCAGCACTTTGACAGTGCCTTCATTGCTTTGACACAAGCAGTAAAAATTAAATGTCTTGATAACCATTATACAAATGAACAGTCTGACAAAATAAACATCAAGATTAAATGGATTCTGAGACTGTTTAGCCTATAAAAATGAAGGAGTTCTGAGATAAAATTGTTGGATGATAGTTTAATTCATTGAGTGGATCTCAATAACGCATACTTCTTAGATAGCACATTACTTCATAATCCACCTGGTAAAAGCTGTGACAAATAGGAAAGCCAGGAAACGCACAGCCATTGCTATCAATTTCACCTTGATTTCCATAATTTAACACATCTGCAATTGCAGAGATGTCCATTCGATATGTTCTCCTTGTACTCATGATCAAGTCATGCCACAGAAAACAAAGGCTGCGTGAGCAGTGGACTGACGTGTTCCATGATGACCCTTCTCAACAGTAATATTTTTCAAGTGATTTCCAAGCTTTTATCCAATGCGGATCTTGTACACCTACTCAATGCCAGATACATCCCATCCCTTCCTCTCTTCACCCATCTGCCTGGAAGCAAATCAACCTATTTCCTTGCATAAATCCAATAACCTCCTGCCTTTCTGTTACAGAGAACTATGACCCAAAACCACACGAAAATCTGACAATTCCAAATTCTCATCATACCATCTCCCTCACTGACACAATCTGTCTGTACCAACACAACCGGCAAGACAAGCTCAGCTCAGCTCGTCAGACTGGGCAGTGGGAGCTGCAGATGCTGCAGACAGTTGGCATACCCACTTTGTCAAAGAGATGTAGGATCTCTCAACTTCTGAGTAGCTGAGGCTTTGTGGTTAAGCAGCATGGCATGGTGTGCTTCACAACTTCAAGGCAAATCTTACTTTTCAACCAACTGGAAGAAAGCATGTTTTATTTCTGGTTGCCCAAGAGGAACCTAGTCATCTTTTACCCTCCAGGGGAACACTCCCTTTTCCCTCCCTCCTTTACTGTACTCAATTCAAAACAGTCTTTTTAATGAGGGAAGTGAGCTTGGGGAAAAGGAAGGAAGGATAGGGGTTTTTTTCCCTTATGTTTAAATCATGCTCTGTAAAATGTTCTTGCTTCTAAGCACTGGTGGGGAGAAAGGTCCTCAAATAAACCAAGACTATGCCAAATTTGACACAGAGCTGGCCTAATGCTCTGCAGGCCTTTACAGGCCTATACACACAGCAGAATTAACTTTGTCCCTAAAAGCCCAGAAGTTGATGGTGAGAGCATTTATAGCCTCTGCTTCCATTGGTGTTTTGTTTACCATTTTTGAGAACAAAAAGAAAGACAAAAGGATGGAAAGATACTGCCTTATAAAACTACTCAAAGCTTCAGATGAAACTGAAGTTACAACCTTTTTAATAAATCCTGAAAAAGACTTGTTTTCAAAAAGCCAGCATACAACCTGTTGTGAGGGTATGCTTTATTTAACATGCAATTAACAGACATTTTCGTCCTTCCAGTTCTACACAGTATCCAGTTCAGATGAACACTATCAAGAAGTGTAAAAAACCATAACCTCATATAAAAAATATCAAGGCCAAAAGCCTTTAAAAGTAATAACAGCCTACCTTTTCAAAAAGAAAAAAACAGACTCACTTGTATATATTGTATGTATATGAATAATACACTGAAGTGACAGAATTTATACAAACCACTTTCTGGAATAGCTCCATTTAATTCTAACTCAGTGCAAAGAGAATGTAATATAAAACCTATTGGTTCTACAGAAGGAGATGATCACAGGTTACTTTTGAAACTTTGCAGATGCATAAGGGAAAATAATTTCTGATCACTGAGTAATCAGCTTTCCATAAACCATATGTCTAATTCTAACTGACAAAAAAAATCATCTTAAAATGAGAGTGCTGCATAATAAACTTGCCACCAAAATAGATAGGTACACATTATAAACAAAACGTAACTTCAAAAGTACACTCCTTAGTTCTGTAGGTCATGCAAATCAGTGATCAGGGAACTGATAGACTGCACAATGCTTCACGGAAATTACTGTTTTGTATTGAAAGCAAAAAAAATAGAACAATAAAAAGTTGGAAGGGCAGGACAAGCAGAATTTCAAAATAAAACTACTGTGCATGATTATCTATCCTGTTTTCATTCAAAATACTAGAACTGATTAATGCACTTCTATAAGTGGCAGATGAAACTCCTGAGGTTAATGTTATCCAGGAGGCACTTGTGGTTTAATCAGTAATCGTATGCTACAGGAAAGGTTAAAGGTACAAAGAATGTGTCAAACCAAAATTGCCTTGACAGATAAAAATCTTACAATCACAGTAACTGCCTGCTATAACTTAAGTTGGGTTAGGATTTTTTAGGAGAAGGTGGTGTGCACTGATTGTAGCTAAAAACAGTCAGTGTCAAAAACAGAAATAGTAAAATGTAAACTTCTACACAAATACTTCCATAAAAACACCACACATTAAAAATGTAGCAAGATTTATATTGTTTTCAAAATCTTGAGGTATTTATACCTTCATTTTTAAGAAATAAGTTACACCTATTTGTTCATGTTAAATAATTACAGTTGATTCACAATACGGAAAAATTAGCTAGAAAATAACTAGCAGAAAATGTCACATTTGCTTTTCTGACGAAAAAACCTGTTTGAGAATTTAAGGGTTTAAGGTCTTGATTCTAGAGGTATAACAACTATTTAAAACATGAAAGTGATTTAGTTACTCCATTCTTTTATGTAGTCAGGTAGCTGAAATTAGAGGAGTAATACTGAAGTAAAAGCACACAGCAAGGTTTGACAGGAAGCCAAGATACATTTTGTGGGGCATTTTCCTAGTGACTGATGCAGAAAATAAAAGCCAAGGCCCTGAGAAAGCAAACTGAAACAAACAGAAGAGAAGCTGAGGAGGGGAAAAGGTAGTCAGAAAATACCAGTAGCCTGGCCGTAAGGAGAAAAAAAAAAGTGTTTCCGAGTTCAGCAATTTCTGAAAAGAGTTACAGTCAGAAAAAGATATGTCATTACATTAGTTTAGTTGTGCATTCAGAGAAACAAGACAAAATACTCCACAAAATCAATTTTTCCTCATAATCAATTAGCCTGTGCATATTCAGATTTCTCTACCAAAATTTAAAAAGGAGATAAGGCTTACCCTACGTCTTCAACTTCTGTATATAAAAGTTCCGTGTGCAATTAAACAGTTACTTCTTTATTAAAACCAGAAGTAGACTGCAGCAGAAGCTTGACTTAATGTACATTTTCTCAGCTTCACATCACACGGTAAAGAGAAGAAAGCCTCAGGGCCAGGAAAGAACTGTTAAATTACCTAGTGTATCCCTCTACTAGCGAAGGCAATAGCATCATTTATTTCTTTTAACAAGCTTTGCATGATCCATCCTCTAACCAAACTGGAAGTTTTTCTTTCCTACTCCTTTTATACTTTTATACTATACTTCATACTACTCCTTTTATACTTAACGTCTGACAAGTCCAGAAAACAAAAACATTAGGAGTTGAGACTTCTCTCACATAGAGACAAAAATGCACAAAAAACCTCAGATGGGTTGGACTAGGTAGCAAGGACAGATCATTCAGTCTCAAAATAGCAAGAAGTTCCTAAAAGATGCCCACAGAAATAGTGTTCATGATAACAAACACACAGGTGGGGAGGAAAGCATTATTTAGGCAATAAAACTGCAGAGCAGCAGCTGTAGATGACAATTGTCCCAGGGGCAGGGGGAAACCACATTGCAATTCATGATAGGAATACCTGTATAAAAATACATACATATTACTTGCTGATACATTAACTCCTTTGTCCTGGCTTTTATGACAGTCACAAAAGTAGATATACTTACTGCATTGAATCCACTGTATTGTCTCAGATTTAGAAAAGAACTGATAGGAATCTCAAAAATTACTTAGAATTAGCCAATATCTATGCGTGCATGGTTTAGGCTAATACTTGCTCACAAAATTTTTCAGATATGTATATTTAAAGATTAACTCTCCACACTATCTCTCATCCTTGCATTTTTCTTCATAGGAAAAAATGCCAGTCCTTTTCATCTTCTGCACACCAAGTATACGATCAACTTTATTCTTCAGCCAGGGTTTCTCAAAAAAAATTTTTTTCCCCCCAAAGTCAATAATGACAACAACTTGGGGGAGGAAAAAAAAAAAAAAAAAAAGACAACAAACCT
>JAVJGG010000029.1:30286260-30309408 GCA_035590195.1 Aviceda cuculoides | reverse complement strand
AAAAGCCCTCCTCCTGCTGAACAACCTCTCAATCAAAACAAAGCCGGAGCGGCAGCCAAGAGCTGTGAGGCTCTTTTGTTTAATGCCTAACATCCCCGGCCGGCCAGCCCGCCCCAGCACGCCAAGGAGCAGGGTGCGGGGGCAATGGCGCGGGCAGCAAGCCCGAGCGGAGAGCCAGCAAGCAAGCGCCCGCCGCCCCGGCGGAGAGACCCGGGGGCCAGCTCGGCCGCCCGGGAGCGGGCGGTGGGGCAGGCGGCGAAAACGGGCTTCTCGAGCCCAGCCAGCGCCGCTCCTCCATGCACGGCCATTTTGCCGAGCACGGCTGCTCGCCGAGAGCAGCCGTTCCCTCCCAAAGACCAGCGGCCCCCCCAAAGCCAACCCCGAGTCGGGGACAGACCTGGTTGCCGGTCCACACGCTCCGGACGCGGGCGCGTCAGCGCAGGCTCATTTCTCTCCCTGCCACAAGGAGTATTAAGCTCCAGCTTCTGCACCCCCGGTATCTTTTGGGGCTCCGGCAGAACGGGCTGGTGCGAGGACCTGCCCGGGCGCTGAAGCACAACCCAAGGCAAACCTGTGCTGGGTGCTCAGCCCACCCCAGAGACCGCAGAAGGCCTCATCAGGGTTACTGCCAACGGGTTTCATCACGATCAGCCCCAGCCCTGGCTTGTGCCCAACATACTGATGGCATCAGGTTCGAGGAGGGTATGTAACAAGCCAGGGCATGCCACAACAGGAGGCTGGATACGGCCGAGATGCACACCTAGAAAAAGGGCGTTTGGGATATTCAGCTCCTGAGGCTTCACCCCAGAAAGCAGCGACCCGAGGAGCCACGGGGTCACACCGGCAAAACGTGTCCCATCAAGCCCATGGGCCATGTCCACCGGCTCTGTCGCTGCGATGTCAGACACGGGAGCAAGGGTGATCTCGCCGGTGGACACCATGCCAGCTCAAGCACCTGCTGACATGAAAGCAAGCCTGGAAAAAAAAAAACCAAAGCAAAGCTCTTTCCTACACCCAGCAAGGACTGGAGGGCTGCAAAACCCTACAGTGAGATATTTAAAGAGCACAAAAGCAGAAGGAGGGACAAGCGGTGAGCTGCCTGTGGCGCTGAAGCACCTCGTCAAGGAAGAACACTCGCTACTAAAGTGCTCTTTAATCCAGCCAGGGAGATACAACAAAACCTCCTGGCTGGAGGCTGACTGCTCCACCTGCACGTATGCTGGGGGAGGTCATCCGCCCTGGGCTGAAGCCAGTGGAGGGCGAGACCGTCTCTCTTTCTTCATCCCCAGACGGGGACCAGCCTCCCTGCCTGAAACGGAAGCGGGAGCAGCACAGGGTTAAGCGGAGGACAAGCTGCCGGAGACCAAAGGTTGGGCTGAGTCACGGTGTAGCCGTTCCTGTTTCGGTCTGAGCAAGTTTCTCGCTTCCCAGGCAGGATTTGTCCCCAGGCCTGCAGGAACCCGTCGCCTCTGTCACCCTGGTGCACTCCCGGAGGAGCTGCCCTCCCGCAGCCAGCACACACCTCTGCTCTTCACTTGTCCTTCGGAGTCCACGCACCGTTTTGGGGGCATCTCTGCAGCTTTCAGGAGACAGGAAGAGCCCAACGCCACCGCCCACCTCCATCTCGTCCCCTCCATCCTCCTCCCTGCCCCAGCCATCAGCCCATCATTAGGCTCTTCCTCGAGAAACAAAACTGCTCTCCCACTCCTTGCATGCGGACACCTTTCTTCTCCTCGCCCACGGCTTTCCCGACCCGAAGAAAGCCATCTAGCTGCTCCCAGGAGGCTGACGAAACACAGCCAATGTTTCCTCCTGAGCACAAACCCAACACGTTTTCCTGCAGATCCAGACCTTAAATCACTTCTCGAAACAGGGCTCAACCCTCCAGGCTGAGCCTTCTTTGATGTGGTTGTACCTGAATGTGGACAAGTAAAATGGCAGAATCATCCTCACAGGGTATCTGTACAGAGATGATAAAATGGTTTGGGTTGGAAGGCACCTTCAAGGATCATCTAGTCCAACCCCCCTGCCATGGGCAGGGACATCTTTCACTACGTCAGGTTGCTCAAAGCCCCGTCCAACCTGGCCTTGAACACTTCCAACGACGGGGCATCCACAACTTCTCTGGGCAACCTCTTTCAGTGTCTCACCACCCTCATAAAACATTTCCTGCCTTATGGCCAATTTAAACCTACTCTCTTTCAGTTTAGAGCCATTGCCCTTTGTCCCGTCACTGCAGTCCCTCGTAAAAAGTCTCTGTCTTATAAGCCCCCTTTATATATTGAAAGGCCACAATAAGGTCTCCCCAGAGCCTTCTCTTCTCCAGGCTGAACAAGCCAACTCTCTCAGCCTCTCTCCATAGCAGGTGTTCCAGCCCTTGGACCATTTTCATGGACCTCCGCCAGACCTGCTCCAACAGACCCATGCCCTTCTTATGCTGGGGACCCCAAAACTGGGTGCCGTGCTCCAGGGGGGTGTCATCAGAGCAAAGGGGGAGCATCGCCTACCTCGACCTGCTGGCCACGCTTCTCTTTACGTGGCCCAGGATACAATCGGCTTTGCAGGCTGCAAAGGGCTCATGTCCAATTTGTCACCCACCAGTACCCCTAGGTCTTTCTCCACAAGGCTGCTCTCAATCCATTCAACCCCCAGTCTGTACTGGTAGTGGGGATTGTCCTGACCCAGGTGCAGGACCTCACACTTGGCCTTGTTAAACTTTGTGAGGTTTGCATGGGCCCACTCCTCAAGCCTGTCAAGGTCCATGCTGTTTGGTCCCTGCCTCCATAATCCCCAACTTGCTTTGGCATTTCTACCTGCAGAGGGTTTCTGCAGCTACATCAGTGGAAGAAAGAAACCTTTAATAGTAAAAACACAGGAAAAGCCATGCAGGGTATGACCAAAGGTCCAGCCACGTCCCGTGCTGGCTCTGACAACGGCCAGCAGCAGATGGCTATGAAAGAACATAACAGCCAAGCGTGTTGAGATACTTCCCGAACCACTTCCCAAGCTCCAGCCCTCCTTGGGCTTTTCCCAAGCCAAAAGACATTGCCCTGTACACCCCCCGCCCCCAATGGGTTCCTCCTCCACAAACCCACCCAGGTGCCCCAAGAGCATCGGTGGACTTTTGAGCATCCACAGCTTTTTGCAGCAGCATTCGAGTCCACGATGCAAAAGAGCATCTGCTCCTCTTCCCAGTTTCATTTGCTCTGATTCTGTTGCCAGAAAGGACAAGGAAACAACACATCACCCCCACACCACTCCTTAGCTTTACACGCTTCAGCCACCTGCCCCAGGAGTCTTCCTCTCAAGCAGAGGAAGCACCAGCCTACTTAGCAGCTCTTCTCCCAGAGCCATCCCATGGCTGACCATCCCCACCCTTCTCTCCACATATGTTCTATCTTTTTGCAGATGGAATTATAAAAATCTCCCCCACATCTCACTGGTCTCAGCAACTCCCCCAAATCCACTAGAGCGCTCCTCACCCATCCCCTCCCGGCGCCCGGCACCGTGATCCCCACGCCAAAGCAGAAATCCTTCCAGCAAGCCTCCGGCTGCAAACACGGCAACGCAAACCCCGATATTTCCCCAGCCATTCTCCTGACATGCCAGCATGTGTTGACGGCAACAGGGCTGAACCACCCTGAAGACACGCGCTCACCCCACGCAAACCCGTGGCTTCACAGGCACGGACCGGCCACACCACGCGTGCAGCCAGTGCGGAGGAGCTTCTGCTCCAAGCGCGAAGAACTCCACGCGCTCAAAGTCTTAAAGTCTTCCCCCACCCGCCTGCAGAAAACACATCGGCCGCTGCAAT
Source organism: Aviceda cuculoides (assembly GCA_035590195.1). Classification (NCBI taxonomy): domain Eukaryota; kingdom Metazoa; phylum Chordata; class Aves; order Accipitriformes; family Accipitridae; genus Aviceda; species Aviceda cuculoides. Next base: position 30,305,594 of record JAVJGG010000029.1, on the reverse strand, counting down.
CACTAAGAAACAAGCCGACTGAGCTGCTGCTCCAGCGGCCGTATCCAGAAACTGCTGCGCAGCCACCCAGAGCCGAACGCCGCTCAGACAGACACACGGCCATTCACCCCGTCAGCCGTGGGCCGCCGGTGGGGCTTTTTGTGCCCCCGGTGACCTGGAAGAGCAGCTTCACCAGCTCAGCATCGCTGCTGCGTGTTAGCGGAGGAGCGACATGCAAAAAAATCACCCACAGCAACGCGTCGGCCCGAGGCTGATCGTCACCACAAGTGGGACAAAGCCCACATACCAACGGCAGACCAAGAAACGAGGCGGTAACTCCTGTCAACCCTGCACCTTGTGCTTGCCTGAGCACCCACACAGATCCCACATTTACTAACACGTTAAGGTTTCCTTCTCTGCAAATGATGCAACCAGAAAGAAATAAATTCTTCTGGGAGCTGCAGGGAGCTTTGACACGCAAGGTGAAGGCACCAGGCAGCAGAGCACAGCAGCCAACAGACTGCCCTGTCTTGTCGGGAGCTGAACGGGCACAGGACCGGGACATCACCTCCACCACCAGCCCAGGCTCCTCCTACAGAGCGACAGGAGTCAGAGAGGCTTGGACCCGCTTGGCACAGCCGCAGCGCCAAAGAAACCAAATGCCCAAGGGGATGGCAGGATGGTGCCCTGACGCACAGTGACTGCAGGTGATTTGCTGGTGCACAGTTCCCAGAAGCCACGCATGGCTTGACCGGTGCCCTCCCATTGCCGCATCCAGACTCCGGCACATCACACGGCCAAACCGTCTTCACGCCAGAACCAGGAGGCACCAGCCATCCCTCAGAGCTGGCCCCCAGCGATACAGGGCGCACGGTCCCGCTGTAAGCTCCCGCTTCCTCGTCGCCCAGTGGCACGTCCCCGCACAGGAGCGACCGCCAGAGCCAAGCGGCAATGCCACTCCACCCACACCCCGACGCCGTTCTTACCTTCTCCGACTTCACCTTTTTCAGCTGCCGGCATTCGCTTTCCCCATCTTCCAGTTCCGACTTAACTCCCAAGGGATTGAGCGCAGCTCCCGTGTCAATAGCTATACTCCCGAGCTGCTCAGCAGCAGCAGGCTCTGTCCCCTGGCCCCCATCGTACTGTCCCACCCTCACTGCCAGGGCCAGGGGCTGCAGCACACTGGGCTCCTTCTCTGCCGCAGCCCCCGCACCCTCACTCCTTTCCTTCTTGCTTTTGGATGAGCCGCCCTCTTTCTCCTTCTTGGAGCCGGCCACGCTGCGAGACGCCTTGGCCGATTTCTCCGAGCCCTTCGGGGTGACGGCAGGCACTAAGTTGCCCGAGTTCGCGCCGTCCCCAGAGCGTCCTTGAGCCTCCTTCTTGCCACCAGCTCCCTCGTTGGGAGTGAACAAGGAGGTCCCCGGGGTTGGCTTGCCACTGTCCTTGCCACTCTTGCTCCTTTTCGACTTGGATTTGCCCTCCTTGCCCTGTGGGCCCGGCACCGGGCTGACAAACTTGATGTTGTCTGGTAGGGTTGCCACCGCGTTGGGTGCCGGGAGCCCCACCTCTTTGGAGCCCGACATTTCCAATTTCTGCTGATCCTTCTCCAAATCAGCGTCCAGGTCAATGATGAGATTCCCTACGCCAATGTCCCACTCATCCCCGCTGTCGTACGTCTCAACCGGGTTCGCATCGATTCCTTTCCCTCCGGAAGCTCCGCTGCTCAAGGACATCTTAGAGTTAACAGCCCCTCACAGTTCAAGGCTCTTCCCTGCCTCCACGTCCTGGGTGTCACCTACGTCCTCGGGGGGCTTCCAGCTGTCGGGGTCTGCCCAGGTGACGGCATCGCTGCTGCAAGGGAGAGCAAAGAGAACAGGGTTACACACGAAGAGCCCCAGGCGGGCAGATCTGCCTTCCCTGGCAGCCACACGTGCGGGCAGGAGAGGTCCTGGGCAGGGTGAAAGCCCCCAGCCTCCCAAATCCCCCAACGCACAGCGCGAGGCAGCATCCTCCTGCCACCTCCCCGGGCTGGGGGCTGCTCCTCAGCCATCCCCGCAGCAGCAGCCATCTGGCACCGGTACCTCGATCGATACCAGCTCTGGCAGGTCACAGCTCTCGGCTCCAACGAGACATTATTCACACGTTTCCCCACTCGCCATTTCCCTCTGAATTATCGAGCGCTGCCCTTGGGAGGGAGGATTGATTCCTCTCCTGCCAATGCCACCCGGGGGGAGGGCTTCTCTCCATGCCAGCCTTGCTGTGAGGGACGAGAGCCACTTGCTGGGGAAGTCAAGTGCCTCAGTGGGAAATAAATCCCAAGCCTCAGAGCGTCTGTGACACTTGGGACACATCAGAGCGGCCGCCGAAGGCCAAATCGCAGCAGGAAGCACAGGGTTTCCATCCTGCACCTCCAGGCAGCACAACGCAGCACCCAGCTTTAGGACGTTAAACCACCATCACCTCCAGTACGATGAGCCGCATAGCAGGCTTCAAGTGATGGGAAAACAAGACACAGTTGCACAGGTACCCGGTCTTAACTGGGAAGAGGGGGATCACCCCTACCTGCCCATGCCATGACTGACCCCAGCTAGCCCAAAATTTCTCCTCCCAGCTTCCCAGCCCCTCGCCCTCCCTGCTCTCAGATGCACCATGCCCCTGGAGGCAGCAATGGGGAGGCGGGAGGAAAATAAAAAAAGACACCCACACGCAACCTGAAAAAGCGCCGGAGTAGCTCGCTGAGATTAGCTCGTGGCAATTACACTGACGAGACGTAATTAACACATGAAACAGCTTCTTCCCTGCAGCCACCCGGCCAGCTACTTGGCCCCAGCCGCTCACTCTCCAGATCTCTTAAGAAATCCTTGACCACCCATTTGGATGAAGCTCTTCTCCAGCAGCACTGTCCTCCCCTTCCCTGCTGAGCTCTGGGCCTGCTGGCTCCTGGTACTATTTACAAGCAACACTTCAAAAACAGGTGACAAAGAGAAATGAGAAGGGAAGAGGGGAAAAAAAAAAAAAAAACAAAAAACCAACAAACCCCACACACGCACAATTTTCTTCAAACCCCAGCAGGCAGGAGCCTGGAAAGCAGCTTCATGGTGCGTTTCCAGAGATGCAAACACTGTAAAAATGCCAGGGATTCTTTCATCAGACAGGCTGCCACAGCCAGACCATTTTCCATCTGCTCCCCACAGCATCCTGTACAGCTCTGTACAGCTAATAATCCGCTCTCTGACAGGTCATTACGGAGATTTTTAACCCCAGGAGCCAGGGGCTAGCATGCAAGCTGGAAATGAAAAGCACTGACCTCTCATTTCAGCGGCAGAGAAAGTGCCAAATCAGGAGATCACTTTGTGCACCGGAGTCGCTAACGGCTTCCCAAAGCCGCCCTGCGTGTTTCTATCGCCGCCTCCTCCTCCTCTTCCTCCTCCTGCCCCAGCACCCGATCCCCGGTCCTGAGCCGGGACCCCACCAACCTGCCTCTTCGGAGGCTCCCTCCGAACCACCGACGGGGCCCGTGACCGGCAGCGACCATCTCATCTCTGCACGGCACGGACCACCCCGGCCGGCACGCGCTGCCACAGCCAGCTCCCTTTGTGCTGCGGATTCACAGCAATTCCTTTGTCCGGATGGGCAAAGCCAGTAACAAGGTGGATGAACCAGATTTTTAGCTGGTAACAGCCCCTTCCCGGCCCGAAGTTGAGGCACAGTGTCCAGCCACAGCCCCGCCGGACAGGACTCGGGACACGGTGCTGCTGCGCAGGACCAACACACGTGAGCTACTGGGAGAGGAGGAGGCTCAGCCTCCAACTCCAAGAGCTGCCCACCCAAGGTCGGAGCGTGCAAAGGGCCACGGTCAGCTCGGATCAGAGGGACAAACGGACAAGGATCTGGCCTCCCAGTCGCAGCAAGGCAACGGACAATACGCAGGGTTGTATTGCGACAGGCATAGCATCGCCTGCTCCACGCGACGCCTCCATGATGCCGGCTTGGCCAGCTCTCAGCTCACGCCAGAGAAACTCTCCTTGCTGTCTTGAGTGTGCATATATACATGCACACACAGACACACATAAATATTATTTATATATATGAAATAAGGAGAGCAGATGAGCAGGACTTCGGTCTGAAACTATGCAAACAGCAGCGGCGTTTGCCAATTCCTACCACAACAAAAGGAAGAAGGAGCCCAGAAGTCCGCTGGGTCCCCAGCGATTAGAGAGCCAGGAACAATCAAAGGGTTAGAAAACAAGAGGAGAAAAAACATTCACCCTACGGAGGAAGCGTCAAGGGAGCTCAAGCTCTGCTAATGCAGATGGAAGGGAACCGCAAACAGGACAGACAAGAACATGCTGGATTCGCAGGAGTGGAGGAAAGGCACGTCATGCTGAGAGCGGGGCAGGGAGCTCAAGACCTGCCGCCGCGGGAAGAGGGACCCGGGCGGGGTTCAGCCCTTTCCAGCCCAGGGATGAAGGCTAGGACCCCGGTACGCGATCTGGGGGGGATCCCCTGAACGTCATCTGTTGCACATAGCTCTAAAGCATTTCCTGCGGCTCAAACACCCCCTCCCTGAAACTCCCACCCCAATTCCCCACTGCTCCAAAGAGCCACTCCGGCAGGATCAACCTCTGCAGCCAGAGGAGTGTTTTGGCTCTTTCTCCCAGGCCAAGACCCCCAGGGACCCCTGACCTGCCAGGCTGTCGCTATTTCAGGAGGACAGGAACCCCTGGCTACCGCAGCCCGCCATCCAGAGAAGGAGGTCCCTGTCCCCCCACCTGGCTTGCCCAAGCTGGAGAAGCACCAGGTGCTATCCAGATCCTCCCCACTCTCCTGCCGGGGGGAGTAAAGCCGCCACAAATCATGGCATCTCAGAAAACAGACCGAGGAGATTGATTCAGCTATAAACGTGTCCTTCCCCTTACCTCCTGCCATCGCGGGATTGATCCCTGCGCAACATGAAAAGCATGTGCTCACTTGTTGGCCTGGAGACCTGCCAACAAAGCATTTTAAGAGCAGTCCTGGAGCACAGATCCTACAAGGAGACAGCTTTCTGCTTGGGAATGCTGCACACACACAGCACCAGACATGAATAATTCAGCTCCATTAGGTGCCGAGACCTCTACAATCCACATCTACGGGCTGGGACGGAGCCAACCGTATTAAGAGACAAACCTGAAAGTTCACTTTCGGAGCTGCAAACACACCTAGAGAAAGCTATTCAAACAGAATAGCTCACCTTCAAAAAGGGAGCGAGGAAACCACACCAGCCCCCGGGTCTTTGTGCTAAAACATGCGCAGGGTGCTCAGCAGCAGACCTGCCAGCCTGCGCCGCTTCGGCTTTCTCTACCGGTTACCGGAGGCCAAGAAACCGAAGCGGGGAAGGACTGAACGCCCAAGGGCGGCGAGATGCAGGAGAAAGCTCTTCTCCTGGCAGCAACCAGCCCACACGTAGGGAGACTGTCTCATACCCATGTGCTCCAGCCTGCAGCGCTCCGGGATCAGCCTCTGGTGGCTTCCAGACATGACCGACTGCAATTTTCACCCTGATTAACTTTCAGGAATGCCCGCAAGAAGGAGCGGCAAAGACGACGGCGGGGAGGCGGGAGGGGGGTAAATCTCCGGGACGTGGCGTTTCCTCCGGGGGGGCACAGGGCAGGGAGCAGGGGGTTTCAGCGAGGCGCTTGCCCCAGCCGGGAGCGACCCCGGAGAGCAAACGGACCCCTCCGCTCCCTCCCGGCGGGAGGCAAAGGCAGTGCCAGCAGCCAGGAGAGAGCACCCATGGGAGACACGCTGGCCCCCCGCGCTTGCCAAGGCCCCGAAGGGCTCCCCGCGAGCCCCCAGCCCCGCTCCGCCGAGGGGGCCGCGGTGCCGAGGCCCTTCCTCCCGCCGCTGGCAGCCAGCCGACAGCTCTCCCCACACGCTGCCTCCGCACAAGATCCCTTTTTGTTTCCTTTTACGACTAAAGAAACTCGAGGGGGTGCGGGGGGAACATGCCTGCCTTTCCCGAGCTGCCGCGCTTGCTCCCCGCTCGGCTCCTACCACCGCATTTGTAATCCCCCAGCTGGGCTTGTTTGGGTTGGATTTTTGTTAAGTAACTCCCATGTCTTTTCTGCAGATTTCTTTTTAAGATGTTCCCCTCTCTCCCCGCCCCCTCTCTCTAGAGATGGGGGAGGAAAAAAAAAAAAAAAAAAAAAAGACATCACACCTTATGAACCTCACCACTGCTACAAGAGAATTATTTTCAGTTTAGCAACTGACTATAAAAGATATCATTCTGATTACTCATGCAGGAAAACAAAAACAGGAAGAACACAAAAAAATCAACAGCTAACCAAAACAGCTAACCTCAAACACGTCAGCGAAGATGAAACTATTTTAACGATGAACCTCATGGCAAATCTAAGGTAAGTTAGAGGACAGTTGGTCAAGAACCAGATGGGCATGAAAAGTCTTTGTTTCTATTATTTAACAGGATAAACAAAGAAAAAAGGTACCTTTGCCACTGGTGCTTTCCATTGTGTACAAGTAATCCATGTAGAAAGCCCCAAACCTCTGCATTCCAGCTATCTCTGTGTACGTCTCCTACCAACAAAGCAAAGCAAACGTTGTATAAGGAAAGAATCTTGAGATTACCAACTGATAAGTTGGTAAGAGAGAGATATATTCATGTTTGGATTTGTGCATCAACACACAGAAAGGCTTATCAAAACAAAGGACAGAGGTTATCCCAAAGAATTCACCTTTCCGATAGCTAATGTAACTTCTATTTGAGGCCACACAAAGGCACATCCATAATTCCACTGGACATGCTGACTAATTCATCAATAACGTCTAGTTAATTAGTACCTTTAATGGTGTAAGTATTCTTCACTTGACCTCTTGCATCCAACAGATCTGCCTAATTAAGTACACTGAAAACTGAAGCTCATTCATTCTGGATTTTTTATTTAAGGAATACTGTGGTTTTATCTTTAAACAGTAAGAAATGTAAGACTTTATGCCATCATTGGGATTTATACATAATATAATCCATTATTACACAGCAAGTTTGCTTCCCCTTTTGCCAAAAAAATAGGCAAATCATAAAAATATCAAAGGAAAGAGTAAAGCTTAAAACTAAAACACACTGTGGAAAATGTTTGAATATATATAAGTACTTGTGATTTCACCAATTAATTTCTTTTTTTTTTTTATGGCATTCTTCAGGGTTACTCTTCTTCATCAGTAGTAGAAAAAAGGTGAAAACAGCAAAATTTAAAATAAATTAAATATATTCAAATTTGTACATGTCTTACCTGTACAACAACACAGAGCTTAGAGCTCCACCTATGAACACAACTGAAAGGGACCACCTTGGTGATCGCATCCAGTCTTTAATAATTGCAGACAATCAGGGAATAAAGTTTTACTGCACCATTTACAACAGAGACTACTGGTAACTGAAAATTTGTCTCTACCAAAGGCAGAATTAACAAGACTTCCTCTAAGTAGACAAATACAGCACACAGACAGTAAAATCAACATTGCCCAAGACCTGGTTTCCAAGAGAGCACTTCCTAGTTTGAAGATCATGAACTACTTACTGTTTGGGTTTAAAGAAGTATGAGCTGGTAAAGCTTGACCTTTTGCTAGCATTCTCTCTTATCTCTGTTTTTCTCTGCAGGTGTTCTGTAGTTAGTGCTTTTAGAAACTATGGCATTGATTCAGCTTTTAGGGCAGGAGGGGAGTTTGATGTTTCTGTTGGACACGTTTTCGTTACTTTTTGGGGGGTTTTAAAAATACAAACAGGTTTAATTTTTTTTGGCCATCTGCAAAGTGAGATTCAGTTAAACATGACAAAGTAATGAAAATCAGTCCTCTAATAGTACACAGATCTAAATAATCATTAGAAATCCACTAGAGAGCATTAGAAATTTTTTTCTAAGAAAAATGTAATTCTCTGACCTTATGATGTGCTGCATCCAATATAAATTCTGCACGAATACTATTATTTTCTGGACTTCTGTAATCAAATAGTGAATTGGTAAGGTATGTCATCCCTTTTGCACTCAGATTTTCTCCACAATTAAAGAAGTAGGCCTCCTTCATGAGGTAATAGAAAATAAGACAGAGGAAAAAAAAATACAGTCAAGTTAACAGAGCAGTTTCAATTGTCATAACACACTAATGACATGGTAGCATGCCTCAAGAGCACATTTCATTATGAATGAATCCAATTAAAAAAACTTCATTCAAATAATTCTGAAGTTCCTGTCCAGTCCCTCCCAATTTTCAAATTAATAAGAATGGCCTGAGCTAGTGAATATCATACAACCCATGACACAGAACATCCTAGTTTCAGTTTAACAGAAAATAATCTCAGATCACTGTTACTCCAAATTCTTCCCCATTCTCTGAACTATACACAATCTTGTCACTACATACTCCATTTCTCTGACTGACCAAGGCCTTTCAGATGCTTTATCTATCTTCTTCATGATAAACAGTAATTTCAATGTATGACCTGCTTGCTACTTTATCACTCTTCTTCATTCATCTAGATTTTCACATGCCTTCTCCATATCCCAAACCCTCTATCCTTCTGAAATCAACACAACTTTTCCATGAAGAATTATTCTTCCAAAAAGGTTATTTATATGAGATTGAGAATAGATGGTTGGAAAAAAAAATCAATCACATACAACAAAGCTGGAATGTTTATGAAAGGCACAGTCCCAGCTACAGCAGTACAGAAAGAGAACAGGTGAGACAGTATCAACATCACCACCATTCTCACAAACACAGAGATTTTTCTTAAAATTCATGCCCTAGAGGGTGGCAGAAAAATGAAAAAGAGCAAAAACCCAAATGTCCCTTATCAGCTAATCTACAAGAAACTCATTTGCTCACCCACCCACCCCAGTATTAAAGACTTCACAGAGCACTAACATCAAGTTAACAGGTCTGTTGTTGGCTGCATTATTTGTTTTTAAACACAGATAATAGTAGCTGTTCTCCAGTACTTTAAGGCACTATTCTATCTATAGTTCAACCAAAAATCCTCATTATTGAATTTAGAAATTCATGCACCACTTCATTAAATACTTTAAGAGTGGTTCATATTGATACCTGAGTGTCTTAAGCAACTGAAGCTTTGCTTCTATTTAAAACACAGAAATTAATACTGGTTTACTCCTTCACTTGATACTGCTCTCAACCTTACTGAAAAATAAGGCAAAACACCGATTCAATATTTGAGCCATACTTCTATTATCTTTAACATACAGTGTTCCCATTTCTTCACTTCCAATCTTCTGTTGATTTAATTACTTTCAAAGGTTTTCAACTGTGCTTTAATTTGTTATACAAGGTCAAAGTATGGACACATACATAATGATGGGGGAGAGTGTTTTTCACCTTCTCACTCTTAGACATTTGTCTTTCCAACTGTAAGGAATAGGCACTGAGCTCTATATTCCAGTGACACATCCAAAAAACTTCAGTCACAACTGATAACAGCAGCCTTTCCAATTCTTGCTATCAAATATTTTAATAAAGCATACCAGAATTGCTTACTCAGCAAGTCAACTGGTATTTCAATATACTCACTTCATCACTCCTATTCATGTTCTCTTCAAAGTCTTTAATTCCCATAATTCCTTTAAGGCACATAGCTTGACAACCAACAAAACCTATTTGGCAATCAAAGAAAAGTTCACCTTTCATAAGGACCTAGTGAGGAAAAAAAAAAGTTATTCTGAAGAATTCTACTCCATGAGAAACAGAAAAGATGGAGAAAAGTGAACCAAAATATGTGTAGGTTTATATAGTTAGACTTTAATAAATTGCAAGTTAATCAAACAGGGCGCTTAGAAGGAAGGGATTACTTTAGTGTCTGATCACTATAGCACTAGAAGTTCGGAGAATTTCTATCTACATGATTATTACACTAAACACATCCAATATAGCAGAATATGAAATATCAGTAACGAAATAATTTCAAAATATTTTATTGGTAACTATATACTACATTCTTCACAATGAATCAAAAAAACCCATTAATGGAAAATTACCTCAACTGTGGTTCCTTCTTGTTCCCAGCATATAACTTCTTTGGATTTTACTTTCTGAGGGCTGTAATAACTACTTTCAGCTTGCATTTCAGTGAGCTATGAAACAATAGGATAAACACCTTATCTAAGTCAATATTAGTATTAAAAAGCAGTAACATCATTAATATACAGAACTGATTAAGACAGATTAAACTATGGGCCAAAATTTACTAACAAGCAGGAAACAGGTGCAGTTAAACAGCTGTAATGCATTATCCATATTAGAACTTCTCATACTCAACTTCTGGTTGAAGTATGCCATAACAGAAAGTTTTAAATCCACTACAGTATTTTTAGGTTGCTTATCTAAAGAGAAACTATGTGAAAAGATGAAACAGGTACACAGCTGCATTATTAACACAGTATCAAATTAGCTTATAAATTGCTGTAAAAATCCATAAATACATTATTTATTCTCCCCAGCAAATAATTAAACAGCATGGTAATATTAAGGAAACACTTCAATTACAACCATACTCATTTTTGTTTCTTGTCATGGCAATTGAGAAAAACATGCATTTATATTTCTTGCATGATTTCGATATACAAATTTAAAGTGCTAGAACCCACAATCAGGTTAAAAAGCATATAACCTGCAGCTAAGGAAAAGGAGAAAAGAGGCACAAAATAATGAAGGTGTTATGTTTCTCATTAAAAAATACTTAAGTTTATGGTGAGCAGCTTAAATAGTTCAAATTCTAATTTTTATATAAAAATATCCACAAGCTCTCATTATTTTCAAGAGTGAATACAAATGGATGTTGTTTTAAATTAAAATTTTGTAATCCAAATGTCCAAGAAAATTGGATGAAAAAAATTACCGATCACTCTTCAGCTGTGTGCAATTACGGTAGAGGAAAAGCAATTAATTGATTAAAAGAACTCAGACATTACAAGAATCATTTTCACCATTATTAGAAAATGCTACATTTAATTTGGCAAGATTTTAACTGGAAGGATATCAACTGTTCAGAATGCTAATGTAGAAACTTGACCTTATTTTTTAACCAAAATATGAACCACAAATTAATTCCATACATTCTTTGCATGCAAGCAGAACAATGAATTCTGTTTTCCTCCTAACTGTCACCATATTAGTATCATATATCACTTCACATTTAAAATTCATAGCATGTAAGATGTTACATTTTAAGCAGTTTTTATCACTTCCTAATATAAAATGCATAAACTTGTCAATGAAACTTCAGGAAAACCAGCAATCATGTTTAAAAAAGAAGTTCATATTATTTTTAATGAGTTTTCTCACGTGAGGAAAGAGCACACAAAATTACTACTGTATGACAAAGCACAAAAGAAAGATGCAGAGCCATGATAAATGAGAAATTTGAGGTTTGGTGGTTTGTTTAGGTTGGGGTTTTTTAAGTGGTGTCCCAGGGATATAATTAAAGGATGAAGAAAAGATTTTCCATGAGGTATTTCTAGACTGGGGGTGGGGATTTTTGTGTCTCTGTTTGTTTGCTTGTTCTAAAATGAAGGCTGAAGCAGATTGACACAAAAGAACATGACTGAATGTTGACGTCCTCAAATTTTGCAGCCAAATTTGCCAGGAGACTAAAGCCTTAAACCATTAAGCTCCCCACAGAATGCCTGCATACGCCCTAAGTCACTTGTCTCATCTTTTCTGACAGTTGCTGAGCAGCTAAATGCTATGCTACGCCACCAAACAAAACCAGCTAAGACAGAGCTGCCATGAAGCCCCTCAAAACACTCTTGTGCACAGATGACAAGCCAAATGGGCAGGAAAGGGACAGGGGGCTTCTGATGGTCTTGAGGGTATAATCAGGCACATAAACATTATAAGAGGGTTATGGAAGTACTGCAGTTCATCTGAAAGGCTCAAAGTCATAAAAGTCAACCTTAAGTTATTCTGCTGCTCATAGAAATAGTATTATATCCAGTTCTGAAGGGTTCTGGCCTTGATTTAATATATGTTTAATTGTAAAAGCAAGAGCCACTTCCTATTATAGTTATGTACACAGAATTCCTTCCATATAGTTTGGCACGTGTTAAAAGTATTTTGCTAATTTAGAACGTTAATTTTTAAATTTCTGTCAGTATATCTCAATATCTTATTCAGACTCTCCATATTCCCTTCTGCAAGCTTAAAGAAGGAATAGAGGAAGTCCAGCAACTATTCTGAGATTTGTTTACAGAAAATACTCAAATTTTCTCTACATACCATTCAAATCCAACCCATGGAAAATAATTTCAATGTTATCACTTTAAATTCATATTTGAACATACTATAGTTTAAAAAAAAAGTATTCCTCCAATTCACAAGCTATATGAAGCTAAAGCTTTTTTATAAAGAAATATATTTATATAAACATTAGATGGATAGAATACTGCAGTAAACATTCATAGAAAGCCTTTTAAGCTTTTTCTCCCATCAAAAATTATTAATCTAAGCAAATTAAGTGGCTTCCCTTTAAGATTAAAATATTTGCACTCAGCTTCTAGCTCAAATGGCAAAAACACCTCACATTGCAATTAATAACGCATTATGATGCAAGAGGAACTTTCAACATTCACATTTTTTGCTATTCATTAATGTAATACTCCTTGTGTTGAGTCAAACAGTATACAAGCACACAGATAATCTTCACGCACTTTCTCAACAAGCCAAATAAATCCTATATGACACAGAGAGATACTTACCTTAAAAGTTACTGTTGCCTTTGTACAATAAAACCCAACTGAAATAATAGGATCCCTGAGGGATTGAGATTTCTGCGGATGTAGCATTGTTCCGTCATCGGTTCCACTAGAATCATTCTCTTCATCATCGTAACTCACAATAGCAGGAACAAAAGACCAAGCCCAAGAAACCCATCCCTGTTGCTGGTCATCATCATGATGCAAATAAGGATCTTGGTTAATATACTGTGTAGGATATTGCATTACTGAGCTTGTTTCATCTTCCGCACCTTTTAAAACAAACACTAAGTCAAATTTCAAATCACCCATGCTTGAAAATTCATTTATTATACTCAAAATTATAGTATGTGAAATTTATCTAGGATAGTATTCCACACACCATTCACTGATATTTTGTTTATAATGATAGAAAGTAAGTAGAAGTCTCAGACTTCTGAATATAAGTTTCAAAACATTTGATTCATTAACATTTTCCTCCCCCTCAAAAATATTAAGGGTCTTCACAATAGTTTTATTATTGTACATTTGCAGTAAGACCAGAATTAGTCATCTATACCACATGCTTTCAAGACTTCTTCCATTAAAGCCTTTCTGAAGTTGCAAATTAAACCCTACTAAATAATGATATATTACAAACTTGTAGTTTTAAATTTTAAAACAAAATAAAAAAGGACTTCAATTGCGAAAGCCGTAATAAGGAAAATGTAAACACAGCACAGATCCAAATATCAAGGTTGAAATCCTCCTTTGTTAAAAGTCAGCCTTTCAAGTATTCAAAGACACAGGTTTATCTATGCTCAAATAAGCTGGTATGCCACTTGTGAGTCAAAAAACCAAAACTGATCTTCTGTGGAAAAAAAATATTAGAGAGCATACAGAACAAAACAAGGATTTCCCAAAAGATATGACTCTAAGATTCGTGATCCAAATGGGTAACACTGCGCATGAACAAACATCACAATTAACTTCACCCATCTGGCTTCATCACCACTCTTTTGGGGACTCCCGAGGAGTATTAACTACTTCAAAATTACCATCGGTAGTGCAGTATGCAGTACTGTTCCCATAGGGGAACAATATTGAATGTATTATTTAACTGAGAACATAAATAGGCATATCCCATTTCTATTTACTTATTTTTTAACTCAGAGATCCCATTTGTACAAGTTTTAGAGCTTTTAGTCTAATTAGTCTTTAATCTTTTAGTAATTATTTATACACTTGCACAATGGGAGAAAGCATAAGAAAAAACACTCATGAGAATTCTCTACACATGCTTAGAGGTGAAGACATCTCCTCCCACAAGGGCAATGAGAGCTTCCTGCCTGCTCCCTTTACAAAACAGTGTCAGAGATCAGATTTCAATCCAAATGTAAATCTTGAAACACAGGAAACAGAAGAGGTGCACATAAAGTCTTGGAAATGGCCAAGAGGCAGAACTATCAGACGCAGAAGGAAAAAGAATTGATATGGAGCATGACTTGAGTAGTTTAGCCTAGACTGTCGTTGGCAAGCACAGAAAAAATGGTGGAAGGTCTGCCAAAAGAGAAAAAGTGTGGAGGTGTAGGACCTGGGTCATGCATAACATTTGGCCTACACAGCCATAAAATTCAGCCATCATTTAGCATACTTCCTGCTGCAGTATGTGCACACACAGAGAAACCAGTAAAAGATGCCAAGTAATAGCTTGGTTTATAATATTTGTTAGTATTTTGGAAGCCATTAAAATAACATCTTTTTTTAACATCTTTGTCAGTGACACCGACACTGGGATTGAGTGCACCCTCAGCAAGTTTGCCAATGACACCAAGCTGGGTGGTGTGGTCAACGTGCTGGAGGGAAGGGATGCCATCCTGAGGGATCTTGGTAGGCTTGAGAGGTGGGCTCATGTGAACCTTACGAAGTTCAACAAGGCCAAGTGCAAGGTCCTGCACATGGGTCGAGGCAATCCCAAGCACAAATACAAGCTGGGCGATGAGTGGATTGAGAGTAGCCCTGCAGAGAAGGACTTGGGCGTATTAGTGAATGAAAATCTGAATACGAGCCAGGAATGTGCGTTTGCAGCCCAGAAATCCAACTGTATCCTGGGCTGCATCAAAAGAAGCATGGCCAGCAGGTCGAGGGAGGTGATTCTCCCCCTCCACTCCACTCTCGTGAGACCCCACCTGGAGTACTGTGGTCACCCTTGGGGTCCCCAACATCACATAGACATTGAGCCGCTCAAGCGGGTCCAGAGGAGGGCCATCAGGTGGCTGGTAAACCTCTCCTGTGAAGACAGGCTGAGAGAGTTGGGGTTGTTCAGTCTGGAGAAGAGAAGGCTCCATGGAAACCTTAGAGCAGCCTGCCAGTACCTAAAGGGAGCTGATATGGTTTCAGCCCAGCCGGTAACAAAGGACCACATAGCCGCTCACTCACTCCTCCCGCTCCCCTCTGGTGGGATGGGGAGGAGAATCGGAGGAGAGAAAAGGAAAGAAAAAAAAAAAAAAAAAAACCTGGAACCTCGAGGGTTGAGATAAGGACAGTTTACTGGGACAACACAAAAAGAGAAGTTACAACAACAACGGTACTAATAAAAGAATATACAACAGGAGTGATGCACAGTGCAACTGCTCACCACCTGGAACCTGATGCTCCGCCACTTCTCCCACTGAAAGCTGAGAGGGCTCCCCCCAGCCCGCTCCCCATTTATATACTGAGCATGATGTCACATGGTATGGAATAGCTTCTTGGCAAGTTTGGGTCAGCTCTCCTGGCTGTGCCACCTCCCAGGTTCCTGTAAAAATTAACTCTATTCCAGCTGAACCCAGGACAGGGACCTACAAGGAAGTCAGACTTTTTACAAGGGCATGTAATGCCATATGACAAAGGGTAATGGCTTTAAACTGAAAGGGGGTAGATTGAAATTGGGTTTAAGGAAGAAGCTCCTTACTGTAAGGGTGGCGAGGGACTGGAACAGGTTGCCCAGAGAAGTTGTGGGTGCCCCTTCCCTGGCAGTGTTCAAGGTCAGGTTGGATGGGGCTTTGAGCAACCTGGTCTGGGGGAAGGTGTCCCTGCCCATGGCAGGGGGGTTGGGAGTAGAGGATCTTTAAGGACCCTTTCAACCCAAAACATTCTACGACCTATGATTCTGTAAGACAGAAGAGAATGATTCTAAAATGGTGATATCTATATACTGTGAGACAGAAGATGGAAAAAGAGGAAGATAGACCTATCTTCTGTCACTAAATTGAAACTACTACAACCATTATGTAATCAACAGTCAAACTTTGGAACAAATGCACACCAGCCTAGTAAGCAACTCACAACATCCTCTAAACCCTTCAAAGCATAAATACAATGTAAATTTCTTTTCTAACAAGTAATGCATGAAGGGGAGTATGTACTTCAGAAACACAAAGCCTCTGGTTTTAACTCACTATGCTAACCACTGCATCAACTGCAAACATATAGGATAGTAAAATATAATGATAAAACCCCGATGTTTTACATATGTGAGTTTGTTAAAGGACAAAATGCTGCTACTCTTGCTAGCCACCCATAGCAAGATCACACTGGAACAATCTGGCTTCATAGCGTAGGGCAGTGATTCAAGTTAAGACATACATTTTACATAAATTACAAGATTGCAGTGTGACTGCATCTCACTGTTTCCATGTTCAAATCAAGTTTGACGTTCAGAAATGCACTATCCTTTCTTTTAAAGGAATTGAGATACTTATCTCTAAGACTCTGGAAACTTGTATCTCTGACCATAAGTCTGGAATTAACCCAGTAGAAAATCACACTCTATTTATTTTTCTGCCTGTATTAGTTTTCAGCCAGGTGAGGCTGAGCCAGCTTAGCCTGTGGCTACAAAAATACAAATGCTGGCACTATGGGAAAAGAGAGGGAATGCATCACCATCCCTGCTAGCAATAGCGTAAGTTTTCATCTGGTTGAATCAACCATGAAACTGCATAAATGAAACTTGGTAAGTACTTCAAGAAGACAGCTGTAGATGTTCATTCTTGTATCACTAAATAATGTAGATATTAAAATTCATTTCCTCATTCATATTTTACCTGCTATAAGCCAAGGAAGCTACTGCAAACTCACAGCTAGGAAAACATTATGATTAATTATGAATACAAAACTTATGGAATAAATCATGTTACAAAAAGAGAGACATTTAGAAGGAACAAGAGTTATCTGGCTGATAACAGTTTTGGTGCCGACCTTGAGAATGCAATAGCCCTTAAATTTGTCCTTGCAGCATAAACTGTCCTTGGAGTATCTCAAATGTACTAACACACATGCTTTCAGAGTAATAAATAATTTCTGTATGACTTTCCTTTGCACATATTTATTATATAAGGAATGCACAGAAATGACTAACATACAGGGGGGAAAAAAAAAATTTCAATGTTTGTAAAAGTTCCCCCCCAATACGTTTATACTATTCAGTGGCTATGTTGCCAAACTGAATTTTATTCAAAAAGTGATGTTCATTCTGGATCTATACCACAGAAAGACAAGAAATTGACTGCCTCATACCATGCTAGTAGCTTAAGTTTTTTTATGTTTAGTTTCACTTCACAGTACATATTAAAAAAATAGTGGCTCGTGATCTATTACACATGCATTACACTAGCACAGCAATATTGATGAAGGAGATTGCACATAACTGGAAATTATACCAACACCAGCAGAAACTCTAGTCTGAAAGGTATTCCACATCTCCTTTTAAAAGCAAACGCACCCCCAACACTGAAAATCTGATGGCATCATAACTGTGGCATGAATACAATATTACAACAAAGTCATACACTCAAGTGACAGTACTTTTACACATCTAAGAGGTATCACGCTTATTTTGTACAAGACAACCCACTACAGTGATTCAGGTAGCCAGGAATTAGTACTGCAAAATAGTAAGACTTAAAGTTTTTTTCTTATTTCTGCATCAGGAACCTCATCTTCCTTAAACTCAAACCTCTAGATCCTACTAGACCAGAATATGTTCCCACCTTACAGACAAACATAAATCAAGGGAAGAAATCATAACTGCCTTTTCCTGATGAGTTGCACAGTCCACTGGATATGGAATGTGACTGTAACTTACAAAAGCTTCAGGTTCAATTCTAGAGAATCTGCTTTTTCATGGTACCTCCCTCCCTCTATTAAACAAACTTCCACAAGCTTCTACTCCTAGTCTGCTTGTCCTGTCTTACTGTAAATTGAAACTTACCTAGTGAAAAAGTAATGGATAAGGAGTGAAAGAATGAATTGCCTTCCAAATTTAAGAAAATTCCAAATAAAGAATGATGACACAACAATTGTGAAGTGCTGAAATAACACCAATAATTATTTTAAAGTGCTCTCCACAATATTACTTGGGGTCACTAATCAATTATTTTAAAATTTCAATTATTTAAACTATCCCAACCTCAATAAAATTAAGAGCAGATGTATGAGTTAGTTAAGGGTAAGCTACAAAACAAGTTGCAGTGATTTTAAAACACTAAAACCAGGACAAGAAGTAGGAGATCTATTTTCTATTTTAATGGCAAAGGAGACTAAATAATGTGAAATATCACAACAAAAGGGCAAGTGCCTCTGGGTTGAGGTACAAATCACAGGACAATTAATCTCAAAGTGCTATATAACTGCAGATGCCCAATAGGGACAGGAAGGTGTTAGATGTCTGACAAAGCCAATCCAAAGAGTGTTTTTGTTTCGCATACAAACTTCCTGCATACAAGTTCAAGCAGATCAATTAGAAATACACTTTGCTCACCGGAAGCATTACAAAAATTGCTTGCATTCTGCCATCTCCATTAAGCCACTTTTAAAATCAGCAGCAGCAGAACTGGCCTGATATTAAAGCTTTTGTGTAATAAGTAAAAACAAAAGGTCAGCCTGTGACTCATGCCTTTCAAAGATTCTACCAGATTTTTTGGGGTCCCTACTTAAGGAGTATTAATGTTTTTCAAGAAAAAAAAGAAAGTGACCAGACAACATAAAATAGATGATTTTTATGAATGCCTTTTAAACAAGTTCTCCACAAAAAGGTTATAGTTCCTAAAACAATAAAAATATTTAATATAAACAAATTTTATCTCCCCAACTTAGGAACTTTATAATTTGTGAAGATTTAATCTTTACTAATTTTTTTAATTTGCTACTCATTGACTGCTGCTCAGTTAACTGATGTTAACAGATGTAAGCAGTTCTCTGTGCCTAAACATGTATTCCAAAGCAATGAAATCTGGCCATCTCCATACGAGCTTGATACCCATCCTCAGGCATACGGGATCCCAGCAACCAGTTATTACAGATGCCTACAACGAAGTTACTGTCACGCTGCCTGTTAGACAGCAGCACAACGCACTGACCCACAAGCCCCATTCTGCAGGTGTCTGTCTACGCTGCATCTTTACAGTCTGCTGAAATACAACTCGCAAGTATACCTACTGTTCCTTGGGAGGATACCAAAGTATATAGGCAAGTAAGAAGTTCCAATAATGAAACCAGATGACTGGAGGGGGGGGGGGGGGGGGGGGGGCAAAAAAAAAAAACAAAAAAAAAAACCCACACACAAAAAAATTT
>JAVJGG010000029.1:30263531-30285389 GCA_035590195.1 Aviceda cuculoides | reverse complement strand
CAGCACCATGAACTGTTAAAACCACTTTCAGAAGTTCAGTAGCTCATACTGCTCATGACTCCAGCTTCTCACATATGTCCCAAGCTTCTTGCTCAGCATCTTCTAACATCATCGTGCAGACCCATCTCAGCTGTCTGCCCGCCTGCCCTGCACCCCTCCCTCAGCAATGCAACTTTTTATTTCTAGTCCACTGTTTTTGCCAAGGGAGTGCTAGACTTCCTCTGCTCGAGATTTTTCTGTCCTTTAGACCTCACAGATCATGCTTTACTTAACCAGCTCTAGTATTTCAGCCTTAGATCATAAACCTCAGCAAGTCCATCCAACTAAATTCCAGCTCTCCCTTGTATCCTGACCTCTTGTCTCCTTCATGCCTATATTGTTTCCATTTCTAGTTACATTGGCCAATTTTTTCCACCACAAACCAAAAGCTTATTCTCAAGCCCCAGCCTGCCACAACTACAAGTGCTGGCTCTGCTGTAGGCTCTTATCCAAACCCTCCTCACTTTTGTATCTCTCAGCCCTGAAATACATCCATTTCCTCCTCTGCACTACCAGTACAGTTACACATCCAAGCCCACAATCCAGGCAGCCCTCAACCGCTCGGAAGCAAAAGCCCTGCCCAGCCCTGAGCAGCAGCACGGTCCAGCACACATGCAGTACTAAGTGAATTTACATACCAAACTGAAGTGAGTTTCTACCTGTATTTCTGACCTGTAATTTTACCTGTGTATTTTGAATGCTTTCAGCTTAACATAATTTGAGCAGACTTTACTCAGGCAGCAAAATATATGTTCATGACACAGGCTACCCTGCTGCCAAATCTTTAAGGTCTTGCGTTTGGTTATACAAGAACAAACTGCTGCTGGAATACTCTTAGACATGGATAGGTGACTAATTTTATTATGTCAACAACAACATAATAAAAATAAGCTCCATCTAAAAGACTAAGAATTAGTGATAACTGAACCCAGTAAATTCTTCAGACTGAAAGAGTGGGGACTGCTTACTAATAAACACTGGGCTAAACTGTTTAATGAATCTTCAGAACCCTTTCAAAGAGTTATAAAAACATAATCTATAAAGGAGGCCTGTACATTATTAAACCGTAAAGAATTTAGGCACAATTCCAGTGGAATTAGTCTTGGATTTCAAAAAGCATTACTCTTGGGGAAAAAAAAAACCAAACTGTGGCTAATATAGCTCAGCAGATAATACATGCCATTTATTACTGTAGTTCATAACATATTTTTTTCTGAAAATAGTAGCACATTTGAGGTTTCCTCAGAAAATTTCACAACTGTGATTGGAAATTTGGATGACAAACACACCATGAAGTGCTAAGAAAGTGGGTTTTTTTTTCCTTCTCAGGCACAGATATAATATGAATTCAGAAGAAAAAAAGTAAATTCACAAACTGATGGTATGGGTAACCTGGTTAATGTCAATTTGGCACTCCTGCTAAAGTGCACTGAACAAGAGGAAAAAAATAATTAGATATTTAAAAGTTTTATTTATGTGTGTGTACGTGCATGTGCACATATGCCTACACATATACTAAACCCTATGCAGGAAACAAGCATAAATGGTATGAAGGAAAACAGATGGTAACAGTTTTAGCCTGTATGTGGCAAAGTATTTTGCAGTGAAGATAGAAATGGACTTCTAGAACTATTTCTACAGCTCTGGCTTGGCCACTGAGCAATTGCCATCTGTTTTGTGTTCTGAAGGAGATAGTTCTGTCAAATAGATATGATCATATAATTAAGTGCAATGACAATGTTTCAGCGCAGCATAGTTGAACAGAAGCTGCATAGGAAATTACAGATTTCCTCCTTGGTAGTTCTTGTCATTGCAACCTTAGTCTAATTTCTGACCCTTCTGACAACTCTTGTGTACATCAGTGTGAAGTTACATGATATTATTTCTTTTTCAGATGGCTATTTTATGAAAAACTAGGAAGTCACATTCACAGTTGTTCAAAAAAAGACTGTGAATGAGATTTACAGGAAGATTGAATAGCAACTGCTATCTGAGGACATACATTAGAACTAAGGATGACAAGAGATGCATTGCCAAAAATTTACTCATATTTGGACATAAGGATCTCAAATTCCATTCCAGATGCAGAAAAGACTGAGTACTTGTAGGCAGATGCCTTCTGTTTTAACCTTAGTCTTTGCTTAAACTATATTTCTGTTTCACCACTCATCTCACGCCCTAACCAAAAGTAGTCAAACAAAACCTGCATACCTCTCCTATCCGACTTCCATCCTCTTTCACAGTTACAGCTGTTCATCCCAGTCTTCTCATTACCAAGTTATTGGTATTGCTCTTCGTCTCCAATCTTTAGATCTTTTCATTTGCAACTCACTGCCTACCAGTCCCAGCTGTTCTCATATTGACTGGTATGATTTCTCTATTCTTTCAACATCTTTCCTATATTCAAATGGTCCTACTTGCCTTAGTAGCTCCAGGAATCCAGCCACAAAGTTCAAGCAACTCTAAATACATAATAATTCTCTATGGCATGAAAACTTGGCCAAATTTGGATGAACTTTGATGGGAACGAAAAAAAGATATTCATGGTACAAAGATAACCCTCTGTCTGAAAGCAAGGGTAATACAACTCTTCATAGAAAAGTTCTTCGCCCTTTCTCCTGCAAACAGTACAATCAAAACATTGGTTAGATGCAAGGAGTTCTTCAAATGCACAGTAATGATTTTTCTAAAAACTAGGCTTTTTAAGTCTCAGGAGAAAGTTCAGTTAATATTTTTTAGAATATTAATTAAGTACTTCTAACCATATGTCTTGCATAACAAACTCCACATTTCTTGTAAGGCAAACAGTTTCTAGTGCAGAAAACTATTTGAGTTTTAGAGAAAATACAAGACAACTATTTACAGACATCTTATTTATTTGCTCTACATAGCAGGAGCACAACAGAGAAATCTACATCTGGCATGACAGCGAAACGGTTATCTGTGCCAACCAACACTGAAGGCTATATTTTGGCAAAAAAATTTCCACTGCTGTCATTTTTCCAATAATGTATTTATTTCTCTGAAACCAGAGAAGACAGCAACACGGGATCAAAAAAATTATAAATGTAAACTAAAATTGTAGATTTCTTAAACAGAACAAAATTAATTAATTTAATAGTTTACACAAAGTTTCAAACTGTTATAATACCATAAACATAAGCATAGTTTAAGAGTGCCGCATCACCTTCATGTATAATTCCAAGAATATTCTAGAAGTTATCATACTCTTGGCTGTGCGGTAAATATCTCTTCCTAATCCCCCAGATCCAAATGCAACCTTGGAGAGGTATGCAATTCTTACATCTTGAGGAGATTAAAACACGAATCTCTAAATAAGCTCCCTGTTTTGACAAGTAAATCAACTTCTGCGCTACAAAAGCACAAGAAATTTAGGATTTGCAATGACAGTCCATCCTCCCTCTTGTCTTTTTTTTAGTGCCTGATACATTGCAAAAACTTCAGATTCAAGTTTGGATGTTCAAGATTGTGACATTCCTGATTAAAAGAAATTTTATTTCCTTTAGTTTTTAATATAAACTAAGCATCTATATGCCTTTCTTATGTTGCTGCAAATTCCTAACAATTCACCTAGCATGAAACCTTAACACAAATACATGACATGATACAACTAGAAAAAAAAATAAAAATACAATAGCAAAGTTGGTAGCTCCTAGCAAAACCACAAAAAATTGAGACTAGAGTGAAAAGGTTCACACCTCAAAATGCATCTCAGTTGGAACCCTAGCAATATTTGGGAAGCAGAAAGATGGGAAGCCATCACACAAAGGCAAAGAGAATTCACCCCTCTGTGCAATGCTCCTCAAAAGATCGTGTCACAATTACTGTGAAAGATCATGTAGAAGAGGGAATACATGTTACACAAAAATAAAAGCAGAAGAGACTAGACAATGTAAAAGGACAGAATTACTGAAAACATACTGTAGAGTAATACTTCGCTGTTTAAAACAAATGCCGATATAGCTATTCTCAGTAACAAGTTTCAAAGAAAGAGGGAAAAACACATCACTTCTTGAAACTGGCAGCAGCCACATTTGAACTAAATAAAAGAGACAAGTCAAAGTTGCCTAAGGACAAGTGCCTTGTTGCACAATATAGTGACAGATAAATCCAAAGCACCCTACTGCGTCACAACTCTTAAAAGGGTCTTTTTACATAAAGTTTAACCTCAGTTTAGTCGGGACCATCAGAATAATTTTCAGAACATAACATGAAAAAGATGTTAGAGTACCGCATACTTACCCAGCACAATGAACTGCCTCTAACAAACTGCAGACTGCCGAGATACTTCACAATGACTGGCCTTGGCCATTTGTATTTGTAAAAAGAGAAGAAATTAATGTTCTTAACATTTCTTTTTTAAAAAGTAATTGTTTTTTTACCTGTGATATTTCCCAATATATCTTTAGTGTGGCAGATCAAATCTTCACTTTCCCCATCTTTGAAGTTGCCTATTTCTCCATAATAAAGAGCAATCCCAAGTTGCATTATACGTATAAACATAGGAAGCTGCTGATCAGAGATTGAAAGTTTCAAACTTTCAACTAATGTGTGAATCTATAACATGAAACAGAACAAAAGCAAAAAACAAAGGTCAGTCATCATTAAAGCCAACTTTTAAACCATACAACTCCATATTCATTTTGTATGTGCATTCTAATTTCTCAAAACAAAAGCTGCAATGCAACACAAGGCAAAGGGCTGCAAATGAGTGTCAAAAACATACACTCTTTGGGTTGCTACACAAGATCTTCAACCTGAAAAGTTAAATGTCATGTATTTTGCATGTATATAATTTTTTATTTTTTTACAACTGTTCCTGAATAAATTTCAAAAACATAAGTGCATCTGATTAAACTTTTATTTTCATTAGAGTTTCATAAAAATCTCTGCATGCTAAAGAAAATCTAGATATACTGGGTTTAATATACAAGGTCCTTCATTTTGATTCTTTCCCACTCCCAATATTTCTGCAAGTGGACAAGTAATGAGGGGGGGTAAGATTCCAACTGCAGTGCAGAAAACCAGCTTCTCTGGATATTCCAAGTTCAAACAGCAAATAAAGCAGTTTTCTCTAAGTGAAAGCAAGCTTTGCAAGGACTGTAATTACTAGGATGAAAATTTATCCTTGTTTAAATATTTTAGCTATTTTAGTCAATACTTCAGAATATTTTTATTAGTATGTGATCAAGCTATAGAGGCAAAACCAAACTTGGTAAGTAAGCTACCTTCCATTAAAATAAGAGCTGCCTAAAATAAAATTATTGTAATAAAATTACTGTCTGTAACATGAGACATATTTCTAGCTCCAGGTCAAATTTCTAAATGTTGTTGGTGAAAATAATGGAAATAGAAAGTAACTACACATCAGCATTGGCTTTAATGCAATCCAATTCAAGAAACATGAAAATTGACTTTGTAAACAGTACTGCACATCCATGGGCAAGTAGAAATACAGTAGTAAAATAAGTCTTTGTAAAGAAATTTGCTAATATACTAATAAGACTTCACTAATGAATTTATATGAGCAAATTAATAACACCAAAACTTTAGTCATACAGAACAAGTGACAACATAGTATCAGCCATTTATATAGACTAGAGGAAACATTTTAGGTATCAATTCTGATATTATTTAAAATTCTCTGAAAGAAAAGAATGTAAAATCCTAAGATATATTTTGAAAATTAAAAATTAATCCTTCAATACCAATTTTTCAAGGGCAGTTGATTAAAGTTGTCAATAATAGATCTTTTCTGTGCAGGTGAACAACAGGAAGGATAAGGAGCAAACAACTGTCTTAAGATTAGGAAGAAAAAATATTATTTTGCCAGATGCCTTTTAAAACATCACCCAAGGGGTATATGTCGTAGTGGAGGACAGGAACACTAGGTAGCACTATAGGCAACAAACATAATTACATAGTGGCTTAATTGAAATTATGTTACACTCCTGGACTTCTGGTATGGCACTACCCTCCCATCATGATCCTGCTCTTACATGACCAGTGGAAGTCATCTGCCCCTCAGTAAGTTGACTCATCTTACTAAAACCAAGGAAAACTATTTATTTCTTCTAGTCCAATTAGCTTTTTGTCAACATAGTGAGTTGACTTAGATGAATGACACGTCAGACAAATGTCAGTGCTGCTGCAAATAGGGGTAGGCAGGACTGACATCGCCAGTGCAAATCAGCTCACCTGTCTCACAGTTGTCTCATCCCATGATAATTTCAACAAGAAAAACAACAAAAAGCTTTCTAATAATTTTACATGTTTTGCCACCTCCACCCACATATACCATTTTCCATCTAAAACTGAAATTAGGAGCTTAGTGTTCCAAATTTAAAAGCATACAAATACAGATCCAAGTACTTAAGAACTGTCCTTCTTTGAGAAGTCTCAACTTAAATTAAATTCATTAAGAATAGTTGGGCCAAAACTTTGCAGTAGACATAGTAGTCAAAATTATCCGGGTTATAAAAATACTCTAGTCCCTACAAAGAAACCCAAAGAGCATATGCTGTTACAAACATGAAGTCCTGGAAAATTTCACACAAGACTGAAAAACAGATATACTTTACCAAGTGAACAACACAGAGTATGGAAGTTTTCATTAAAAAGATCTTCAGAGATTTGGAGAGAAACGTTGACTGCTGCTGGCTTTTGTCTTTAGCAGGGAAACAAAGCACCAGAACACAAGCTACTGGCATTCAGTAATCTACTCTTCAGACACACTGAAGCTACCGTGATTTCATTTCAAGTGGAGACTTTTTAAAAGCTTTAAGCGTCCTTGAATTAACTCAGTTAATGAAGTAGTTATATTTACTGATAACAGCTCCTTTTACTTCAGTTGTAAGAAAACACAGCTATTCCCATTCAATAGTTAAATATTTTAAGGAGAGTATTTTTTAAAAACTATATCCTGATGATCCACAGCACATGATATCCATGCACACAACAAAACAGAAAGTTAACAAGTGTAAAATTTGTAAGGGTCAACGGATTTGTAGACCTAATTGTTATATAATGGTATGGTAGTGAATACTAGAAAAGATTAAGATTAGAAAAATCATTACCTTTGTACCATTATTCTTTGGATCATAATAAACAATTATTAATTCACATAAATATTAATCTAGCATCATATAACTAAATGCTTTAATTGAGCACATTTCTGAATATCTTCATAAACAGTATTTTATGTTTAAAGCTTGAAGAATAAAGAAGAGGAAAGAAGAAACAAATTAAAAAAAAGAAGAAAAGAGAAAGACTATGTGCAAAATAACCAAAAAAAAAGTCAGAATACATAGGGAAAATAAAAAATAATTAAAAAAAAAAATACATTTTTGAAGAAACTGAAATGTGCCTTAAAAAAGGGCAGGAGCAATAAATGACCACCACCAAAGATAACCAGAAAAGTTTAATACAAATTTAATTAGATTACTACCACCTCAGTGCATTCCAGTATATTTTTTATTTTAGTCCAGTATCCACTGAAAATTGTAAAGCAATAATATAGTAATAATCATTGTCATTTTTACAACAGTAGTATCATTTTAAACTATATGGAAGATTATGTCAGCATTTCCATTAAAGTGTGCTGTCAGAGACTTGTAATTTGGCCATAAACTTTTGTTCTGCAATTTAAAAAAATCAGGCTTTTCAACATTAAGATTTACTGTCTATGTGCAGTAATTTTACTGTCACCACAGAACACGAAGACCATAACTGGTAAACTCTAGACATTCACATGATGATCCCTTATTATCACTGGAGTTCATATAGATTCCAAAGTTATAAGGCACATGACTAAACATCCTAATATCATTAATTATATAACTTCTTGTTTATAAAACTCAAAATAAGCAAGCTTCCAAAATTGTTACCATTTACTCCGAACGAAAATTTAAAAAAAAAAAAAAAAAAAAATTCTTTCTGGTACGCAGAATCAGTCTTTGTATATTTAATTATTAAATTAAGATCTTTATACGAAAAAATGAAATTTCTGCAAACGTACGTACTACCAGACTTTCATGTGCAAGTATCCAGCATTCTGTGACAATTCTTATCTGGATAAATACTCATATGGCCATTACCATATCCACAAATCTCCAAGTTTGCCCAATGTAATTAAAGGCATACAGCTGAACAGCACATAGAAGAAATAGTGGCATTTCACAAATTGGACATGATTACTAATTAACTCCGAACCTTAAGTTCACAACAGCTTAGGACTTCCTGAATCATGTCGTGAGTTGAACAAAATTGAGTGACACTTCTAAATTACATTATAGAGAAATGTCCATCAAAATTTATCTCAAAATTGACTGTTTTGCAGTACATACACCTGAAGTTTTTTTTTTATTATTAAAACTTGGGAAAAACCTGGTATAAAATCTGTGTCTGGATTTAAAACAGTTCTCAAGTAATTAAATGGGCACCACTGGTATTCACTGAGAGAGGGAGCGGAAAACAAACCTTACATGTATTACTACTTAGAGCAGTGAAAAAATAAATAAATAAATAAATAAGAAAAAACAGAGAGTGAAACTTAGTTTAGTCTCTCCACCAACTCAGCTTTTTTGCTTCTGCACTGCAAAATGTAAACATGTCACTTGGTGTCAGATGTCCAGGAGTAATATTGCATCCCTGCTCACTAGGAACTCAGACTGGCTTGCTAATCCATTTCACATGGTTCACTACATAGTGTTAATACACTGAAGTTTCTTGTTATTTATGAGATCCTGAGCTGCATTTGAAGCAACTACATAAGTAAAAAATCCTTTCCATCTTACTGCAGGCACCTTAAAGCATACAGTATTTGTTTTTTCTTTAACAGATTATCTGCAGACTTTTTTTTCTCCTTAAAATCTTTATGTTTTCTTTTTCAAAACTTCAGGAAAAATAGAAAAGAGTAGAGAGCGTTACTTCCTTACATGCTGTTACTGTACATAGACTAACTGCATCATATGAACAAAACACAATCAAAAAAATCCCCTTAGCAAAAAACAGCATTAGCTTTTCATTTTACTTTAAATTTCAAAGCATGTTCTGAAAAACTTCAAAACTTCACAAGTAAGTAGCAAAACAAACAAACAAAAAATTATTTTGGATACCTACTTTAATAATAGATGGCATTTTGGAGTTGAGGTTATCATAAGTAAAATGCAGACGAGTCCTGAAGGAACATTTGTACAGCAGAGGTTCCTGGTAAAATTCAATTTTGCCACTAGCATTTCTCTTATCAAGACATACTGTGCAGTCAGAAAAGTTGATCATCTTTCTCAGGACCAGATCAGTGGCTTTTAAAAAAAAACATGTAGGTTAAAAAAATATATTGCAAAAGAAAAATAAGTTATGCATACATGTTCTTATCTAGAAGAAAATAATACAAGATAGTTGTGTGGTCATTATTTAAATAATCAGCAAAGTACTTGCTTATGTGACTAAAGAGAGTAATTTAACATGTCTCAGACTTTTTCAGCTGAATACAACAAAATAGTTACATCCAATAAAAATTTTCATCCCTTCACTGCACCTTAGATCTGTTTATAAAATAAGGGTACTGCTTCATGTGCAAGCACAAGACCAATAAATATTATTCTCATTATTCTTCCAGAAAGAATCTTGCGTATTTTCCCCCAAAATTTTCTTTTGAATCTTCCAAAGCAAACAAGAGCTATTATAGTGATCTTAACATGACACATATTTTGCAATTTTGTCATATTAGCTTGTAATAGTTTCAGCCAGAACAAAGAAATGGGTCCAGTGGTCACAAAACCATTAATTAAATTCCCTATTCTACCAGAGATCTTCTGTGTGATCTTAAAATACTCTTACAGTGACCAAATTCCACCTCTACCAAATGTCTGTTAAGAACACCTAGACTTACAGGGTAATGCTGGTAATTCAAAGACTCAGACATTCAGACACTGAAGACCAAGATAAAGATCAAAAAGTTGGGGGTTTTTTTCCTGCAAATTTGAAGGGAAATGAAGCGTGTCTTGCAATTGGTATGCTATGCTCACTACAGTGCAGCACATTTTACTAACTCTCTAGCCAGCTTGTTTAAAGAGTTTAAGATCATCACAAACAGTTGCGACAGAATGCCTTAAGATGCTACGGCTCATTCACAGAAATAGGCACAGATTGCCTAAGCACTCACTGCCAGCAGCAAGCACAAAATGAAACGCAATCACAGAAGGATAGCAAGTATGAGCCAATAGGACTGCAAAACATGTTGTATAATCATCTGTGATCATACAAGTATGCAGTAAGAATCAACATGTATTATTATAATTGGCTCTTCAAAATGAAGGACAAAGGATAAACTGATAAAAAAATTAAGACAGGCAGAAAGTATCTTACTTCTGACATAAAGAGCCATTTTTATTAGACTTGCAAATTTCTATATGAATTTAAGAGCGTCTCCACTGAGATGCCTAAAACCAAAAAGTACCTACTCACCAGAGATGTCCATAAATGCTCGGTCCCAAAACTCATCCACTGTATAGCATTCTGCAGAAGTGATATTGACCGAGAGAACAATATCATCCTCCACATACTTTAATATGAGATTGTTGATCACAATGTTGACATTGTTTACAACACGCCTAATCAAACTCTGAACATAACCTATAAAATAAAACAAATTCTTAGGAGTTATAAGGAAGACATGATGCCAAATTCATTTATTACTAAAGTAATTATTTCCAACTTGTACTCTTTTTTTAAATCAAAAATTAAAACAAACCAAGTATCATTGTCCTTTATTTATCCAAAAATCACAGTACTTCAAACTCTTTAACATTCAATGCAGTTAAGTCAATCAGCATCCTGGAAATGCAATAAACTATAGGAGAAAAAAACCAAAATGTAAATACTAGGAATATAATATAGCGTAAGAGATTAATTTTTGGTGGCAAGAATCAACTTTCAAACTAATTAAGAAAACAGAAGACTGTGAATTATTGTAGAGAAAGAATTTTAATAACAGTCACTTTTTTACTTGAAAGATATTTAGAAATAGGTTTGGAAAAGTGAACACCAGTTGCTATGTTACTTTTCAAGTATGCATATATTATGCCTATTTGCCTCCTCACCTAGCTTTTTTTAACAGTTAACTAAACATTAATATGCCCAGTACTTTTTTTCATTCTAAAAGCTAATATATCCACATCATGATCAGTAAGATCCCTGTGAGGTATAACAAAATCAATTTCTGTCAACAACCCAAATAGTAAGCACCTGCACTGAAGCCTGTTGGGAAGAAATCCATTTAAATTTTTTCAGACATAATGTGATTGGAAAAATGATCTTGTTTGTGAATTCCCAAGTATGCGGTAAACGCTCGTATTTTACCAATATGGTAATGAAATTAAATACTACTTATATTCATGTATTTTAGGTATACTGAATGTAACCATGGAGCTAACTCATTTGTGCTAGAAAAAACCCAAGCCTTAAAATTTCTATGTTTTAAAATTTATAACATTACTTACGTTCTATCTACAAATACATTTAATACATGTATAGAGGTCTAGTTTGGTAACTACACTGGAAAAAAAAGCCAGTTAATGATACAGGTTTAAATCCACAGGCTTCAAGAGTAGTTTTCTGAAATTTGCATTAAATAAGACTAATTTATATCAACAAGTTTAATTCAAATAAAACTTAAAATGAACATCAAAACATTGTGAGACCAGTAGGAGGAGACAGACTCAGGTTGCTACTTCCATTGTACTCTGTTTTTTCTAGCTATTCATCGTTTTCACACTCAAATATTACCTTTCACCTTAGAGTATCTAGAATGTTTTACCATTACACAAGTGATTTTCTTGAGTTCCACAACTGCAAATTTACACAGTTGACATAGAAGTTTTTCCTTTTTCATAATTCGAAGCCTCCAACCACCTCTTTTATTAAATGCAAAACATGCTTTCAGCTACCATTATCAGAATATTTTTATTCTGATCAGATATATTTCTATGTTTTAAAAGTATTTCAATATTAAAATCTTAACTGCAAAACACATATCAAATTTCTTATCATAACTCATCTTCTTCATTTTATACTACTCTTGAGCACACATCACACTTCGAGGAAAGCTAGTTCCGGTAGGACAGAAACAGCATTTTAACATCTCCTGCCATCTTAATAGGATTATAACTGTATTAAAACAAAATCTGGAAAATGCTTGACCATCATCTATAGAAACAGGAAATTCAGAAATGCAGTGACAGTCAAAATTTTGAACAGCTTTATACTGTCAGATTTCTAACATAATCTGAATTTACCTTTTTTGCATATCAATCTAAAAACGCTACTGAAAAACAATGTGGAATAACTTGTTTTTAACAATGTTCTCCCTGACTTCTTAAAATAGTAACATATTTTTAGGTTATATGAATTCAAAAAACCAGAAGTATTATTTCCATAATTAAGGGGCATAAGAGACCAATATTCATCACTAGACTGGCATAAACTGACCTGTATATAAACAGAAGCTGGCCCAAAGCATTCAGTTGCTTTTCTTAAGTTCAGCATAGAAATATTTTGCAGACTATATAACTAGCAACTATGAAATCATAACCAGTAATTTAATTATGACTTTAAAGCAAGCTACTAATTTCATTGAAGAATGAAGCTGTCCCTCCACAGGTCCAAAGTTTTTTAAACATTTTGCTTTCAAGGGTGTTTCAAAGTCAATTTGATTTACATTTTCCTGCTGTGAATGATAAAAACATTACAAATCCAGCATCATAGCATTAAAAAAAAAAAAAAAAAAAAAAGTGAGTTCTGCTGATAGTTTCCAGCAGTATTCAGGAAAAGAGCAACAATGTTTTGATCTATATGTCTTTTTGCCTGAATGCATAAAAAGGAACAGAATTATATCTTCCAAATGAAACAGGGGTCACAGATTTGATAAAAAAAATTTTGTTTCACACTTCTGCGAAGACATTTCCAAACTAGTGGTGCAGTATATTGTTAAAAGTACCATACAGCTACCAACTTTCTAATTAAGTTTAGCTCCAAATGTACTAGCATCAGATTCTCATGAGTGAGCACCAGTCTTTTAAGAAAGTGAATTTAAATTGTTCTTCTTCCGAATCAAAACAAAGTAATAAAACCATCAGCAAGGTCATGTATAATACAGTTTATAAAAAAGGGGGGGTTGTTTTAAATACAAGTGGGAGAAAACAGGTGGAAGTTGCTCCTTATTCCTGTAATTTTTAAATATAACACTACGACCATCTTTGCCACTAAAACTCAGGTATTCTGTGACGAAGTGACTAAAAATACTAGACAATCTGTAGGGGTAAATTCTCTCCTGAGTTGCAACACAAAATCCACACATATGCTTTTTCCAAATTCTCTAGAACCAGGCAGGCTACACTGTGCAGGAAGAGCTGAGAATGCAGTTTCACATCCAACCCTGCAATACACTCTAGCACTAAAGTCCACAGAGTGGTCTATTGATTCAACAGAATTGGTATCACCAGACTGGTCAAATCTAAACATCTTAAGCTTAGCAGTGCTCTATTATTACTGAAGCCATTTTTTTTAGCTAAGCTCTGCATAGCTCCATCTCTGAGAAGACAGCAGAGTTAAAGGACAAACAAATCTTTCAACAGATGTTCTGGTTTTGGCTGGGATAGAGTTAACTTCCTTCCCAGTAGCTGGTATAGTGCTGTATTTTGGATTTAGGATGAGAATAATGTTGACACCACACGGATGTTTTAGTTGTTGCTAGGCAATGTTTATACTAAGTTAAGGCCTCTTCAGCTTCTCATACTGCCCTGCCAGCAAGGATGCTGGGGGGCGTGGGGGACAAAAAGCTGGGAGGAGGCACAGCCAGGACAGCTGACCCAAACTGGCCAAAGGGATATTCCATACCATACGACGTCATGCTCAGTATATTAAGTAGAGGGAAGGTTGACCAGGGGCCTTTGCTCTGGAACTGGCTGGGCATCAGTCGATGGATGGTGAACAACTGTATGGTGCACCACTTGTTTTGTGTATTCTAGTTCTTTTATCATTGTTATTATTATTTTCCCTTCCTTTTCTGTCCTATTAAACTATCTTTATCTAAACCGAAGAATTTTACTTCCCCACCCCAACAATTCTGTCCCCCATCCCACCGGAGCAAAGGAGGGGAGTGAGCAAGAGGCTGTGTAGTGTTTAGCTGCCTGCCAGGTTAAACCATAACAACAAATTACAACAGCAGTATGATACCTATATCCTCCAAAGACTAAAACAAATCGAAGTAGATGACTCAAAATCTTACTAAAATCCAGGATGTGCAAATTAAAGCTTAGCAAAGACATATCCTATGCCACAGAGAATAAAATCTTCCTATAAGGAGTCCTCTACTCCTCATGGAGGCTGTTTACAACATAGGAGCTCTATATTAAACAGTGTTATTTATGCATAAAAAAACCAAAGCCAACTGTATTTGAAGAACTTTGCCACATGGAAAGTAACTTACAGTCCATTCAATAAGGTAAGATTTCACTAATGCTCTCTGAATTAGACTTCACTACCAACACACTCCATGCAGTTGAAGGAATGTGATGACAATGAAGGAGGTGATAGTGCCCTACAGTTTCACAGAAGCACAGAGTACATCTACAGAACCTATGAAATAGTAACATAAGAAGGCACCAGATTCGATAATTTGCTACAGTACTGCAAATACAATATGTGCAACTCGTACAAGCACACTAATCATTAAGAACCACAATATATTCATTAAAAACAACATGCGAACCAATTTTCAATGCACATGTTGCATCTGGATCTGTGCAAACACACCTCTTGCAATGTTCTAACTTCACCAGATGTCAACATTACAGTAAGTAGACCTCCAGCCTTTCACTAAGACTACACCTTTCTGGGAGGTCCACAGATAGCACTGACAGAAACAAAC
This sequence comes from Aviceda cuculoides, assembly GCA_035590195.1. Lineage (NCBI taxonomy): Eukaryota > Metazoa > Chordata > Aves > Accipitriformes > Accipitridae > Aviceda > Aviceda cuculoides. The sequence goes on along the minus strand of JAVJGG010000029.1, from coordinate 30,270,400 downwards.
TTGAGGAACCAAAATCCTAAAACTCACTGAAAGCAATTCTTTGGCAAGCCTTTGACTCCTGTCATTCACAGACGAGACCCAAAGAACCAAACGCCAAGGAGCGGCCAGAGCTGAAGCGCTGTCCGTGGTAGGAAACGGGATGCCAAAAGTCCTGCGATTCCCACCCACTGGAGTTTACTGGATCTCAGAGCTTTAAGAGAGCCTCCAGATCTGGCTCCTCAAGTACCCATTCCAAAGTAAGATGATACTCTATAGTACATAATATTCCATACACAAAATTTCAATGTTCCCTTTTGATTCGAGGCAAGTATAAACTTTGTCAGCAAAAGAGAAAAAAAAACTAACAAAACTGTCATGTCTTTAACCCATCTAAAATTACATGGCCCAAGAAAGCAAACTGCAATTCATTCCAGTACTCTCCATTTTCATTCTTCTGCACAAAACAACACATCATACTCGAGATTTCTGCGCAAACTCAGAGGCAAGAGTAATCATATGTATAGTTCCTTAGGCATTTTTATATCATATAAATATCTCCAACTAAGCTGAATTCCACATCGGGCGGGGAAAACAAAAACAACAACCACCACCACCCACCACCCCCAACCCCACCACAAAAAAAACCCCCCACACGCACAAAAAAAAAAAAGTGTTGAACATCTCTACCAGTACATCCAGGACTCGACGAGAAACATCTCTCAGAATTATTACTCTCATAAAAGAGAAGACTTTACCTTTAAAAGTATTTACAAGAATCTGACAACATACAAGAAAATAACTTAATGTGAACCACTGAGCAGTTAGTGAGCAGTAGAAAACAGTGATCCGAAACAGAAAAAAAACAGAGCAGTAGAGGATAAAATCTAACACACTATCTTTACCCCTACAATACGTTTCTCACGCTAATCTATCTTGCGCTATAAATGAGTTTTCTAAATGTAAGGATTCATCAAAAGGGAAGGAAAAGATATAAGGATTAACTATGTTTTATTGCAATTTGGTTCTATTTTATAATATTCAAGTATTTCACTCACCTTTACATGATTTGTAGGTGGACAGAAATATAATAGTCTAACTCGGAAACTGTGGCCACCTGAAGGAAATTTAGGTATTTTTTTATCCCTCAAATACAATCCAGCTTCTGAAATTATGGATTACCTGGAGGTAAATCAGGGTCGGGAGAAGCAGATTGCTGAACTCGTCGTGGTTTTACTGCTGATTTCATGCTTTCCGTGGTACTGCGGTTTGTTGAACTGGAACCACAACTTTCGTGGTCTTCCTGCTAGAGGAAAAGCAAGCAACTGAGTCAACCAAACAGAAAGAAAATAAGTATGAGGAGAATGATGAGGTAAAGATTTGGTAAATTAAACTTCTGTTACTATTTTTCCATGACTTCAATCCTGTACATGCATCTAACTATAGAAATTATTACAAAACTAGTTGGACAACATAAAAAATTATTTGTAATTAATACTTTCACTAACTTCCATTTAAAAAAAACCTCAGTCATTTAATTATTAATTTCAGTTCAACACGTTTCATCTAGCTGCATTTCTGCTGAAACATTCCTTCAAACAGAGACATAGCCCTGCAGACTACCAAAACAAATATGAGAAACTACTGAATTTTATGAGCTTACACACCTACTCATCATGAAACCACCTCAGATGGTTCCAAGATGTCAGTCATGTCCTTCCTAATACAACTAACTGAAGCTGATTCACAAGCCAAAATATTTTTGCAGGCTTCTAAAACATGGCCCCAGAAAAGATAAATGAACTGAGGGCACCTGCTCATCTTGAGCTACTATATAGCTTATTCACCTTCAGGAATTCAGAAGCAGGAAACATGGCTCATAACTACAGAATGTGATATAAGCCTTACAAGATGAAATTTGCAGACACAAGAAAATCTTAATTAGCTGAATTTAGGGTTTTAAATACCCCACTAGTATTCCCATTACATTCCAGAATGACAGTTTAACTACAAGACTCAAGTACAAGAAAGCCAAGAAAAGTAATGCACATATTCTTTTGAGTGTATTATAAGAGCAGGTTAGAGTAAAGCAAATTCTTACAACTTTTGACACAAGCCAAGTTATCTCTTCGATAGACATAGTCTCTTGCAGAAAAACAGCAGAATGCTCTCTGGGTCATGGCACTACTAGGATCACACAACATGTTCACAAAAAGAAGGGTTTGGGGAACAAAAGTCAAGTACTGCAGTATGAAGCCATAATATTCTTAAGTCCTCTAACCACCAAAAAGCAAACAGCTTAAACTGTGCTGGGGTTTTGTATGGGGTCATGTGTTTCCGTGCATGCTGCCTGGCATTTTTAATAATTCCAGAGAAATTATGAAACGGAATCTTCACTTTACTTGGTTCTTAGTGGGTTTTGTATGAAACAAACAAACAAAAAAATTTAAAAAATTAAGTTACATGTAATGACACCTTTTAAATAGAAGTCTACAACTTCAAAAACATTTGAAGAGATTGTTTCTTTCCCTCCACTCTATATTTAGAAAAACAGAACACAGAGGGAAATTCTCTGATAAAATGGAAATACCATTTCGCTAAGAAAAAAGATGATGAGCAATATAATCTTAGCGGGGGGGGGGAGCATGAATAGAAGGCTGAACTTATTTGGAGAAATTGCAGCAGACAGACCCATTCATACATTAGAAGGGTAGAAGACAGCTTCTAAAAGAAGAATGAGTTACCATAAAGGATTTGAGATTTTCCAGTCATTAATACAGTACTGAAACAAGCTGTTTGTTGTTTTTTAATTTATGGTTATTTGGCCGTTTCAATCATATAGGACTTTCCTATTCCAATGCATGAAAAAATGAAATGGGTGTTTAGCATCAACTCTGTTTGGAGGGCATTTTTTCGCTTTCTTATCTCTGACAACATTCCTCAATGAAAAGCATCAGAAGGTTAAGTCTCCTGCAGATTCTCTCAGAACTTCTAACTACAGTGCAATTTTATTAGAAAGCCACCACTCTCTTCAGGACATACCTAAGCAATAACGACAGCTTGAAGTTCTTGCTTTATCTTTAAACCTGGGTTGATGGAAGCCTCTTCATCAACATGTATGGTTTGTAAACAAAAAAAAAAAGCTCAACTTTCCTTCATGTCTCCAGCTTACCAAGAAAAATTAGATTATAGACTTTTAACCATATCCTCTTTCTTGGAAACTAGTTCACATGTAGCATGATAATATTTTTTTCAGATGAGTCACCATACTCATTTTTGAACTTGAAAAAACCTGATATGTCAGAGTGACCAAACAGTTCAATTAACACATTTCCTTCTTTCCTGAGCTCACTTATGAATTGTACACAATGCTGTGGTGCAACTATTTAATGATTTGATCTGATAGGACCACATTATGCTTGCCTTTTAATATTTATGTTGGCTATGAGAAAAAGAAAGGGGGGCCAGGGGAATGAGAAAGGCATTCTATTTTTGAAGTGTTAACTGTATCAAGCCTGACTACATTCAAGTGTAACTTTTCTATCTGTGTACTGACAAAACCACGTTTGATGAATCTTCTCATAACTTCATGAAAAATCTAGGCAATGTTTTACTCATACAGAGTATTACTAACACTTAAAGATGAAATAAGAGTGGTTTAAACTTTCACCACTTTGAGAGAGTTAGGAATACACAGTAGCACACTGGGTTTATAGGGGGTGGTAAAGGAAAGGGGCAGAGAACCCTTAGATTGTGTTTATTTTGAAAGAAAGTCTCAAATGTTAACTTGTAAATAAATTCAATACAATAACCTTTTTGTATTTCCCTGAGCTACAAGTCTGTTGTGTTGGAAAACGGTTGCAACCAATTAGAGCAAGTTGGATTAAAAGTAATCAAAACAAAAATGTACATGTTCCAAGACAGTGCCAAAATGCAACACAAAAATTTATCTCAAATATACCTATGTGACTTAATCCACATGAAGTAACAGAGTATACCTATGTTTAAGAAGAATTCAACCTGACCAAACATTTGAAAAAAATTTTTTTAATTTGGGATAACATCCATTCATTTCCTTACATTGCGCAATTATCAAAAAGGTTTTAGAGTTGCATGGGGTTTTTTGAGCGTCACTACACACCATTTTTCACACCAGCTACTAATACCTTATAAAGCAAGTGTTGTATTCTTTAATTACTGGAAGATAACAGTGGCCATGACCTTATAGGAACTACATTCCTATGTAGACGTATATCCAAAAGCTTTCTGTATCTGCACACTTCTGCTCAATGTTAACTTTAAGAGCACACTATTAATTTCTCAAACATGTGGCTGCCTCATAAGCCCAGAAGTAAAACATGTTCATTAAAGAGATGGGAAAAAGTTCCAAGTGAACTGCCAAAACTAGCATAATTATGAAACTATTTAACACTGGAACCAACTAGAGTCACACACTGTGTCTAGATCACAGTGATGTCATCAGAAACACCCAGCCAAAAGGCACTAAAACTACTGCTCTCCCATAAATCCACCTCACACCAGATGACAAACATTTTAAAGTTAAAGTCAAAATTATAGTGGGAGTGGGAAGGGGGTTACATTCTAAAAGTGCTAATAACTACAGTTATAGTATGAGATTTGATAAATGTCTATTCATTTTAGCATTAATGAGAGCACCTCCAAACAACGGTCACAGCAGCAGAAAACTAAAAATACTCATGATGTATACAGAGAAATTATTTTAAAGAAAACAACACTCATCTAGAAAAATATCTTTTCTCACTAGCTTGTATCATAAGTAAAGCCCAGAAAACTTAAAAAATTTTAATATTAGGTCCTGCTTATGGGTGGTGTTATACAAATATAAATACGTATATATACACACACACACACAAATATATATATATAATATAATTGGATAAGGACAAACAGAATTTTGCACAACCAGGCTCCTTTTTCCCTTTTGGCAAATATGTCAGACCAGGTATTTGGATGAAACATTTTCCTAGAGCACTATGATTACTTCTAAAACTATGCAAATCATAAGTAACACGCTAAAGACACCTAGGTTAGTAAATTTACATGCGAGTTCCTCAGTCAATTTTCTACTGCAATATAAAACAGTTATGGCAAGGTTTAAAGAGAATTACAACTGACAACCCCTGAAAACATAACAAGTGAGGTTTATTATCATCTTTCCTAATAAGTAGAGTTTATTATCTTCACCCAGTATTCTGTTTCCCAAATTTAAAATACATAGTTCTTTTTCTCTTTAGAACAACACTTTCTCATTTTAAAATACATAAATCCTATTTAATGTGTAAGACCTCCAAAATGCCTCATAAGCATGCTTTCTGGGAAAATAATGTTTTCTCTTGGAGATCACTTAGCTATTTATGCAAATATTGTCCCTCTGCTTTCATCAAATCAAGTTAGATAAAGAAAACTGAGTTCTTAAAAAAACAAACAAACAAAACACCACACACATGAAAACATGTAAAAACAATGACCATTATGAATTAAAATTTTAAAACCCACACCGATCCCAAGTAGCTACCACACAAACTTGCAGAAAGCTGTCCATTGCCATTTTCCTCTACAAAATTTTGCCTTTTTCTGATCCTTTGTCATTTCTAAAACAATAAGCTTGATATCCTTTACAAGTCAGTAAGAGAAACCTATTTCTATAATGCATATCTTAAATTGCAAGATGAAAAAACTGCAAGAGAGAGGAACTCATTTCCCACTAGTGGACTGTGCTTATATGGCTGAGTAGTTAGCTGCCTGTGGCAAGACTAAAAGTAATATTCAGAGCATGTTCATTTTTGCAAGGCCTTCGACACGCTCTGCTGCACAGACCTTATTCCCAAACTGATAAGATATCAACTGGACAGGGGGAGGTAAGTTGGGTGAAAAAGTGGCTGAACCACTGGGCTCAAAGGGTTGTGATCAGGCATACAAAGTCCAACTGGTGGCTGGTTACTCGTGGCATCCTTCAGAGATCAGTACCAAGCCCATGGTGTTTAGCATCCCTATTAAAGACCCGGAAGATGGGACAGCGTGCACCTACAGCAAGGCTGAGGATGGTACCAACTTAGAGGGAGGAGCCCATGCACTGGTGGGCAGGGCTGTTGTTGACAGGGTGCTGGAGAGGCTGAAGAAATGGGCCAACAGTAACTCCGTGAAGTCCAGGTGCAAACGCCTGCTCCTGCGCCTGGGCTGGAGGTACTCCGTGTAACTGTACAGACTAAATAAAAGCCAAAGTGCTAGAAAGCAGCTTTGCAGAAAAGAATCCAAGGGTCCCAGTGGACAGCAAGTTGAACACGAGTCAGCAGTATGCCCTTGCTACACAGAAGGCCAACTGTATGCGGGCCTGTACTAGCAAGGGTGAAGCCAGGGGCATGACTCTTCCCCTCTCTGTGGCCCTTGTGAGACATTGTGTGGAATGCTGCACCCAGTCCAGGGCTCTCCAATGCAAGAAGAACATGGATGCACCAGAACAAAGTCCAATGGAGGGCCACCATGCTGGTTAGGGGGCTGGAGCACATAAGCTCTCCCTCAGCAGAGATTGAGACAACTCAGGTCGTTCAGCCTGAAGAAGGGAGATCCTACTGCTGCCTACACCTGCCTACTGGGAGGGTACAAAGAGGGAGTGTCATGGTTTAACCCCAGCCAGCAACTAAGCACCACGCAGCCACTCACTTCCCCCCGCCCCCGCCAGTGGGATGGGGGAGGAAATCAGGAAAAGAAGTAAAACTCGTGGGTTGAGATAAGAACACTTCAATAGAACAGAAAAGAAGAAAGTAATAATGATAATGATAACACTAATAAAATGACAACAGGAATAATAAAAAGATTGGAATGTACAAATGATGCGCAGTGCAATTGCTCAC
>JAVJGG010000029.1:30246917-30263431 GCA_035590195.1 Aviceda cuculoides | reverse complement strand
ACTGAACTCAAAACACAGCACTGTACCAGCTACTAGGAAGACAATTAACTCTATCCCAGCTGAAACCAGGACAGGGAGCCAGACACTGTGTACATTGCCACTCATCCTCTCACGGTACACCTTTGTCAAATCTGTAACACAGGCAATTCCAAGCAGGGCAAAAGCTTTTTCACCAAGAGGGTGATCAAATATTGGAACTGGCTGCCCAGAGAGGTGGTGGAGTCTCAATTCTTGGAACTATTCAGCACTTGGCTGACCAACCCCTGGAGCAACCTGCTCTAATTTGCCTTGCTTTGGACATGAGGTTGGACTAGATCATCTCCAGAGATAATACCAAATTGCTCTGATTCCTCTCCATGCAAAAATGAAACAAAAAGTAACACAAGTTTTTGAAAAAATATTATCGTAAAGATACACTACAAGTTTCACTAAAATGGTAGGCACTATCAAGATTTTGCTTTCAAAAAGATACCTGATTATGTTCCACTGATATACAACCGTCAATATGTATTATATACATACACAAATAGACAAATTCATTCATTCATTTCTGTCTAACCTTGCAACAACACTTCTGCTGGCTAGCACCAGTTAAGCATTACTTACAAACAAGTCATCAACTTTAACAGCCTCAATAATTTCATTGCACGATTATCCTGCAAATAAAATTTTATTAAAGAGCTAACAACAAATGGAAACTGAACTATGGAAACAGAAAGTTAATTTTATTATTTTTCTAATGAACAGCAAACTGGAAGCGTAACAACACTTCAACAGTGAAATATCGGTGACCTAAACACCATATCTGTAAATCTTTTGGAAAGTGCAAGTTAATAGTCTAATGCACACTAACTTTAAAATGATATACATATATGCATATTTTAAAATTATGACAGAATAAAATACTGAAAAGAAGATTTAGCTAAATCAGAATGGGTTACTATTTTGTAGAATAATTAAGGAGTTCTGCATTATATATGGAAATTATATATAGCTTCTACACACACACTTGTACCTTCAAAAGTCTATTCATGACAGTCCATTTTCTTTCACTGTTACAAAACCCAATTTTAGATCTTTTCAAACTGGCAAATCACATTCCTCAGAGTGAGTACTCAGAGATTAAGCTATGTCTTTCTCTAAGGCAGACAAGAACATGATGGAAGGTCTTTATTCTTCTACTTATATTTTTTTTTCAATATTATTTCATGTAGAAACATGTCAAAAATGAACTCTTTAAATTATGTACCAGACTACAAAGGAGAAACATCAAGGAATTTGGGGCAGAGATGCAGTGGCAAAGCACCTTGATGAGTGGGGGGAATAAACTAGGGTAACCTGGTTAAGAATAATGGACCAATTGGAGCAATCAAGAAATATTTTAACAAGGTGTTAGCCTGCATTTGCATCTTGTTGCATCTGATGTCAGCTGATGTTAGATTCAGAGAAATGAGCAGTAGCAGTGACCAGCATGGCACACTAAGATACCTATACTAGATCAGGAGGTTACATCCATCTCTCAGTCTGTTATCAAAAGCCATGTTTTGTTAATTCTATATTAGCATCTGAAATAAAGGTACAAGTTGAAAATCCATGTGAAAGCTGCGGACAGGCTGAAACACTGCCACAGCAGCCACAAATGAAAGCCAAGAAGCTTGTAGGAAGTCTGTTGCACTGGTACTGCAGAACGTGTGCTGTCTGCCTACCGATTTCCAGGCAATAGCATCTCCCCATGATGTTGTTACCGTTTTGATTCACTGATTATCCAAGATGTTTGAGAGGAACATTTCTTTGTTTACAAAAATGGGAGCTGTCAAGAGTCTGAAAGCCTATGGTGATAAGGCCATAGAGCCAAAGATAGGCTATTCTCACTAAGTGCTCCTCAGAAATACACCCCAATTTCTCAAAACTCAAGACAGAGTAACAAATAAAATAACTTTGCAAGTCATTGCGGGAATTGAGTTGCACAAATACCTTCTTTCTATTTTGGAAATAAAGTTATATTATAAACTGTTAACTCATCATCTAGTAAAGTTTCCGATACATTTATTGTGTTTTTTAAAAAATTATGAGGCCAACTACCATAATGTAAGTGCTTTTTAATAGAAATAAACATCTCAAAATGGCTTTTATGCAATTTCTCCTACGACAAGCTTTTTGAAGATTTCACTCTTCCTCATGTTACAGGAAGATTACCCAGTGCTTTGGTTTGGGGGGATACGGGTGGGGGCATCTCAATTCTGTAACATTACTCCATTTTTGTTTAATACCTAGCACAGTGGAGTCCTGATCCATGACTATAGCTCTCAAAGCTACAAAGAAGAAAACAACAAACAGTAAGAAATACTACAATAGCAACTGGCAGCTATACTCAAGATCTGGCATTACTACAGAAGGAAGGATGGAAGGGATGGAAAAAAGGCAATTCCTAAATGTTTGTTCCACAAAACTCACAGTGCATGGAACTTCAAATCAGTAATTCTCACACCAGGGTGGCCTGAAAGGAAGAGTCAGGAGGAGAGAAGTAGCAGAAAGGCTAGTGCTAGGTGGGCTCCTTCAGCAAAAATGATGTGGGGCATCCTTGATATAGGATGGGTGTGGGCTAGGAAGGGTCCTCTGTCCCACACATTCTCTGTGTCTGGAAATGAGAAGGAAGAGTGGCTGAAACAGTTTAGCCTGATGGACCGGGAGGAAAGAGTGACAGGAAACACACTCAGAGGAAGAGACTGCAAACACGAGAAGAAAAGAAATGAGAAATGACCTACAACATTTTCATTCTCTTTTCCAACTTGTGTCCAGAAACAGTCACATCTAATAAAATGAAGAGCATTAAAAGAACTGATATCTATTTTTAAAAATTCTCTTGAAAATTAACACTGAATAAAACAGAATATATATTTCAGGTTGAAACAGTCTATCTCCATACATGAAAACCCCAGAACAGTTTGACGGTTTTGCTGTCATCCAGCCTAATGCACAATTCAGGGGCTGTTACAGGACCACCTCACCTGCAGACAGGTCCAGTCACTGAACTGGTCAGCACCACACCGCCACTGCATTTCTTCTGTGTACAATAACGGTATATGAGCCAGTTTTCAGTTTTTTGTGTGCTATTTTGGAAGACAGTGTACCAAAGACTGGACATACTCTGATCCTTGTTACAGGTCACTTGAAATATTCGTTAAGAATAGCTGAGCACTATTTCTCTAGCATTTATCAAGTATGATGTTCTGAACACTGCAGAAAGATTGAAACACCATTGTGAGCATGGCTTGATCACATCACTGATTCATTAAACATCTGGGAACCATTAGCAAAAACTTGGCCCATTCAGGTCACTTCCTATTGTAATCTGTTCCACCTGCTAGAGGGCTGGCACTAGACTCCAACCCTATTTCAACTGGCACCAGACTCCTCATCAAAACATCACTTTGTGGTGGCAGATTATTGAGGGTACTTGTCTCCCCCCACAGCCCTAGTGGGTTGTAGTTGCAGCTCCATTTCACACTTCCTTTAGGGGGTACTTTCCCCTAACACATTTACTACTGCAGTTTATTAGAAAGCCAGACCCCACGTGCAAGAATTCCCTCCACCAAGCACCTGCCAAGGATGTAGTAATAATTTTTATTACAACATAACCTTGCCACCCATTTCCTTCAGAGGAAGGTAGAATACTGTCCAGACCAAATTTCCTCCTAATCCCAAACACTATTGAGCAGCACATCTACAGCAGGGCCCCAGCAAATTAAGTAATCCCCAACTCTCAAATTTCTAACATCACAACAAACCTCTGACACATGACAGAGAAAGGCCTGAGGCACAAAGCTTTGCCTGGAGAATCTGCTATCCAACAGAGCTCTTTTCCATGCTGAGCATCGTTTGGGCAGCATTTGGCTTTTGGCAGCTGCTGAGGGTAGAAAAAGAGGAGGTAATGAAATGGCAATTGATTAAACATGCCAATGCCAGAAGGAGGAGTATACCCACCAGGGCCTCCTCAGCTGCCACTGATTTTCACAAATTTATAGGTTATTAGCCTTAAAGCAACTAATTCTCCATCAAAATTGTTGGAAACTAGTCAACAGGTTCAAAATCTAATGGAGTAGTGTGAAAGAAGAGAAGGGAAGAATGAATGACAGAAAATCATGCACATCTGGGGTTGTTTTTTTTTTTTGAGATACCAAGTTTAAAAACCAACACAACTGAAAAGTGGTGGGGTTAGATTTTAGCCTAGCAGCCCTTTCTTCCTCAGTTACTGTTTAAGACAGGTCCAAGCCAAATTGAGCTTGTGGCCATTCTCCACAGAACACACACCAGGGGAATTCTTTCCGAGCTGGGAATGGTACTTTTCAGGATATTTTTGCCACTACAGGGAGGCTCAAGTAGGAAAGAGATTTCTCAGCAACAGGCTCAGCAATACTGAAACTCTCTGCGGTTTTCACTGCATTCTGCATATTCAAAATCATGGGGAACTTCATTAAAGTAAGATCTCAGCATATACTATAATCTATAGCAGGAGATTGGAACATCAACATGACACTAGTAAAAAATGCTTCTCCTTTCTAAGAACTAAGCACAATCTTCACAAAAAGAATACTAATGGCTTTCTAGTGCTATGTTAAGACAAAACTTCATTTCCTAGCAGTACACTTTTTGTGCATTCTATGCACTATATATGTAATACTACGTAACTATTTTTAATGCTATGTATGAGTGATATTCAATTAGCTTTAACAAATTAAAATCTATTGGGCGAGTATAATTTTATGTCAAATTTTAGAGACTTCCATATGCCTGGCTGAAAAAAAAATCACTTGTCCTAATTTAGATAGTTTTCTAACTTCTCGGCTGATCAAATTCAAAGCACAGAAGCCAAGTTAGTGGAGGGTTCCAGTTACCTCCAGCTATTTAGTGGTTTCAAGCAAAACTTTCATAAAAACAAGACAATTTTATCAAAATGCTTATGTTTAAATTTTCAATTACACATTAATAGCCCTACTGAAACAGCTTGCTTTAAATTTTGTATTTTATTTTTATTCTTTCTTTTTAAGTTAACTTCAGACACCACTGTGGGGAAGAATAGATTTTCACCAAATGTAATTTATCAATTACATCTTATCTAAATAACATTAGTTAACAAAACTAATGGACTAAACTACAAAGCTGGCTGAATGGCTGCAAAAACTTCCTGGTTAATCAATATAAAAAAAGTACACATAGGTGCAACTTAAAACATGTACATTAAGGAGTTTTTACTTATAATCAGTCATTTCTTTTGCAATTGTCAGTGATGTGTACACTATTTCAAGGAATTCATTGCTATTTATAATGCACCGCTTTTTAAATAAGAAAGCTTTTGAAACATTACCTTAAACCTAAACAAACAATAATTTATCTTCTAAAACAGTCAGCGATCTATCACACAAAACCACCAGAATGCTATACATTAAGAGAAGTGTAGCTGTCAACACTACATTGTAACTGTCGTGAAGTTTTACAAAAGACCTCTGTAATTATAACATAACATGTAAATTTTTATCACATTGGTTAATTTAAAATACAATGTGCCTCCTCTCAGGCAGTAGGGACTTTTTATCATGATGCAACATTTTTTATTCTTTCTAGTGACCACCATGTGCATGCCACTTCCTTCCTTACACAAATTTTAACATTCATAATTCTTCAAATAAATATACCTTCCTCAGTACAAGCTAATCAGAAGGAATTTTATATTAAAAAAAATTCAAGGGCAAAATCCCTTCTCCCAAATTTGTGCCAATCATTCTGAATGGAAAATATTTTTTCTTTTATTCCTGGTCTAATTTGCAATGAAAGAATGAGTACAGGTTTAAAATGAGGGGGGAAAGTGAATGTCAGCAAGAAATGAAGTTGAGTGCCCAAGGGAACAAAACATATAAATATTCTGAATGGAACTGTGGGGACAGGGACAGGACTGTTACTGTTTGTGCTCAACTGCGCACTCCAGCCACATCCAAAAGTGAGATATTAAAAGCTGGACAACAGGATGGAGAAATAAGATTGGAAAGAACCTGGGGAAAAAAATATGTATGTGGGAAAGTTAAAAGCCTGGAAACATCCTCTAATCTCATATAATGCCAAGCAGGAAAGCTCAGGGAGGATCTAGTGTGGAAGAAGGAATTAATGTATCTTGTTTCAAATCAAAACATGGAACATCATCTGTAACAAAACTACTGAATAACACAGGCAAAGGAACATATTTAAAGTTAATCTCACAAAGATATTCTCTTAAATCTATAATTCATCATGTTTATCAATTCATTTACATTAAGAAATGTGTTTTATAAATTTGACATGAGTAATCACAGGTAACACACCGTTAAATCAACAACTCATTCACGTTTCTCTAACATTTATCATTTTACATGGCATGTATTTGTTGGGATGGTAGATAGTTTTAGCTTCTTCAAAAGCTAACTTAAAGCATAGTACCCACAATATTATAAATTTGTTTAAGTGCAACTGCATTCACATCAAATTAAGAGAGCTTTCCTTGACTGATGCTTTTCATCTGCAGCCCTGAAGAGTAGTTGCAACAAATAATTCCACTATTCAGAAGGCAAATCCCTCACTTTACAAAAAAAGTCTTGATGTGAATTTTAGGTAATAACAAAAACTTAACGACTAAGACAACCCAGATTTGTCCACCCATGGCAATCACCCAGGGATCAGGCTCATGCTTTAGCACCCTCCTGTGGCACAGACTGTAGTCCATCCACTCCTGAATCCACCACACACAGACACCCTCCACTTATTCTTTCCAGGCAGGTCTCCTCACTACTGTCTTTCCCCTTCCTTCCCCCTCAAACAGCCTGGGGACCAAATATTTACCCCACATCTCACAGAATATGTTGAGCTATATCACACTTGTGCCTACAAAGTTGGACACTGCAACTATCACTTCTGAATGAGTCCTACATACCATTAAAATAATAAACAAATAAAATTTTAAAAGCTATGTTTGTTCAACATGAAGTATTGATACATACATATTATTAAAGTGCTCTGGAAATATAAAGCTCTAAAACATGTCAGTTCGAGCAATGTTTTTTTCTGATATCTTGAATAAGCATGGTCAACTTATTTTGAGAGCTGCTCTTTCGAGATTTACTGTTGGGGGAGGAACACAAGTTTGTGATTCATTGCACAAAGAGATTAAGTATTTGTTTTATACTTGATAAGAAAAATGCATCTAGCATTCATATAGCTAACAGGATGTCACATCATTATTTCCAAATTTCCTGGTCAAGAAGCCAGGATGCAAAGAACCACACACCTCTGCTTCATACTGAACAAATACTGAAGTGTCAGGTGCTTAAATAGTCCTTTTATGTCTATGTGAGCCTCAAAAACCAGTTTCTGAGCTGTAATACAAATAGACAATACACTACATATCAAGAAAGTTACCACAGGACACGATTGTGGCAGTGCATCATATTGATATGAGTCTCTTATCATTGTGTGACTATGTTAACTAAATAGTTGTCTTTTAGATATACTGAACTGCGTTTCCTATATTGTAACTTTCTGTGTGTTTTTAGAAACATGAACCAGCAGTTAGAACTTCACCCTAATCCTGCTCCCTTTGTGGAAGTACATAGGCGCACTTACATGTAGGCAAGCATTTGTGCCAAATTATGAACAGCCTTTTTCTGTCCACATGCAGTCTTTTTTTAAACTATCCCATACTCTGCAAGCATTAGGATGAACAAATATAGTTTAAATATAAAAAGCAATATAAAAATTAATTTAAAATAAGATTTAAAAGTTGCAGTTTCAATGCAACGGTTAAAAAAAAATAAGAGATGCAATACTGGAGATAAATAACCTGTGAGTTTTAGTAGTTCTCTGAAAAATAAAGTAGTAATAATATAGATTAAGAACAAAGAGCACCTATATTATGAAGCCAAAACTTCATGCCAAATCATGATAGAGAATATTGGAAAGTAATCAATCGTATATATCCTTTTATTTTCATAAAAACTCTAGCTGACAAAAATAGCACTAATCACAGTGCTACCATCTAAACTTATAAATTTTTACATCACAAGCATCAATGCCAAACTTATCTATAAATAAGTTATGAATACTTCTAGACATACAGATGCAGCTTACTAAAATGTCATTTCCAACTAAAAATGAACATGTCACATGTAACATCTCAAAACCCAAGGATGCTTCCACCTGTGCTCTTCTTTTGTGCCTGGATCATAACCACATTATGTGCACGCTTGCCCATCACATACCCTCTGCTCCTATGTGCAAATGTGTTACATTACAGTCTTTAATTACTTCCCAAGAAAGATTACTTCATGAAGTTACTTTGGCAATGTTCATCAATGTAGTATATAAAAACAGATTAATATACACACACTTATATGTGGATATATTTATAGCTAAACTGATATGTATTTATGTATATTATGAGTTTGTGTATGTATACATATACTATATATTTATAAATTTTTGCTTAAAGTGTCAGATATCTAATACCATTACCTATTAAGACATTACAACTACTTCCACAAACAAAAGAGTCCCATACATATCTGCATGGACAAAACTCATACTATGCAGTTTTTCCCCTAGATTCAGTCTGCAAAACAAATCTAAGGAAAAAAAACAAAAAAACACACCAAAAACACACCAAAAACACACCAAAAACACACCAAAAACACACCAAAAACCAAAAAAAACCAAAAAAAACCAAAAAAAACCAAAAAAAACCCACACAGATGGCCTGAATACAGCACAACATTTTCAGTGAGTAATCTGTGTTCCTGTATTTGGCTTTGCAAAACAGTGTATGAAAATGTTTTCTGTGAGAATTATCAAATAAGTGATATTCATCTACGGTATTCACAATTTTATATTTTACTAGAAAAATATCCTTGCATTTAATCAAAAGCTTTGCATGCGGTATATATGTTGTACGTCAGGGAGAATATTTTTTGTCTGTTACTTTTGTAACGAACATCTATAACTATTCGTAAGTATCCCTATAAGTTAAAGATCTTTGGCTGGTTTGTTTTTCCCCCCTGACTCAGGTTTACACTTCAATGTGAAACATTTCCCCGCCTGATCAGGTTTTTAGTATGTATAGAGATTATAGACTTTTTTAGTCTATAAAACAGTGCTGAAAATATACAATTTAACCATACTTACTTATTACACAAGAATATACTAGGTTTAGAAAACAAAGCAGAGGCTTAGATTTTTCTTTTAGAATGCAAACCATCCTCACCACTACAACATTTTAGGTCAATCACAACCAAAATAGTTACTTACATGTCTTTGGATTTGGAATATTACTTTTTTTTTTTTTTATACCAGACTGAAGACTTCTTAAGCTCCAAACATTATCAAAAATTAAATGCCTCAAAACCTAACAGGCATGACGTGAGATAGGAGAAGACTCTAAACACATTTCTCTTGTTTCTACATTATAGGGCCAACTGGGATTTGGTTTAGAATAAAAGCTTTGCACTGTAATTAGCCACTAAAGATGAGTCAAAATACTGAGACACTAGCTTTTCACTTTCAGTGAGCTTTGATTAATGTAAATTACTGATGAAATATGTTACCTCTCATTGGTAGGTTTAAATAAGGTGCACAGCACTGATTTTCAATGGGTTGCATCAAGATATTTATGGACAGTGACCACTTTGATTATTTACACATTCCTAGAAGCAGGAAAGCACTTCAACACTACTGAAGAATCACACATAAAAAAGGCTGGGAATTACCAAGTTTCAGAGTACTGCACCTTCTTATTCTTTCCTTATCAATTCTGATTTACAGCTGCAGAAAGCAACAATATAGAGTAACTCTTCACAGTAGCTTTGGGTTTTATCCCAAAGGGCAAATGGCCAAAGATGACAGGAACATTTCTCTTATGCAACTATATGTTGTAAGTTTTTTAAACAAGATTAAATCCGCACAAAAATATTTTAAGCTGCTCTAACCTCAACTTCAGAAGTCTTCAAAAGCACCACAGAGAGCCTCCAAAAGGAATTTTTGCCGACACCTGCATCAGCAGCACAAAGGACAGAAAACTGCAGGAACGGAAGAGCAAGTGCTGAAAACTAGCAGGGCTTTTTGGTTGAATTAAACAGAAAAAAAAAAACCCACAAAAGCTGCTTATCCAGTATAAAAAATGCGTATGTTCCACACAGTGCTGAGGAAACAAACATGCAGAAATACATGGTGCACATCACATCCCAGAGGACTCAAGAAGCACCAGCATACTCAGCACTTCTCTTCTGGTCCCCACCCCCTTTATTCTCTCTCTGACTGCTCCTATGCAAATCTTACACTTGGCTTAATACACTCCACTATGCTTAAGTCCATCCATCTACCCATATTCACGCAACCAAAAGATGACATAGCTCATTTTGCCAAATATTTCATAAAGAAAGTATACACCAGCCACAGACCACTAGTCCAGTTGAGTCCTTTCCTATGTTTACTGCTGTTAAATTTGTCAAATTACAGGGTCCCAACCTCTATAACAAGTTCTGAACATTAAATCCTCCTCCTCTTCCTAATGTCATGAGGGAAAAGGGAGAATGTACTCTTTATTTCTGCCTTCCACCCTGAAGTCTCATGTACCTCTGCTGCAAGTGCCATTAGCCCAGAACATGCGCCTGGGAGAACAGCGGCCACGTGGTGGTATATACATCAGAGAGAATCATTATAACACCAAGTTGAAGTTTTCTCTTGTACTTCCAAATGTGCAGTAACAAGGCCAGAGATGTGCAACTTCCTAGGGCTGCTAGCCCTGAAAACATCCTGATAAAGTTTAAAAAAAAAATAAAATAAAAAAAGGAAAAAAAAATCCTTCGTAAGTCTACCCAAGAAAAACTTTCAGTTACCAAACTAATTTTTTGGGTGCCATATGCTAGCCCAAGGAATAAACTTGATTTATCGTAGCCCTAAAGATCAAGGAATATTAGTTCAATTTATAGACACCTTATAAGAAAATCAGATTAGATAATCTAAAAGTTCCTGTTAGTCTTAAAAGCCTATTCATCCAGGATGGTAGAAAGCTGCTTCAATAATTACTTACTCCAATATTGACTACTGAATAGTGCCAAAAAGGACAGACTAGTAAATGAAATGGAGGTGGGACAGTACGACAAAGATGACAAAAGGCAATCAGAACAAGAAAGCAGAGTGGTAGAAACAAAAAACAAAATGCTCCTTAAAAACAGCACCTTTAATACCCAAGAAATACAATTTTCACCAAAGAGCGTGAGTCATAGCATGGCCAGTCACCTGGCTTAATCCAAGGAAAAAAAAAAAGTAGTAGACATTGCCGTTATTCTTCCACAGATACCTCTTTTGCTACATAAAACTCAAATGCGTGATTGTCTCCCTGCAAGATTTTAAAGGGAATAAAATTTACTAAATGGCTTATTATATGTAAGATTTGTGAGTTTACCAAAATAGTTTGGAAGAAGTTATGAAAACAGCTCTCTGAACAACAGCCAAACCAACTAGCGTGAAAAAATTCCCATAAGTATCTCACAGCAATACTTCAATCAACTACAACATACTAAGTTGAACTCTACAGAGCGGTAAATCTTAGTACCAGCATTATTAAATGGAAAAAGAAACCTCACTCACATTTGACAGTAAAATTTAATTTGGCATCTGAATGTAAAAGTATGTCCAATAATTGATTTTGATCATATAGAGACAATTACATACACAGCTATTACTAGATGTATATTAAATACTGCAAAATCTATAAAAGTTATTGGAAACAGCTTTTTCCCCATACTAATGTACAGTTGTTTAGATGACTATGTTTTAAATCATCTGAATATCCCACGGCACAATATTCAGAAACTAGGTGCCAGTATGCACCTCACATACATCCAGTTATTCCTGACATAAAACAGAACCATGTAAGACAATATGATTAGAATAAAGATACTGTGTTCAAGCATTTTAGATAAGCAATGAAAGGCATGTTTCTTAACTCTACATACCTAGCAAGGTTGGTCTTTCCCTTCCCCCTACCCCTTCTGGAGGAAGAAGCTGTATTTCTCAGGTGGAAGTACCCTGAGTTTCTGAGTTACTTTGCCCCAGTATTACCTTCCACATGGAGTTTGGGATATTCTCCAATGCAGGGTGGGGAGGCAGGAGGTGGCCAGCAGTGGGGGAAGACCCAATTCATTAAACCTTTTGCTAAAATCCATGCAGGTGGATGATTGTAGGCATATTACAAAATACCACCATGACTGTGTAACAGCAGCTTGTTATAAGATGGTCAGTAAAACATTTTATTGAATAAGAGTACAGCAAAACCAGCTGTAGCAAACCATGCCCTCTAGAGAATCATGAAACTACCTGCTACTCGCATGGCATTTTGTGCAGATGCCACTACTGCTAAGTAGGAAATTAGAATGGCTAAACATTTTCAAATTAATCTTTGGGCAACCAAACCACTGGTTTCAGAACTGCATTAATTAAGAGCAACACATACTGCAGCAATGAAACACACCAGGTAAAGCTACTGAACTACACATGAGTTTTGACAACCGGGAACCTGCTGGGCCACCCACGAGGTGAGGGAAGGGCCAGGGAGGGCAACGGGTGAGACAGCCGACCTTGGGAGCCAGGGGCTTTGCCGACTGAGCAGCAGCTACCATAAGGGCAGCGAAGTAGCAACACTGCTGTCCTCAGGTAGGTCTCCCACAGCACCTTCAGTGCTACACCCTGTAGCAATAAGAAGCCATCTGCATAACCTACACAGTCAGTGCTTGGCCCAAGCAAGAAAGAAAATGAGCTACCTACACAGCAAACACCAACAGGCGATTAGTTTCAATATAATAGAGACTAAGCCCCGGTGAGTATCATCTCTGAATGTGTACACGTACTAGAGACTAGTTTGAAGTTCAGTTAACTTACCAGTTTTATTAGTGACTTTTTCGAACAACTTACACGTTGCTAGAAGTTTGACACAGCTGCTGTTACAAGGGAGCAAAAGAACTGATTTACTGAGCAGACAATGTAACTCATGACACCTGGAAACATTATCTGCAGCCTCACACACACACACACAAAAAAAAACCCACCACACACCCACACACCCCAAACCACACTGTGAACCCTCTTTCTGCCAAATCACAAGCTACATTACTGCCAATAATTTTCTTCTCCAAGTGTCAGATTACAGCAAAAAATACAGTGGTGTAGAAAAGTGTTTGCGTTTTACATTGTTATTGTAATTTAAATTTATATTTAAATGCATATTACATATCACTGTTCTGTAACATGTTAAATGAAGTATATAACTATGTTCCCAGGAAACAGACTATCTTAATTAAGAGACTGGAAAAGCAATGACTCAATTAAGAAAACTGATCATAAGAAGAGGAATGACATTCCAGTGATGAATTAACTTCAGTCTTAAATTTTTAACATTCTAGTGAAAATATGTAAGTAGTTTTATGGAACTATAGAATTATATATAAGAAGCTTTGGGCAAAACATCAAATATTTAAACTGTTCATGGAATAACTTTTTAGAAATCAAAGTTCCCAAAAGAACAAATAGAAAAACAGGACAAGGGTAGCATTCCCCAGAGGATGAAGAAAAGGCAATTTTTCCTAAAATAAACTGGTTTTCATTAAAAATGTTACCAAGGGAGAGTTTATAAAACAGCTCTATTTATAAAGAGAAGTACAATAAAGACTACTACTATTTGCATTTTTACTGTCAGAAAAAAAAACCCTACATCAGAAAATTCTATGCACACCACCTCTACTTACCAAGCCAAATGAAAATACTTTGAAACTCACACAAGAAATTATTCAAGTGTTTGATACATTAAATTATGAAATTCATCCAAATAGTCTATTAAAGGGATTGAGCTATTCTAATGGAATCCAAATCTGATTTTTTTTTAATTGTATAAATTTAAACTCAAAAAGACAGTACTGTATAACTGGTTTTGTCAGATAGGCACTTGTTAATCTTTAAGACTCATTAATCTTTAAGAAATAAATTGTTTTCAGTATTTTTTCCAAATACCGTAAACTGACAAAAACTGTCCTCTAATTAGCTGCTATTCTAATTTTCAGCCTAGTTTAGATCAGGATTCTGAATCAAACAAATATTTATGGAAGGTGGTACAGGACTGCAGGACAAGCTTCTAAGGCCTGGCTTTCTGATGGGGAGCGTGCTTATGCACTACTTGTCTACAAAACACATGAACCCTTTCCAAAACTCAGGTCTTACACTCCTTTAATTAAGGCAAAATAAATTATGCAATAGCTCCAATAAGTCTATATTAACATTCAAAATTAAGTAGCAATTGAAGCATTATGGGTTTGTTAAACAAGAGAGGTGGTTAGAGCAAGGAAGGGAAGTTGGGAAAAGCAAAGCATAAGCTCAGGCAACAGAAAATAGCTCAAGTGGAGAACAGCATCTTACAGAGTAGCAGGTAGCACTGCAAGTGGTGATCTGAAGTAAATAACAAGTAGAAAGCTGAAACAAATGGGGTATCTCAGACAGTAAAGCTTAAGAATCATTCTGAAAATGTTCAAAACTACCAAACTCTGACATGTGTGGGCTGACCTGGATGTCAATAAGCATCCCTGTTCTCTGTTTCCCGTCTTCCTGCCTGTCCTCCTACCATTTCTGAAACAAGATTTGAAACTGTAGTGCAGGCACAAATAAAAGAAATCTCCACACCATGCAAGACTCATCTG
Organism: Aviceda cuculoides; assembly: GCA_035590195.1. Classification (NCBI taxonomy): domain Eukaryota; kingdom Metazoa; phylum Chordata; class Aves; order Accipitriformes; family Accipitridae; genus Aviceda; species Aviceda cuculoides. The sequence goes on along the minus strand of JAVJGG010000029.1, from coordinate 30,248,672 downwards.
TTGTTCATTTAGAATCATTACTGATTAATCACTATATACTGAAATACGGTGCTTCTTGATTTCAAGTATTTGCTTTTACATATACAATGCCTTTCAGAAGCAGAACAGGACACAGATTAAGAGCCTGTTTCTTTTTGAACAGATAACATGTTGTGGAGAACCAAAACAGGAGCAAAGGCAGAATGTACATTTAAGAATGTACTTCTGTTTCTTAAATTGCAGAGAGAAGAGGATAACCTTGCATGAACAAAACCACTTCTTCAATAACAAGAGTAAACATGACAGAGCACGTGAATTTATATTCAAGAACAGAAATAAATACCAAAAAGATATTTATTTACAGAAATAAATACCAAAAAGATATTGATTTTTGTAAGAAGTTACATCAAGCCAGCACAGTTGACAGGACCATATGACATTTAAATTCATTGTAACAGTGTTCAATGACGGAAAAAAAAAAAATCGTGTACAAAGGAAGCTTTTATTCTGCCATAACCTGAATGCGTTCATAAAGTTACTTTTATGAAATCACTTCAGAAAGCACTACATGTCTCCTTAGAGGCAGGGATGAACACTGAAAATAGCAGAACACTCCAGTACCTTCCTGCCTTCTGCCTACGCAAGATTATTATATACATTATTATTATATATAAGTCTAAAATATGTTTCTTCAAATGAAAAAGCAATAGTACAAAATACAAATATGCCATACATTAAAGACACCAATTATCATCACTATTAAGATTTTGAACCAGATAAAGATATCCAAGAATATTATGTATTCATAAAATGTAAAGTTTCATACACTAGACGTTTTAGATGGACAAAACTCACAGGTCAGGCATCCAAAAAATGAGCAAAAGTCGAAAACACTAGAAGAGACGGGGGGGAAGTACTTAAAACAAGGGAGTAGGGGGGAAAGGAACACAATATGTGTGGTGCTGCTCTCTGACTGTCTTCAGGCAGAGCAGGACAGGACAAAGTTTAAAGAGGAAGGCACCACCACTCATAAAAGCTCAGTCCCACCAGACCACACTTCCTTCATGTTACAGTGGTATCTCACAGGCAGGGGATCTCTTCAGAACTGCTGGCAGCAATCCCCCCTGCTTTCTCACTCCTTGTGGCACTACCCATCATTTGTTCTGGAACCACCAAACTGCCCCCCAGTTCTTTTCCACAAAAGATGAGAAAGGAGTGCATCAGATTGCTCTCTGCTCAGGAGACCTCAGAAGCCTACTAAATCAGAAATCACGAAATACCAGTGTCAGCAGATCACAAAAAAATTACTTCAAGGACTGGGATTCATCTTCTATGAGCAAGCAACACACACAGGACTTGTATTGGTGCCACTGGTGCCAAGGACTGGATAGGATCTCGGTATTAGTATAATCATCAGATTGGTTTAACAATGGATTAAGACACAAAGCATTAGTTTCAAATTAGCTGCAGTTTATGCTCAAATAGAGCCAGCTGCAGTTTATGCTCAAATAGAGCCAGAATCATATCACTGCACCCCAAACTAAGAATCATCAACCTCTAGCCAGGTCCAGCATGGCCAAAGGGAAGATGAATGCTCAGCCAGCAATACTGAAACAAGTCCATTCCTCACCAAAAACTAAAACACTGGCCAATTCACTGCAGTCAGGCTCCTGTGGTCTCATTACCTTGATAGTTGCTTTTAGTACTAGATCAAGATGAAAACTGGGGGGGGGGGGGGGGGAATAATTTAATTGGAACCACCAAATTTTACTTTAA
>JAVJGG010000029.1:30220483-30238783 GCA_035590195.1 Aviceda cuculoides | reverse complement strand
TTCTATTAAACTGTTCTTATCTCAACCCACGAGTTTTACTTCTTTTTCCTGATTTCCTCCCCCATCCCACTGGGGGGAGGAGTGAGTGAGCAGCTGCGTGGTGCTTAGTTGCTGGCTGGGGTTAAACCACGATAGATATTATTGCATGAGTTTGACAAAATCGTATTTTACAGAACTTGGGAACACTGACAGAGGAAGAAGAAACCCAATGTGGAAGAGTGAGGAGGTTACAAAAAGAAGAGGAATCAACTTCTACAGCCAAATATCAAAGCACAATTATAGCTAAACTGGAGTTCTAAGTAGAAAGGAAGAAGCCCACATTTTCAGTGTTTAAAAAAGAAGGAAAAAAAAAAAAGACCCTCAGAAATAAAAAAAGAAAAGAAAGAAAAAGATAAGGGAATACACAAAAATAAAGGGGGGAAAGTGAAAGATTAATTTAAAAGTGTCTGCCTAAAATCCAAAGGCTTTCAAAAAGTACAAATCAGAAGCACATGTCACAAAGCACCGATTTCTGCTGAAATACAATCCAGAAAACTGCAAGCCCCATATCCACATCTATTTTAGAACAAACCTGTGAAATAACTGTGTTCTAGTAATCTGCTCTGAAGAAAAAAAAATAATAATAGTAATTTCCAAAGCATAGGAGAAAATAATAATAAACTACTAAGACTGAAATATTATGACAGATTCAAGGAATTCAGCACTATGTAGGATTCCCCCAAAACATTCATACACGTGGAAAACTACTCTGTGTCCAAAATCAGGATTACATCTTTCCAAAATACAGCATCCTAACAAGGTTCCACCAAAATAAATGAGACTTCTCAGCTAGTCAGGTATTCCAGGGCAAACAAATTAAATTCTTCATGTAAGCATGCTACCTTCATCTGATTAAACAATGTATTTAGAATTACCTGTAAAGGTACAAAAGCTTACAGGACCACTAAAAAAAATCCCTAAAAAAATCACCTCTCCCCTTCACATCCATCAGGTGACTTTAATCTCATCTCACCTAACCTATTTGTCCATTTGGTTGCCCCAGCCTTCCTCCATGTACTACTCCTATCTGCATTATCCTTTCCCCTTGCTACTTGAGAAAGGCAGATCTCCAACTGATGTTCTGCGTAAGACCAACTTCAAAAGGCATGAACATGTCTCTTGCACTAAGCTAGCAACATCATAAGTCTGATATAAACTGTGAAGTGCCTACTTTTGCAAATATACTTGGGACTCTACAGCAAGTCAGAGAGTACTCCAGAAGCGCAATCTTGGAAATATACATATCCTGCAACTACCCAGTTAACTGAAACTTTACCTGCTGAAGGAAGAAAATTACAGCTGCAGTCGCTGCAGCTGTAAGGTTGTTTAACAGCCTATAGAAAGGTCATACATTAAATGACATACAGAGCTAGCACAACACAAGCATTTGAAAAAAAAACCTCAGCCTCCAAACCTGGGAGTTAAAATAAAGTTCATATGCACTTATATGTATAAAGAATCAAAACATTCATGTATATAACCCATGTTTATACATAAGTAAATATATTTTTGTCCTTTTTGAATTTAAAGGACAATTAAGCTGTCTTTTTGGAAGGCAATGGCAATGAGTTGTTTAAAACTTAAAAGTGTTATTTCCTCTTTGACAAGGCCATGTTTCCGAATGCACAACAGACATCTTAAAAAGACAATGAGCCAGTCTAAGCCAATATAGCCAAATAGTAATAAAAAACCAAATAATCTTTAATTCTAAAATATTTAAATTCCAGAAAAGTAAAAAAAGCAATTTAGAATAGATCACAAGAAGTGATCTATATGCCTAAGACAAACCAACTGTATGAGTGTACTAGAAGATACAAAGTACCACAAGTCATCACAAGGCAACTAGGGAACCTGAAGTCTTGAACCTCAACAAAATCCCAGCAGTTGGCAGGCTTTACTACTTGTGAAGAAAGTTGTTTTAAACAGCAGTCCTCCACCAGTACAGCAGCTATAACATAATATGTCCATGTCAAATTAGCTTTACAGCTATGAGCACTACATCATGAAGACTGCCCTTCAACCATTTTTTGCAAACTGAAGCAAACCACCAGTTTAGAAAGAGGTAGCTCAGGACAGAAGGAACAAGACAACAGGAATTTTAGAGCTAGACTTCTAAAATGTGAAAAGCAGAAACTTCTTGCTCTCTACCAGTATTGAATTAGGTTTCCACAGTACATAGGAGAACAAAATAAACAGTGACAACCCTATGAGGTATCTACACATGATAATGAGACCGTACCTTGAGGTTTGTCAGTAGGAAGGACATAAGGACTTCACTTGTTCATGCCCAAGAAAGAAATTTCATGATGACAATCTGAAGTGCAGCTGCACTGCTTAGTCTTGCCTCTGTCCGTTACCTTATCACTGCATCCTCATATACCTAAAATTCTTCCAATTTACTCTGAAGTCTTCTTGACAAATGATCTCATACCAAAATGTTCTGCTGTTCATACAGAGTTCAAAACACTGCTGGAAGTAGGATATGAGTATTAATTTGCTGTCTCCTGTCCATGCCAAATACATAGATATCAAGTGCTGGTATTTGCCTGTAATATGGGACCAGCTTGACTAACACAGACAGTTTTGCTTTTTCTTCTAGTTTGAGAGAGAGTACATTCTGAGAGCAACTCCAGACTGTTTGCAGAACGTTTGCTACTTAAATCATAAGAATGAACAGAGTGATAAAAATCTATCATTCTGGAAGCTTAGATTATGCTTTCTTACCATGTCAACTTTTTCCTGAACCCTTGGATAAGACGAACATACAAATTTACTACAGTCTCAGAAAATACTAAAGGGATGTGCTTTTATAAAGGAGGAGAGGGGAAAATAAAAAAAAGTGGTGCTTGCATCATGTCCATAATGAGATGTTTCGCGAGATGACTACTGTCACAGACACGCTAACTATGAAAAGCAGAGAAGCAGGCACTAAATGTGGGTTAGACATAGATTTTCTGAACCTAGACAGCCAGAACAACTTCTGAGAAAAAAAATCAACTGGTCTAGTGGGATTCATTGTGCTCTTAATCTGAGACACCACCATGGCTAGTGATCATAGAGTATTGATTCTATTAACAACTCGCACAAGACAACCATTCTCATTAATTTCAGTTCACAGCTGGAGCACATTACCATGCTCCTAGAGTACATTTTCCTTTTAGTTTCCCCCAAAAGGGATCCAGCTTATTAGTTCTGAGACCATCCCACAATAGAGGTCAAAGCACAGTAAGCCTGGGCAGCCAGGAGATTTCTTCAAAAGCACAAACTTGATCTGAACTACACCACAAAGAGGTACACAGAGAAGGTCTTGTTCAGAAAACAACAGGGAAGCTGCGAAAAGGCAACATTTACTAGCTAGATACTATTGCTCCGGCTGCTACAAGCACTGGAGGGAAAACCGCAACTACACACAGAGCTCCTGGCAGATTCCTTATCTTGCAACACCTACACCGAGCCCATAACCTTGCCTTGCACCCTCTTCATTACACTCACAATTTGCAAAGTGCATCCATTTGCACATTAAAAAACCTACTGAAAATCATTGGTGTTATACAATCTCAATACATTTTGCAATAATGACCAGGCTGATTTTAGAATCTTTGAATCATTTAGGTTGGAAAGGGCCTTTAAGATCATAAGAGTCAAACCATTAACTGTTTTGACAACACCCCTCTTCAAATGAGCTGCATTCAAAATCTGAGCTCTTTAGTAAGAATACAGCCCCAACTACATTTTTGACTGCTTTTCTGTTCCTGAATCTGCTACCACAGTAAACATGCCTGACACAGTGTACTTGGCTTTTCTTTTTAAAGATGTATAATGTTGACATTTGCAGGACTAAATATTTTGATGAACAAAACTATCAAGTTTTAAATCTTTCTAATAGCATTTAATTTTCAGCCAGTTGGAGAAAGTGTTTAGAAGACAAGCTGTCAGAAAGGAAAACATACCTTGTTTACACCTTTCATGTACATATGTACTGTCAAGATAAAAAACTGGGAAAATGTTACAATAGCCAGAAAGTTCTGTTACAGTGGGCACTCACACGTTTCCTGTCTTGCTTGGTTGTCCACATTTTGGCTGCTCAGAACAGCGTCCTCCTAGTCAGATCCTTCTCACATAAACAATCACATGTATTCTGAAGATATTGGGGCAGTTTATCATGCCTTGTCCCTATGGGTGTTCTCAGAAGCTAGGTACAGCACTGCCAATGAAGATGTCACGCAGTATTGCATGGAACAGAAAGCAGAAGTGCTTACTATCCCAAGTCTTGTTCTTTAGCAGAAACACCTAAAAGCAAGGCTCTCACCCATACTAAGCACTAGGATTGGGTGAGCATTGCTCCTCTATCTTTGCTTGTAGGCAGCACACCAACACTGGAAGCTTTGCTAGGGGCCAGTACAAACACAGAAGGAATCAACTGGGACCACTCATACCTCTCACAGTAATCAGCTTCAGACATTTGAAATCACCATTACTTAGCCCTGAAGAGGACTTCAAAAAGAAACATGCTAACAAATTCACATGAAAACTGTCCAAAATTACTAACATGGTAACAGACACTTAGGTAAGGAAGCCAGCTATTCAGATTGGGGCAACACAATGGCAGTGGAAGGACTTCTACAGCTAGAGTATTAAGAAACGTGCCCACAGGTGTCTGAACAAATTCACAGCAAAGGTGGTTTCTTCTTCTGCAAGCAGAATTATTGCAGTCTAAAATGTCATATACCTTGCTTTTAAAGTCTTTTCATATGAAAGTGCTTAGTAGAAAAAAATAGGTAAGTTACATGGTCACTCTTGCTTGCCCAGCTAAAACATAAGAATATTAATCCATCTTTAAGCAAAGCTGTTCAGTATCTCCTCTTCAGCCACTCGTGTGAAAACCCTGGAAATACAAAGACAACGAGTGTCCGAACCAAATGCTGCAAGGCCTTCTCTAGCAGCTCTTGCAGCCTGCCTTTACTAATTCTTCTACTGAAAGAGTAACTTTAATAAATGTTTTTGCAAGAGTTTTGTGGGACAAGGTATTTCTCCCTTAGAAAGATAATATTCTTGAAAGAGAATCTTCTACCTAAAACACTTTTCACATGAAACAATTCATAGAAAACATAAGAACACTTCAGACTGGAGTTCTTGACAGAAAATGGCGTAAAACCCAACCAACGGCTCTGCCAAACCTTCCTGAACCTTTAGAAAAGATTAAACTACTTAAAGTCCAATTTAGACAAAGGAATTTATTTTAATTAAAAGTAACAGGGAAAACTGTTCTTGTTACTTATATACACTTATTTGTATGCACGCACACACAGAAACAGATAAAATCCCCTTTGTTATATTAAGCTATTAAAACACATAAAAACAGCATGAACTGACTGCTTAAGGATGAATTTCATATTCATCATTAATCTGAGATTATGATTCAACACTAGCTGATGACATAGCTTGCTTCCTGTAGGGCAGCTCTCAATTTAATCTTCACCTTAAACATTGCATACAAGTGTTAAAACTCAATATCAGACTTACTGAACTAAAGATACCACTGTGGAAATGCATAAGTACCAAATGAAAATATTTTAAAAAAAATAAAGACCTTGAGCTTCTACATGAGCAAACAAAAAGCAGAAAGGTGGGTCACTAAAGGCAGTTAGTCCTCTGACTTCAAGTCTTACCACATTTTTGCTGTCACTGAACAGCATACGTATACACTCAAACAGAGAAAACAGCACCGCTTGTCCATACAGCCACATTCCATTAAACTACTACAACCCAGGTGAGGAGAAAAACAGCAAAGCACTGCTTCAGACCTGGAGCTAGCTTTATGACCTAAACAAAAGCTTTATATAACTACACCCTCATCAAACACGAGCCTCCTGTCTTCACTTTCGAAGTCCCTCATAACCTGTCTGCACACCTATCTACCATCTCAATCATTTCCTAGTCAAGATCAATTTCTGCTTTCAGCATTCTTTGATGGCAGTCTCTACTGATTTTCAGATAAGAATATGACAGTATGCATCTGCTATTATGACAGTCATGCTTGTGGGCTGTTCTCCACCGTTTCCACAAAGTTGTTATATGCCTTCATAACCTCCTTTGTAATGCCTCATAAAAGGAACAGCGCTTAATTGCCTGTATGGTGATCCAAACAGCTACTTGATTTCCCTGTGCTTGTATCTAACAGTCTTCCCTGATTCCATAATTAGTTATCCTTGGGGTAGAGAGAGTTTTCATCTTTATACGCATCAGCATATTCCTGATGCACTGTGTCCTGATTAAAGGCAAGGACTCAAAAGTGAAGCAGTAATACAGAGACCGCATTTCACCTTGAATCTCCTCATTTGCATCAGTTCCAAGACTAAAAACCACAGAATTGAAGGTTAAACATAAAGAAGATTAGTCTTGTGGTTAGTTATAATGTCAGGAAGGTGAAGGAAACAGACACAGGCTTGTCCTTCCCAATTTGCACAGTCTGAATTTAAAGCCTCTGGTTTGGGCACAGAGGTATTGTGGCCTGGAAGGGGGAAGAGAAATGAGCAAAGAATTTCAAATAGCTAAAAAAAAAAAAAGAAAGAAAAAAAAGAAAGAAAGAAAAGAAAGAAAGAATTTGGATAGAAAAGAAAAATGTTAAGAAAGGTCCAACAGGACAAAAAAGGAGAAATACTTCAGGAGAAAAACCAGCATCAACAGAGGTTTAGCAAGGGGATTTCAATTCTAGATGGAAGTCCTGAGATTTAATATATAGAGATAGGTAACAAGAAAAATATAATACTGGATCTTTAACCACCCTCTAAAACAATATGTAACTCCCATGAAGAACAGTCTCGTGGTAGTCAATTACCATAACTTATCAAATACAAGTCAGGCAAACTTCAGAACCACATTTAAGTGCATAAAAATACATTTCAAATCGTACTTACCAACATATTTCATGAATTTTATAACATTGTATATGGTCATACTTAAAAATCAGTGCTGCCTAAGATTACATTCAGGAGCAAAAACACAGGCACAGTTCCCTTGAGCTGACAGATATCAAAAAGTAATGCAAAACTCCTCCCACCCAATTTCTACCTCAATTACTGGCATTAACCAAATTCATAATCAAAAGAACACATACAAAACACGTTCAGTAGAACACCACTGTAATCACTGCAAAGTTCTGTTCCTGATGCACTTAAGTTTCATTTTCTTATAAAGTAGCCATATTTATTTAACATTCTGGTTTTAGAAGAGGTAGTATCACCTGTGGAGAAGGAAAGGAAGGAAAAGCACAGAAAACAGAGGAATAGCAATGACCTTCAAAATGCTCAAAGTTCAAAATTCACTAAAAAGACCACTAACTCTACACTGTGGATTTTGTATATCACTGGGTGAACTTACCACTTATACAACATTTCTGCTTAGAAAAGGAGATTATTAGCATAAAACTAGACGTTGAGTCATTACCGTCTACTCCAAACTTTTCTCTCAGCTGAGGAGATGCTGCAATAGCATAAACAACAAAAAAACCCACCAAACTAACATTGAAACTGAACTAACAATAACAAAGCATCAGAATAAAGCACAAATGTACAAGACATTCCCAGGGGGCTGGCACTGTTCAAAAACATACAAAGGGTGAGGTTTTTGCTCACAGAAATCTCTAGGCTGCACTGGACAATAGCTTCAAACAATGACATGTATTTTAATCCGCATACGTCATCAAAATAAACATTCTTTGAAATAGCCCCTTTCCAAAGAATACACAAAGTTGAGGTCAGAAACGTTTTTTTGCTCAGGCGAAATTATGCATGTGCTCATTAGAAGTTTCACCTGAGGAAGGAAATGCAGGATCAAGCCAATAAGTTTGAGAACTAAACTGTCTTGCTAATTATGCTCTTCACTGATATGAACTTCTTGGCAGAACAGTTCCAGCTGGATCTAAATTCAATGAAAGTTCATTGTAATACCATTTTCCAGAGAAATAGAATATTTCATTCAGGTTTTTCATTCACTGACTACAAAGACTTTTACAACAATTAGTTTTAGCCAAGTACACTATCACACTGGAAGTTAGAACACAAGAATTTGTCAAAACATTTTCTTTTTATAAAACACTTTCAAATAGTAATTCGAGAAATAAAATTCAAGCTGTCAACTTTTTAAACCATATCCTCAGAAAACAGCATAAAAGTGTTTTCATTTACATTCTTGCTAGTCAAAGGTAATCCTTCTATGGCACAGACCCAAATTTTACCCTCCTGAGCGTACACACCACTGAATAATTTGTTCAAATGTCAGTTGCAATTTTCAAAAAACCTTTCTTGCCTCTGAATCTTAAACATCTGTAACAAATAATTGTTTTGAGAGTGCTTTACATTCATGACACTTGACCTTTTGCTGTATGCACCACAAAATTTAAGTTTCAAATACCATGCAAGCAGGAAATCTGATCATTCCAGCAGTAGCCATCTGCATGGTCCAATATCAAATATTAGTTCTGGGTTGCACAAAGTCATGGGCTACAAATCTTTTTCTGCAACTTCTATAATTAGTTGCAATTTGCTGCTTCTAAAACACATTTCTCATGGAACATCTGGCCTCGAAATCTTACCTTAACATTGGAAAAGTATTTAGCATTGGCTGTTGGTGCGCGTACATGCATGTATATGCACATAGACTAAGTGTAACTACAGAATGCAAGCATACGCTTTGTGGGTGGCATACCTAGGACTAGAGATTTCTACTCCAGCAACAAAAGCCTTTTAGCCCTGGAACTGTAAAAGATTATTACAAGACATATCAAACAAAGGAAAATTCTTTTCCAATGTTCTTGCTGGATCATATCTAATTATTGATTTTAAATGTTAACAACTCATCAAGCACCCTACCAAACACTTGAGAGCTTTGCACAGATAGAAATTTTCTTTTGCATGATCCTTAATATAACTGGAGGACTCTATGTTGAAACTGAAATGTGAACAAGGCTTTAACAACAACAACAAAAGCCACAAAACCCCTCTAGAGTTAAAGCACCACTGACTAAAAAAAACCAAGTTCAACATTAACATACCCAAGTACTTTTTGTTAACTAACTTAGACATACAACAAAATTGAGCCCCTGCATATTTCAGCTTCATTGTGTCAGAAGGAAATCTTTCCTGAGCCTGTGAAACAACCTAATGGACAATTTATTGTGAGCAAATAAACAAAAGCCCTTAATAAACCTTACATGCAAGAAGTCTTTCAAGTACACTCAAGCAAGTACTATAACTTCTAAAGGGAAAAGAGAATTACACTCCAGGATCTTTAAAGCATTCCTTCAATAATAACAACACATCTTTTGAAAAATGCCCGATGCTCAGTGGTAATGCACACAGCTGTCAAGCAACCAGCACTGCTTCTTAGGAGGCAGAAGCTTGAAGCACACAGGATGCTATATTCCTCTTGAAGTCCATTTCTTGTCTAGTCATAGGGAAAATTCTGACAGAGCACTATTAACAGGCTTTTACATTTGCAAGAACAAAGCTACAGCTAATAAAGACTTTAAAATAAGCATAAAGGAAGATACTAGCCATGATGAGAACAACAATATTAGCCTCCCAGAAAATAACAGGGACCACAGCCTCACATGCCTGATTCTTCAGATGGCTTTAAAGAAAGTGACCGTTCTCATCAATGTCTCCATGTTAGAAAAGCATTCATCAAATTTCTTACCTGAGCTCCATCCTTTAATTTCAAGATGCATTCCATTGTATTGATAGTGATGACAACTGGTTCCGATCCCAGTTTTGTCCATGGCACATGAATCCGAAGTTCATGAATATGCCCACTTAAAAAAGTAAATGGTAGTTTCAGCTCCTAACAACAACAGAAGTGAATTAAATCCTGAAATATCAAAATTCAAGACATTTCTAACTTAAAATTGTACAGTTCTAGCATAAAACATAATTCAAAATTTATTCTCCCTCTCCAAATCAGCAGTGTCCCATGGGGCTTGGCAACTGGCTTTATAATCACTTGCACACTTACATTACAACTAGTCTGTTCAAAGAAGACATTTGGATGACCATGTCCTTGATAAAAGACAGTTTAAAACCATGTCTCTCGCATGAAGCAACTGCAAAGTGTGTCACTATTGCAGGAGCAAGTAGATATTAATCAGGTGAAAGTAAATACTTACACTGATATGCAGCCTGCATTATTCCAAAGAACACAAATTTGGAATTAAACAAACATTGACAAAGCCACAGCAAGGCAATTTCTCCAAAATATTTCAGTACTTTGAGTAAGAGCTCAGTGCTCTTAAGATCAGCCCACTGTTGCCCCATTCACATCAAACTGCTCAGTAAATACAAAGTTACTAAATTCTTCATTGGCAAAACCTCCTCACCAAGGCCTAACACAGATGTTACACTGCTTTAAAAACTGGTCCAAGTCAGTCCAGAATTCCTAACAAATGCCTGGCACTCCAACCAGCCAACGCATAGATCACACCTCTACAGGACAGCCCCAGCGAGCCAGCTGCTGCATGCAGCAAGGCAGCAGGAAACAAGGTACCAAGGTTTAGATAAATTCTTTGGCTACAAAGTGTTGAAATTTGCCCAGTAGCTGCAGGGGTTCTCCTGGGAAGCATTAGCTTAACATTTATCAGACAGAACGGTCAGGCTAGAGACCTGGTCCCAGAACTAGAAATCAAGATTTAAAATAATGAAAATAGGTGCTTAGTGCAAAATAAAGAAATAATATTTGATGTTATGTCAGAATTTTAAGTCACCGTTCTCAATACTAAGTATTCTAATGATGAGGTTTTAGTGATGATATATCTTCTTACCTTTCTGACCTCCTATCCTGACATTTTTGGCTATAAAGTTTTAAACTTTTAATGTGGAAAAACCAATGGATGTCTTCACTTGGAGTTGCTTATAGCTTGGTGTTTGCATCTTCATCTTAGATGCTTGGAACTAAAGGCGAAAATCTTCTCAGGTTAAGAAAGAAATGAATCTCAGTGTCCTGGGCACTGGGTGATAATTTCAGCCATTAGAATAGAATACTTGCAGTTGGAAGGTACCTGCAACAACTATCCAGTCCAACTTCCTGACCACTTCCAGGCTGACCCGAAAAGTTCAAGCATGTTATTGAGAGCCTTGTCCAACTGCCTCTTAAACACTGACAGGCTTGGGGCATCGACCACCTCTCTAGAAAGCTTGTTCGTGTTTGACCACCCTCCCAGTAAAGAAATGCTTCCTAATGCCAAGTCTGAACCTCCCCTGGCGCAGCTTTGAACCATTCCCACATGTCCTATCCCTGGATACCAGGGAGAAGAGCTCAGCACCTCCCTCTGCTTCCCCTCCTCAGGAAGCTGTAGAGTGAATGAGGTCACCCCTCAGCCTCCTTTTCTCCAAACTAGACAAACCCAAAGTCCTTAGCTGCACCTCACAGGACATTCCTTCCAGCCCTTTCGCAGCTTTGTTGCCCTCCTCTGGACACATTCAAGGACCTTCAGATCCTTCTTAAATTGTGGTGCCCAGAAGTGCACTCAGTACTCAAGGTGAGGCAGTGTACAACGCTGTGTACAGCAGGATAATCACCTCTTTTGACCAGCTGGTTATTCCGTGTTTGATGCACCCCAGGATGCCGTTTGCCCTCTTGGCTGCCAGGGCACACTGCTGACCCAAACTGAGCCTGCTGTCGACCAACACCCCCAGGTTCTTAACTGTTGTGTTCCTTAGTAAACTCAGGGACATAAAACTTCGTTCAGAACTTCAGAATTTCCCTGGCAAAACTGGGCAACCCGGGGCTTAAGCACCTTTGCACCTTGGCTCGGTTTAGGTATTTACATGCTTCGACTCAGTACTCCTATGAATGAGTAGGAGTTAAATAGAGAAGATCCATGAAACTCTGAGGTCAAGCAAGAAAGTTGCTAGGGCATTTCAAACATCCAGAACTGGATCCAGAAAGCCTGTTTTCCTGCACTGCTTGACCCTAGACCCATCCCTGCTGTATAGAAGTTCTACACGAATAAAATTTGAGCACAAGTGGATTTTGCATTTAGTACTTGACATATATTATAAAGTCTACCTATAGAATACTTCCGTGAAGCTAGTTAAGTCATCATTTGCCTAACATCTTGAAACCACAATCAAATCTTAGTAACATGTTTTTATAATCAAATCTTAATGACATGTTTTGAAAGCCCACTAAAAATTTTGATTTTTCTAAGTAGTTACCACATCATAAGTTCAGAGTTGAAATAACCACTACTGCAACTGTGACAGGTTAGCATCCTGATATAGCCTCTAATTATTAGTCACCCAAAAGAGAAGTCAACTATTCTTACGCACAAATACCAAGTGCAATCATGGTGACAACAGCTGCTAATAGGAGCAGTTTTAAGGAACACTCTCTCCATTCTGCAGCTGACACCTCCTCAGACTTTCTACTGATACTATGAAAAAGTTCATCTTGCATCCAAGAGCTAAGAGTAGATGAAGTATATTCACTGCTGACAAAACCTTCAGAGAAGACAACTACACAAAATTATAGCTCTATCTTTTTGCAAAGTACAGCTTTCAATTTGTAAATTAGTTTTAGGGGTTTAATGAGCTTTCATTAATGAAGTTCAGAAAAACCCACACCTGTCTCACGTCAGGGAAACTCTTGACTCCTACCTCGGCCATGCTTACGCAAAGTCACATTTCACTTCAAGTCCCCATTCCAAAAAGATGACAGTTACAGACTTTCTCATAAAAACAGTTTGAAGAAAGCTGTTAATGTGTTTTTACAAAGTGTTTTTTCTTCATCTCATTCACTAATATACTGTAGGATTTCAGCTAAAAGTCTCTCTCCTAAAAATTCGGCCTTAGGCTTACAATCAACACAAAATTTTAATCCAGACAGTTTTGGTTAAGCCACTGAAAAGCAAGTACTGGACAGTTTAGCTACAGATGTTGCTACACTAATCACACAATAAATGAAAAAGTACCTTATGTCCCACAGCTTGGTGGGGGTAGGGAAGGGGGCACAGAAATAAACTAACAAAAAAATGTGCAATCTAAAAATACATTACAATGTAACAGTCAATGTTTTCATGAATCAAGACAGTAAACTATCACCATTAACAGTAATAGAAATAAATTCCCTTTCCAGACTCACAGATATTTAATTTTTATGTCACTCGTCAATACCGCAATGTCTGTTTAGATACTGACTTGTGTTCACAAGTGTAAGTTATGAGTTTACTTCAGAAGGCATTGTAGAATAGATCTTTTTCCACTATTTGCTGGATGGATTTAACATATTCTCATTTTTGTCTAGTTAACTGTAAGATACTGGAAGAAACAGAAGTAGGAATTTTTTCAAAATGAGGTGATACAGCCATATGCACAGCATATTTAGAAGATACAGTTGTTCTTTTTCAAAGGAATTTAGATACAAATATTGTCTGACATCATCTTAATTGTACAAGCAAGTTTCCTTAAAACAATGCAGAGAAATCTGTTATGCTATTTCAGTAGACAATACAAAACAAATGTGTGCCAAATTTAATAACTTGCTCATAATACAGCATAACAAAGACCATTTTTATTCTTTCTCCTTCCTGTGCAATCTTTCCCCTTTCATTAGGTACTACATGAAATTCTTAATATATCTTTTAAACTTATGACTGATTAGACTTTACATTTATATCATATAAATCCTTCAAAAAATTAAGATATGGCTGAAAATAAACTCATGGGCTTGACACATAAATAACTGACCACTATCATGCAAGACTGCAGACTAGATGATCATAATTGCCCTTGCCCTAAAATCTCCCCTTCCTTTAAAATACAAGACTCTCCCAAACTTTGGGGCAATAGGCAAGTCTTGTTTCTTCCACAGCAGTATTAACTCAAATACCTTTTGTTCACATTCAAGGCTGTATTTCACAAGTAACCTAGTGGCACGTAACACAGACACTTACAGTAATGATATTTTAATGCCCTCATTTACCTAAAATTATTTTAAGTACACTAGCATTTTTCATATTTCTTTCTTTCTAAATTATTTCAGATATAAAAAGTCCACATGAATAAAACTCAATAATATTTAGATCAAGTTCTTTGTCTTCCAATCAAAGAGCACTTCATCATTCCCTTCTGAGTTTGTAAAACAGCTAGCATAATAAGCTACAATATTGTGGAAATATTCACAAGCAGCAAAAAGAGCTTGCAATGTATCTTATCTCTTTGGTACCACTGTGTCAACAGAAATATTACACGCAAGCTAGTTACCAAGTTCATATGTAGTTCTGTTACCTCTGGTACCATAGCGACTTCACATAAAAGTTGCCAAAAGTGCTTAAAAGGCTTTTCTATAAAACAATATTTAAATATTATTTTTAAAGTTTAATTACAAAATACTTTCTTGAAATAGTTTTTGTACAATGTGCCAGTTATTACATGTAGATGGAAAATTTCTTGGAATGCTTAGTCTTCTAGTAATTGAATCACCTAGGACAGGAAAAAAACTAATATCAAAATTTTATTAGATTTAATCTACAACTGAAGATAAAATTAACTGGCTATTCAAAGAGTGACGTAATTCTGTACAAAAGTTACATTGTACCTAGAAGGTTGAACCGGAATACAAACTAGTACTCAGCTTTCACTACAGAACTGATATTGTCAAATAAGAAAAAAAGGCAGGGCAGGGGAAATACAGACTCTAAAAGTTATTGCAATACCATTCAGCTTAGTTTAATGAGAGCATATAAAACATACATAAATATATGTAAAAACATGCGAAATATTTTCAGGTACTGAAACATTCTCTTTGGGTTTGATCAATCTTCTGTGTCAACAACTATATTACATCTGATTTCAAAAGGTATTGGTTCCAACTTGGTCCCAAAAATAAAGTGAGATCTTCTAGAAGACAGACAGCATTTTACAGTCTGTTCTCATCTGTCCTTTGGGACTCTGTTTGGTGGCCCATAAGAGTACAACACGACATGGAAACACTAACATCAGCTGAAGTGCAAGGAGTGAGGGAAGAAAGTACAGACTTGTTCCCAAATCTGTTATAAGGTGCTTTGTCCAGGTAGTTTGGCACCTATGCTAATGTTCCCAAATAATCATGTATAGTTCCACAAAAGCTGGAATTCTTTGAAAATGTTTAAGCCTCCAGACAAAGATATCTAGGGTATGTGCATTTGTATCCAAAGCCTAAAGCATGAAATTAAGGCTGCATTCATGCCACATAAGGAACAGGGAACCAGGCTGGGTATAACAGCCCAGGACAGAAAGGATGTTAAAAGAGCAGAGCAGTTAAGGTGACTAACTTTGGATATTATTAATCCATCCAGGCAGAGAACCCAAGTAAAATAATATATACTGGTAATTTCTGGAGAATTTAGTTTTTCAAGGGAGCTCTCTGCCAGCTGCAAAGGCTTGGGGATGTTGTATTACCACATACTACATACTCAGAGTTTTGCTGAGCAGGCATAAAGCAGCATCCCTTCTGCAAAAAAAAGGACACCCTAAATACAGTCTGTGGGTCCAGGCAAGTTCCAAAGACTAATAAGAGCCAAATTAAGATCACTACGTTTCACATAAACACACAGCTAAATAATGTAAAAAAATTAATCAGAGCTAAATTTTGAGTTCACTGCATATTCACGTGCCCAGTCAAGCTGATAAGACATGAGCACAGGTATATATGGCAACATTTGCCTCTACAAGAGCCATGACATTAACAAATTGCATCGGATATTTATGTACCCAGCTGATATGTAAGCAGACAAACATGAAGCCAGGGATCACTTACTAGCAAACTGCAACAATTTGAAAGGGAGCAACACAGATGACAGCAGCAAAAACCTAATAGCATCAGGTAATACAGCTAGTCTGATATATCCATCCCAAGCCATCATTTATTATTAGGACAAAATTTCTCTCTACATGATATAGCACTGTAACAGTTTACCCAAAGGGGAGGTTTTCACTACCAAGCCAGGAGATTTCAAGACTCAACTGGAGAAAACCACAAGCTGATCTGACACAATGCTGGCAACAGCCCTGCTCAGAACAGGAGGCTGGACTAGATGACCTCCAGAATTCCCTTCTGATCAATCCTTCTTTGATTCCATAATATACACATTAAAAAAGGCTTTGAATATTCACAGGAGGAACACATCCTACATGCCTGAAGTCTAGTATCCACATCATCTGTACAGACAAGCTGTACCAAGAAAATGAGGAATTAAAAGACTTGAGAGAAAATAGAGGCCACCACACACTTGAAGGAAGACAAATCAGGCTCTTTACATAAGCACAGAAGTGCTTGAAAGATTGTCTCCTTTTCCAGAGCAAGATCAGAGACTTAACCATAAATATTTCTTTCACATTTTAAAACTCCTCCCCTGATAGAGACCATGCAGTCTCCTCAGTCTACTCCAATGCCTCATAATCCAATTAAAACGTGAGAAAATTTTCCTTGATGTCTAGTCTAAATCTTCCCTATTGCAATCTATTCCATTCTTTGTCTCATCCATATAACTTTTGCCCTATCTTGTCTCACCTTATTTTATTCAAAATTAAAAACACATTCCCTGTCTATTTCATTCTTCTTTCAGTAGGGATATTGTCTAAATATCCCATTATTTTTTGATGCATTTCTCTCAGCTCCTTCACTTGGACTACATCTGGACACAGGAATCTAGCCAAGACTCGTTACACCATGTGCAACAGAAAACAGCTTTATCTGTCTCGCACACTCAACTCCTTAAATTGTCAACTCAGATAAGCATAGAAGGAGATGGTCCCTCCACTAAGACTTAAACAGTTCATATTGACAGCAGGCTCCAAATTCTATATCAAGTGTTTTACTTGGTGAAGCTTGTCTTTTTAAGGCTGTTTTACAGAGGTTCTAACCCAATCCACACAAACCAGCTGATCAAATCTGTCCCTCAATTACTCTTAAGTTTAATACAACTGGAATAATGAAAACTGGAGTCATAAAATAATATTGAGAACACAAATCTGTGTTTAGTATACATAATTAAAAAGACATCCTACTTTACATTGTGACATTTTGAATTAGTTACTATAAGCAATTAGTAAATAAGACTGGAAAAGCAATTTAGTTAATCTTCGTACTGTAAAACAATGGTTACTGAAAGAAACATGTCCACAAAACCGCCTTTCTCTTCACACCACAAAACTTACAGAATGTGCAACAAATTACCATTCATTACTAAACAAATTACATGGAATTAATGCAAGAATAACTAAATGCAGGGGAAAAAAAAGGACCTCCATAAGAAGAAAAACAGTGAGTACTAAATGAACATTTATCTGTGCAGACCAGTCTAAATTATTTGGCCAACTTCTTTTAAATCAATGACACAGACTGTAACTACTGTAAACATAACATACCTGTTCAAGTACATCCAACTTTAATTCAAGTTTACTAAGCACAACATCTCCTCCCCAGAGTGACAACTGTAGGTCTGAAGGCTTCAAGTTCTTTATGTAGCGATTCACATAACTCATCAAAATAGGAGTTACATAGGACTCCAGCATTCTGGAAGATTTCTGTATTACAGGTCAAGCACTAGGAAAAAGACAAGGTCATGAGAAATTATTTATAGATCTATCAGCCTAATTTTCAATAGAGCAACAGACACATTGTTTGGATGTATGAAAAATCATATTTCAAATTCTGCTTTCTAAACATATATATCTACATGTAGAGATACATATACTTACATATGAAGATGAAATATATCCCAAGATGAAAGCACACCTATTTGCACTTACAAATTTCCAGGTTATATACATATATATCTATATTGGAACTAATAAATGGCTTGCTCACTATCAAAAGAAAAACTAAGCCAAACAAACCAAAAAAACTGAGAAGGAGGTCAAGCAGTGTACCGTGCTTTCATATAAAATTTAGACGACAGAAACCCTGTCATTTTTAGCTGTTAAAAGTCCATACTAAAACATCACCTTAGATACACCTCACGGACCCGGCACCGCGAGTGCCGTCTGCATGGCAAAAAACGCCAGCTTCATGCCACCCTTAACTCTAAGCAAACCAATACCCTTCATAACCCGGCCTGAAGTTACATTAACGCTTGCCACCACTCCCCTCCCACCCTTTCCAGCACCCCCGCCCTCCCCGCCGTCCTGAAGGGACCCTTCCCCGCCCCCATCACCGCCGCAACCTTTCCCGGGCACCCCTACGAAGCCGGCAGCCCCCCGCCCCTGCCTTCGGGACACCCCTCACGCC
>JAVJGG010000029.1:30145280-30220383 GCA_035590195.1 Aviceda cuculoides | reverse complement strand
TTTGAGTCTAGAAAAAACTCTAAAATCAAACATCTATTTTTGAATGGAAGAGAAGGGGGATAGGAGGGATTTTCAGTTTGGGAAATACGATTAGGAAGGGAGCTGTGAAAACGGAGGTTTTATGGCATGAGTAGGGACTACACAGATTTTGGGAACGGAGTGGAGCAGCAGGGTTTTAATTAATTAGTTAAAAAAGGAATTGAAAATTAAGGAGGCATTATCTAAAGTGACTGAAACTACTACTAAAAATTGAGCAGAAGCTCAGACTGGGAGAGGATGTGATAAGTAGGAATGCAAAGCCATTTTTTATGCTCATCTTTTATAAAGATTTTAGTTAAAGGTGTATGTACTTAGTAGCATAGAACTGGGGGGCATGTGGATTAACATATCTTTTATGGCATCCTTAGAGGTTTGTCAAGCTAAAAACAATACATGCATTGTTCTTACAGCTCTGTGGCAGAGGAAGATCTTGATTCTTTCTTAAGAAATACAAAATTCCAGTATGAAGCTTTTCGAAGTAGTAGTAAGTCTTCCTTTTCTTATGCATGTCTTTAAATGTTAAGTGACTCTGAGGAGCAGAGTGCTATTTCTTTTTCTAGATAAACATAATTTATTTATGTTATTATATAAACACACACATATGTATATATAAAAAATATATACATATATCTGTATTAAAAAAAATCTGATAGAAACTTATTTTCTTTTATAATCCCTGATGCTTCAAGTGTTTGAAAAACACAGCGTATACAATGTGTGCTACAGCCATTCCAGTCCTCAAAAGCAAGTTCTCTAAGCAAACAAGTCCTATGTGTGGATTTTGTTTTACTAGGACTTTCCAGCCATCTTTGCAGAGGCAACATCAATACAGTGAACTTTCCTTGTAAAACCTAGCTGTATAATAAAGATGCAAATGGCTGTGCATACTTTTTTTACCTGTCTCTTAGGGAAATGATTAGAATCATACTAAGGGTTCTTTTTTTTCCTTTTTTTTTCTAATGAAGTGCAAGAGCAGATTTGGCTGTCTATATTTAAAAATTCCACTAACAACTTAGAGGAAAACAATTTTATAAGCTCGTACTTTCATCAAAACTTATGAATGTGTGATAGTCACTAAGAAGTAGGAGGACTGATGGTAATTCTTGGGAAACACTGCCTGTAGTTTGGGGTGGTTTTGGGGGAGGGTTGGTTCTTGGGGTTTTTTTCGGTTTTGTTTTGGTTTTGTTTTGGTTTTTGTTTTTTTTTTTGCAAGTCTTCACACAAGTATAGCTTACTAAATTGCTCTATAGTTCTAATTAGACAGCATTGCTAAATGTTCTCTTGTAATATCTTAGTGATGTTGACTATTAAAAAGCTATTGTATAGTCTTTGAAGTGATGGATGAAGTGCTTTTTCAAATGTTCCTGAGGTTTGAAGGCCACAAAGCACCGTAAAAACTTTATTTTGAAAGTTTAGATTTGCATATTGAACCTCAAATTCAAGTATGTTTACAAATGAAAAATACATTATTTTTTTTTTCATGTAGGACTTTCATCTGATGCTACAGTGCTAACGCCCAACACAGAGAGCAGTTGTGACTTAATGACCAAAACAAAATCAACGAGTGGAAACGATGACAGCACTTCATTAGATTTAGAGTGGGAAGATGAAGAAGGTATTTATTCTGCCATTCAGTTTCATTCTGAACTTAGGAGTTAAAAATGCTGACCATTTAAAAACTCTGTTGATTGTAAATTTGTTGTTTTCAAAAGGGAAAGTGATATAAAACTTAATTCCGATGGAATTTCTGTTAAGTCTGTAATGATTAAACTGTATATTATTTTTACCTACAAAATTGCTTATTTTGATAAATGTGGTTATCTGTCTAATAAACGAATTAATTTCTTTGGATCCTTCAGTAAATGTCTTTTCCTGCTTTTTGTGGAACTGACTTGCAAACTCACAACAAAACTAATGGTAAAGAAATGCTGCCCTCTTGTGAGCCAGTAGCAGAAGGAACAGCTTTGTTTTAAAATGTGCAAGTTGGTCAGGAGTCTGACTGAAGTATTTTGGGAAGCATGGTTTCTTTAAACCCTAATTACTTTTATTGTAACTTCTACTGGAAATTTAGGTCTGCATTCTAGGTGAGGATCCCAACTATCCTAATTGCTGCTGCTGGTTGTTATAGATCGTTTTTGTTTTCTTCAGTAAATCTGCAAAAGCTCTTGTCTTTGCTTCAAAGTTAATCCAAAATTTTGAGAACTCGACTCTTGAAAAGCTCACCAAAAATAATCTAGAATTTCCTTTAGCCAATGTGTAGCAGATTTTTTTTTGCTTTAATGGACTGTTTTTTAACAATCTGTGTGTAGTTCAAATGTTTATCCCTCTCAAGAGCATTAAAACGTTTAAGTCGGAAACCTGTTTTGAAAGACTTAACTTTCACACATTTACCCAGAAATATCCAGCATCTTTTTTTAGCTACTGTGTGCAAGAGCTATTAGCATTCCAGAGGAACTGAAGCTAGGGCAAGATCATGTATGGTGAAATACACTGGATTTTACGTTGAGAATAATTAGCACCAGTGCAGAAACAATGTTTTGGGAACTCTGTGTTCTACAATGTGCTTAAGAAATAGGAAAATCGCATTCTTTGCTTTTCTACAGATTAAGTTGTCCTCCCACTCTTATGTGTTTGCTTAATGTAATATCTTTCTAAGTAGCTACTGAAAACCAGATGAGAGCAAGATTTGATCTTTACCAGGCATACCTGCATGCAGAATTACCTTGTTCGTTTGACTGGTATAGGGTCTTGTTGCATATGGGTTTATATTATTCATGTTGTTGGGAAATTTTAATTCTGTGAACAGAATTAACAGTTTATGTTTGATATTCATTGTTCTCTTAGCACTCTCACATTGACTTAGCTATAAGTATTCACCTGGTTTTGAGGTAACTAAATATAGAGTGCTGAGATGTACCCCAAACTGCCTAAAACCAGAGAACAAAATTATTGCGTAGTTGCATTTCTGATTCCTACTAGCTTGTGCGCTACAGAGGGGAATAATTTTTAAGAGTTGGTCATTGTGATGGCAGTGCATCTCTTCTCGGTAGTCCCCTTCCATCTTGAGCAGAGGAGATGGTGAGAGAACGTATGGAGGATTGCTTATGCTTGAGAACATTGCTTGTTTTCATGGCTGCAAGGGAAGGAATGTGGTCATTTGAAAGAAGTACTAGTCAATATTGCAAGGACTTTGAGTAGTTTTTAGCCCATTCTTGGTAGATCTGGCCCAACTTAAGCATATTAAAACCATCTCCCTGAAGCGGTTGACTGCTTGTTTGGGATAAGAGGTTTGGTTACTGTGTGTGCTGTCAAAATCTGTCATGGAGACTGAACAGCTCCAAAAATTATGTGTGTATGGGTTTAGGCAACAGGTATGTTCATTTATGGTCTAGTCACACATTTTTACGTAGACGAAGTTGTATGGGGGCTCAACGCAAAATAGAGAAGAACCGGTGTTTTGAAAGGGTCTTAGCCTTTAAAAAAACAGCTACTAAGAATAGTAGCAAAAGATGACATTGCTTAACTGAAAAGTTGTCACATTAGGAGGTTCTTAACAGGGAATATCTAGATCCTGAACTGGGCACAATGGTGTGCTACTAATGGTGGTGTATAATAATGATGCACTGAAATGGGATTGTGGACTGGAGCTATTTGAGCACAGCAGATGCATAGTTTGTGCTGTGAAATGTTGTAGTTTATCAAGAGTATGATACAGAAAGACGAAGGGTGTGAGGACAAAATGGAAACGGTAACTGTCCTGGATTAAATACAGATTTTTTTTGATAGAGCGATTCTGTTTTCATTCTTTGGTGTCATGTATAGATAACAGGCAAGGAACTTGTAGTGCTAATGTAGTATTGGTATTTTAGGCAATGTATTTTGAGAGGGACGACAGCTTCAGTGAGCTATTGGTACCAAAGGAATAATCAAGTTGAAATTAGTAACAAAAAATCTATCATTTGAGTCTGATGAAGGGAAAAATCTACCTCCTTTAGATATTATTTTTCTATGCCCCCCCCGCCTAAGAGTTGCATGTTTCACTTGCAATATGTTACTTTTAAATTATAATCAATTTGTTAGCTAGTTACTCCAAATTCAAAAGGGGAGCTTAGTTAGGAATGTAGGAGGAGTCCAGTGAATAAGAGTAGTATAATAAAACCTCCCCTTTTTCCTTTCCACTCATGTGGCAGGGTTTTGATACACCATGAGAAGGTATGTAATTACCGCCAAAATAAATAGCATCTCTGATGCCTTCGTGCAGTTTTCTGACCAACCTTTTGCCTTATTTTTTTGGAATTAAATACACCTTTTCAGACAAACAGAAGACCTTTCTTAGACAAATGCACCCAATATCTATCTAAATTGAAGCTACTGTTTTAAATGTTTCACATGATGATGTTTCATCTGCTTGTCAAAAAGTTTCAGGAGCATTACAAGATTCTGCAGACATGTAGCTTTACTTGAAATGGCGTAGTACCAAAAATCTTATAATATTTACATGCCCATAATGTAGGGCAGGAGGCTGCATATGTAGGAGAAATAAACACTGTTGGTGAGTTGTTTCACTATGTTGCCTGTCTTCCTTAGAACTCTGTAAAATGACATCGTTGGCTGTTGTGTTCATTTGGGCCAAAACTGACTGCAAACTATGGATTTAATGTGAAGGCCATCAGCGGCAAAAAATACGGTGATGCTCAGGAGTGAAATTACCAGAGTCTGGATCTCTAAAGGACTCTTGTTGTTTCTTGTAACGTTCTAACACGAACGTGAAGATACTTACCACAAAATTGTCTTTCTCATAAACATGTCTTAAATTGCAGGCATGAACAGAATGATTCCAATGAGGGAACGCTCCAAAACAGAAGAAGATATACTCCGGGCAGCACTGAAATTTAATAGCAAGAAGACGGGAAGTAATCCACCTTCAGCCTCTGATGATTCTAACGGATTGGAGTGGGAGAATGACTTTGTTAGCGCTGAAATGGATGATAATGGCAATTCAGAATATGCCGGATTTGTAAACCCCGTATTAGATTTGTCTGCATCAGGTGTAAGGATATCTGATTCTGATCATCAAGACAGATAGTAAAACTGCGTGGCCCTTGTTTCTGACCACGTGTTGAAAAGTGAAATAGAATGTACAAAACCAATTTACTCTTTTATAACATGGTTCCCTTTTTCTTACAAATTGATCAGCAAGGGATGGGAATGACTTGCTATCTGAATTAATTCAGAATTAAGTGCAATTTTATCATCTACCTTCTAAGCTTTTATGAAAACTGGGATGATTCTATTCTGTATATTTCTGGATATCTGGATTTAATATAAAATTATCTGCACTAATTTAAGCTTCATGGCTTGACATATCTATATTTTAACTAGCCTTTTTTTCTGGATAATGTTTGTACTGATTTTGGTTTTTAAATTCATCATTGGCCTAACATTTAAGTCATAAACAGTCTTATATAATTTATCTAATACTTGAATATAGAAAAATAATTTAAAAAAAATTTTATTTCCAATATGTGCTTTTTGACTTGTTCTTTAGCTATTTAGAGGGTGTGCTTAGGCAGCTGCAAAACAAATTTCACACATGGTAAATTGCAGTTTTTCCCTGTCTAGCTTATAGTCTTCCTAGCCTTGTGTTGTCCTCTTCGCATTTATTTTACTTGTTTGTTACTTTATGGTAAGCACAGTTAACCTCAATAAACATAGTATAAATAATAAGTTTAGGTAAGATACTGTCTTGTATAATATGCCAGACTTAGTAAGTGTGTGCTAGATAGAAAAACAACTATAAAAATTCTCTGTTTTCCAACTGGAAATTTTAACCAGTATCTAGTGGAGAACTGGGAGGACCAAAGTCTTGATTCCCCCGCCCCCACAAACAGACCAACATCTGTTACTACACGGTCCTTAAATTTCTTTAGTTGTGGAAAAACTTGTATTTCAGCTCAACTGGAGCAATTATCGAAAAGCAACATTGTCTGAGTGAGCTGGGGGAGGGATGATTGCTCTGCTGCTGGGGTGGGAAGAACGAGAACCTAAATACTGAATTCCTATTGATACATTTTTAAAAAAGAAAAAAAAAAGTTCAAGTTACAAAACAGTGTGTTTAAGTGGTCTAGCTTTCCTGTGCCTCTAAACCAGATGGTTAATACTGTTAACAGCCTGAAGTTCAAGGTGTGCAGTTATTGCACATTTGGTGTAATGTATTGTGTTGTCTCCCCCAATATTTAACCTAAGTTACACTTTTTAAAAAAAGAAGAAGCTCACTGAAGAGGACGTACAAAACACTTGTCTATCTCAAGCTTTCCCCAAAGTTTCAGTAAAGCCATTGTATTCTACTGTTATTTTGTGTAGCTATCCTGGCTCTGAAAAAAAAAAAGGGAACGGGGTGTAACCTCAGCATTGTGGAGTAAAAGCAACACACTGAGTTAAGTAGTAAATCTGTGTCATTGGAAGAACTGAATTTGACAGTGGAAGTTGTGTCACTGTTAGATCATCTGAGCCTATATATAATATTAGGGTCACTGCAGTGTGGTCCTCTTCATGGTAACTTGAACAAAAATAACTGCACACTTGGAGTAAATATGTACAAAACCCAACATTAATGAACAGATAAATATTGTTGATAACATTCCATTTCTTAATTTACATTGT
The DNA here is from genome assembly GCA_035590195.1 of Aviceda cuculoides. Taxonomy (NCBI): domain Eukaryota; kingdom Metazoa; phylum Chordata; class Aves; order Accipitriformes; family Accipitridae; genus Aviceda; species Aviceda cuculoides. Next base: position 30,213,681 of record JAVJGG010000029.1, on the reverse strand, counting down.
AGCTATGTCATTGAAACTATTTTAATGTAATTATCTACGTTTGCAATGCCTGTAATAAGCTTTAAAAATTTGTACACATCAAATGTATATTTTTGGTTTGGCATAAGCTACTACTGTGTAACTTCTCCTGAACGTTTATTTGTATACTATATTCCTATGGAAACAAAGGCAACTTTCTCAACATGTAAATAACACGTTTTTTACCTGCTGAAACTGTAACTTAGATTGCAGAGGTCACTACTTTTTCTGACCAGTGAACATGAGGTTAACTTGTCTTGACCATGCTTTGAGAAGGTAAACTAGCTGATAGTCCTGCTTGTAGAAGGAACAAGCACTTAGGAAAACGGAAGCTGATTCCAGCTGAAAGCTTTTACTGTGATGGGCATGTCCTGTAGCCATGGTTAATAGCATTCTGCTTTTCAGAGCTCAGTGTGACACATTGAGTGACCTAAGAAATTATGGTCAGTACTTGTGGAAATTTAAGAAATTGAAAGATTACTTAAACAGCTCATGTGAAACAATTCAACAGTACTGTAAAATGCATATCTGTACAAATTTAGAAGTCATTAAAATTTTCTGTCAGTCTTATGTTTGGCAGAGTTTTATCTGTTGCTGGTTTTGTGGCTGCCATGTCATGCATGTCAGCAAACTAAGGAAGGTTTTAATAAATGATTAACTGTGTCTTTAACTACTGAATTCCACAGCATCCCTTATTGAGACCCGTTGCTTTGGAAGGGAAGCTCTGACAAGCTGCCATAATGCAGGACTTGAGGAACATGGGAGCATGGAGCCCTTCTATCAGAAAAAAGCAGCTGTACCCTCATACTTCAAAGGTAAGATAACCTTCCCTGTGTAATGCAAGAAGCTTCCCTGTCTTCATGTCTGTCTGAGCTAGTGCACCATTTGAGTTGACTTAGCCAATTGTGCCCGTATAGAGGAAATACAGTGTTTTTAATAGGAGACTATTATTTTTAATTCCAGGTAAATGTTTTACTAAGTTGTTTATCTGCTGGTTATGCATATTTTCCTATGCTAAAGTTGAACCATTGTTGAGTATAAAATCATTTGATGTGACTATTTGGGCAGTCTGTTCAGAGTTACTTGGTTAAGTGTAAAATTGGTGTTTCAGCATTGTGTTTTAGTATTCCGTGATTGTGAATACTAGGACAGCTGAACCAAGCAAACACTACAAAACAATGTTAGCTGCCTTTGTGTGTGCAATATTTCTCAGAATTAAGCTACCAGTATATGACTGATGGCAAGTATATGACTGTTCCCAAGGTTTTCTCCTGGTTCCTGTAGATGTGCCTAAGGAATCTGCCACTCTAAATCTGTGGATATCTGTACAGTCCCTCTGTACAGAGTGAATACAAAATGTACTGAGGCGCAGCAGTCTGAACTCTCCAGAGCAGACAGAAGACTATTCTCAGGTAAGTACTCTCTTTGTAGACGCTTCTGTTAACATATTGCACTTGAAAATTTGAGATTGGGATTGTCACTTTTTCTTTAGAAAATAGCCCAGAAAGTGTAAGCAATTATTATGATCAGTGATATAGGCTAGTATAACAGAGCCAGCGAATGGAAACTGGGTAACAATACTGCTTAGCGGTAGTATTAGCAACCTGTTTTTTAAAGCCAAAGCGGTACAAAACAAGAATTCGCATGTCATCCGTAATAATTTAAGAGCACTAATAGGAAGAGAGCCGTTTACTGGGAATGGAAGACTAATGCTTCCTCCTCCCTCGCACACAAGCCAAATTAGCGAGCGTAAGAAATCCCATGCATTTTGAGAGGCTGATTTAATGTAAAAGCTTTTATGCGTAAGAACTTGTTTCAAGTTATACTTTCATCTTGCGCTCTTTTTCTAGACGGTTTGAATCTGCAGGTATCGGCTACTCCATCTAAATAAAGAGTCGGAAGACTCTGGTCAAAAGCATAGAAAAGCCCAGCAGCCAACAACTACTGGAAGCCGGCAACCAGTAGCACCATGTCTGGTGATGCGGTGATACCTGCTGGGGTTTGTTTTGTTAAGCTGCAGCGCTGGGTGTGTGAAAGGCATTCGTGCCAAGATGGCAGCTGAATTGCACATCTAGGCCAAAGACTGTAAAGTACCAGAGCCTGGTTTAAAGAGTAGAAGACATGGCAACAAGTTATTTTTGGCGAGGGTGAGATAAATAGACATATGAAATCCTGCATAAGCTTGTCTTTTGAGTTTCCTTGCCTCTCCTGTGACTTTCTCTCACTTGTGGTTGTTTGCCTTCATCTCAGGTTATGTCATGTAATTCAGCTGTCCTCCTGTCAGTTGTAAATTCTGGTTTTCTTGTAATTACTAATGCTGAAATGCACCCTCATGTTTAGGGATGATAAGGCTGGTAACTCTTCAGCTATGCTCTGTTCTGATTCTTTCCAGTGTGTCTTTCAAGCAAACTAAAATACTTGACAAAAAACAAGTGTCAATGAAAAGCTGAGCCCCTAGCAAAGAACGTCACTGAAACAACCTTAGAAATACTTAAATGAAAAGGAAATTTTAAGAGAGGTTGGGGTGGGGGGTAGAGGTGGAAAACTTGCTTGAAAGTACTTTAGTCAGCTCCTATTTTGGAGCAATGCCACTTTTAGAAAGCCCAGAATAGTGCCAGTGAAAATTTCTTACCTGGACTGTCGTGGAAATGATTTTGTTCACCGTGAACAAATCCTTACTAGGCATCCAAATGCTTTTATTACAATTTTTTTTCTGGATTTTTAACATACCATGATCACTGATGCTGCATGTTTATTTACATTCATAAGCAAAAGTAGTTAACTTGCAAAAACCATGTTTTTTAATTCATTTTAAAAATACAAGAAAAGTCTTGCCACAAAGTTAATAAAAACATCAACTTCAGAGAACTATGGTGACAAAGTGTTTCTAAGCTGAAAAAATCTGGGAAGTTACAACTTAGGCTTGAAAAACCTGTTTGGAATTTCATGCCAAAAGCAAAGCACAAAGTATAACAAATGCAGTTAGACAATACATCCCTACTTAGCTTACTAACGCTGGGGCTAAAGCACTGTTCTGCGTGCTCTATATTAATACCTGTTAAATATACCTTCAAGGCATGTGGTCGTAGTTTTTGAATGGAATCTGCTGCAACGGATTGGAGTGGCCCTCCATGTCTCCCACACGTTTATGCAGCAAACAGTGGTGATCAGAGAGCACCTATGCCCTGAAGACAGTGGCAGGAATCCGCTTCTGTTTCAACAAGTAGGTTCTGGTACGCCTATGCTGAAAACAACCAGTAAGAAGACTGACGTGCAGTGGTGAGAACCATCAAGAACAGTGGACTGAAATGACAGCCTTCAGCTTCGGAAGTTGGACAGGTTTCAAATGATCAAATCCTGATCCAGCCTCCTTCTGCCCGCTAGCATGACTCATTTTCATCAGTCTCCATGGGGCTTTTGCCTTGGGAAGGAGACAAGGAAGAAGAAATGCCATTCTCTGGTACGGGTTGCAGCGATGGCAGGCATCTTTCTTGTAAGATTGGCACTTCAGCCAAGTGCAAAGAAGTCTCAAAATAATCCACGGACTCCCCTTCTTGAACCTCAGCTAAAATCTGGTAGTCCCCAAAACAGATGATGCACTTCCATGGCAGGTCTATTTTGTTTAAGTAACCCAGTTCTGTTTGGTCCACGATCAGTTTAGTTTTCTTGCTCATGTTCTTTATCTCAAAACAGATTTCTGAGCTGTTCAGTTTTCTGTAAAACTGCAATGAAAACTGAATCCGAGAAACACGAGTATCCATTAAGTTATAACGGCAGACATTAGAATCGCGGCCAAACTTGGCCATTTCATCTGCCCTGACCTGTTCTCGCTTACAGAAATTCAAGCAACGAAACATTAACTTGTCTTCTTGGCAAGGATGGTAAAAGGTCATGTGGAGACATGTTACTGTTTCTTGTGTTTCAGCTTCTTCAAAAGAGGTCATGATGAAATGAGTCCTCCGAACTAGAAGAAAGAAGTAAAATCACACCATGAAATCACTGTAGTACCAAAAAAAATGGCTGCAGCGTGGCATTAAAATACTTGATGTACTATTGTATAGTTACTGTATGTAATTTATAGTAAATTGCCTCACAGTAAATGTCATGAAACCACTGGAGCGAAGAAGTGGGTGTTGAGCCTACCCAGTCGATGACAACCGTCATTCCCCACCATTTTGCCAAAGACTCGTTCGGTGACCACAGCTAAGTGACAGATTGTTCTGTGCTGAATTCTTCCAGCGGTCAATCTCGCATCTGTTACAATGGCTGCATAGCACTTCAGAACTCGGGAAAACACCCACAATTGTAAATTGCTGCCTACTAATCCTTCCTGAAAATTTCACAGGTAGATTTATCTTTGGAAGAAATATGTCACTTAGCAGTGACGGTAAGGTTTACTTTATGGACTTAAAATGGAGCATTAAGTAGTACTGTCTGGGCCTGTGTGCTCTTTGTTTTACAGTGTAGTCCTTTGACTAGAAGGTATCGAACGGCTTTTACAAATGCAGTCTGACTGTAGACAGTAGTATTTCAAATGCGTATAAAGCGTTCTTGGCTCTTCAGTCAGAATTTACCTCTCGTATGAAACAAAATACAGTGTTTAGAAGTGATTGACGTGCCAGTATGTAAAAAGAATGCAAAAACTGGAATATCAGTGAGACCTAAAGGAGGAACTGTCACCAACTCTAGGTATTTCCCTGTTGCCAATCGGAAAAATCCCCGTTATCTGCTGCCGAAGTACTTAACTAGGCACTAAAAATAACAAGTAACTTTTGTTGGGTTCTAGTTTGGGGTTGTTTTTTTCAGTTTCTCATGTGCAGCACAGAGATGCTTGCTTACGAACTAAGTTCTGTTGTAAAGTCTGAGCAACTGCAGTGCATCCAAATCTGATCTATGAGACGTCTTTGGAAACGCTGTGATCTGGTCCTCTATACATGCAAGGCCAGTATTTTCTTGCGCTTAAAGTTAGTCTAAAGAAAGAGAAGGCTGGCTACTTAAAGCAGGAACCACAGAATGAGCTCGCAGTTACTCACCAGAGAAACATGTGAGCAGCCAATTAACTGAAATGATACAGTGCAGATGTTTGTCATGTTTCTCCTTCTAGATTGCAATAACCTCCCAACGTGTCCCACACCTATCCTGAGGTTTCTCACCAGCTCTAGTCAATGAATGACGCTGAAAAGCAGCTTACCATTTAATCTGGGGTTTTTGGGGGGTAAGTGAATCATCACTGCAGTGAAGTTTTGTAACTTGTGTGTGTTTTTTTAAGGCTAAATTAATACCACTGTACATTAACTCCAAGCACAGTGAATGGGGGTATATCGGTGTGTCACTTTCTGTGGGAAACTGCAAAATCGCTTCCTTCTTCTATCTTTAACACAGTAACAGCAACAGTTCTGAAACAGTAGTTAGCAGCCTCAGCTTGCCTGCTGAAGTAGGCCGCAACAGTGCTTCTACCAAGCTTACATGGTTAGAGAAATAGAAACTTTCAAGTAGGTCTCAGAGCTCACTTGAAAACCAAGTAGGAAATACCATCTGCGCTTCTGACAGAAGTACAGAGAGATGCCCTGATGGCAGTTTATTCCTGCGGGGTGGCATCAGTATCCATCCCTCTTCCTAATACTAATACTATTAATATTATAATACTAATGTATGCCTCAGCTCTGGGGAGCTGGAAATGGCTCTGTGAACAGCAGGATGGATTCTTTCTGTGCTTAGTTCTGCTCTTTGCTGTTTTGCATCAGCAGAAGGATGTGAGATGTTATTCGAGGTCAGCTTTGGTTGAAGGGGAAAACCAAGTCAATTAACTTACTTTGCAGACTGGCCTACAGAGACAGTTTTCTGTCTCAAGGTTAGGGCTGAATTTGATACTAACTTAAAAACATATTCTGCTTCCATTAGTATCTTCCTTAATGGATTTCTGAAATGCATCAGGACTGGGCAAAACAGAGGAATATGAAGAAATATATTTTGAGAAATCTGCAGTGTATACAACTGTCTATCAGATCAATGCACAATGTTGGCTTTATTCACATTTATGAATGTTACAAATGGCTATGTTTATTAATTAGGGATAATTAATCCACTGATTGCTTCAGCAGCACCTATTGAACCTGGATCTCAGCAGCTCCCATAGACCCCGCTATCTATTCATGATCTGCGTGTGTGCCACCTCGGGCATGCCCAGCTCACCTACCGAGTCCTGCGTTAAAGGGTTATTGAGGCTGGACTAAACATGCTTTCATGTAAATACTGAAGCAGTGTCTATTTACTAAATTGCAGTAGACAGGAGAAAAATTACAGCGAAATCCCAACTGGAGAAGGAAACTAGTCTATTGTTAAATCCAGATTTCTCCTGCAACTGTAAGGTAGCACATTGCACTGTTGTTGTCTGTATCTTAATTTAAGCGAATCGTGATCTTGCTGCTCGCCTATCTCCCAATATCATCTCTGTCAGCGTGTGTCATTATCCGTGTTTTCAGAGACAGCAGAATGACACAGAGCATTACGAATAAGGATGCCTAACCCGAGAACTATAGGGCTCCTACTTCAGTCTTTAACAGTGTTTTCAAGAGCTATGGCTCCCTCTACACCTTACTGCTCACAGAGCTCTGCCAGTTTGCTGTGGCAAATCCAAACATAAACCTTCAACCTGTGTGTCGAGAAGAACAACAACATCCGTGTTGCTGTTTGACTTTCATTTTAAAAGACCGTGGACTTTGAGGCAGGGGCGGTGCAGAATATGCTTTTCAAGGACAGCTCTCCTTTGCTTCTTCCCCAAAAGTGGATTTTTTTGCCCCCCGCAAGAGGTGACGTAGGAGGCCGGCAGCCTGCAGCTTGCGTTTCAAACCCTGGGCATCCCCGGGCAGGTTTGTCCCGTGCGCTGCAAGCAGCAAGCCAACAGTTTCGAGGCAAAAAGTACTTCTCGGCCTCAATTTTGTGAAAAATAACCACAGTTGCTGGCGTTACACGAGAGGAGGCCCAGCCCTGCTGCCCGCCCGCCGCCACCCCGGGCTCCAGGAGCAGGACTCCCAACCCCGCAGCCCCCCGCAGCCAGCTCATCCCACGGACGATTTCCCCACACCGTTCCTCCGCCTCCGTCCGAACTTACCGAAGAAATCCGGCGTCTGCCCGGAGACCCGGCGCACCCCCTTCACCTCGGGCGCCTCTCCCGCCTCTTTCCCTCCTCGGCCGCGTCGCGGCCGAGGCTCCTCAGGCGCCTCACGGGAGGGTCCGCCCCGGGCGGGCAGCGGCCGCCGCCGGCTCCTCAGCACCCGCTTCCACCCCCTCTCGGTAGCCCTGAGGGAAGGCGGGGAACGGGCAAGGGTCGCGGCGCGGCGGGCAGCCGGCAGAGCCTTCCCGCCGGCGGGACGGGGCCGGTGGTGAGGGGCGGGGCGGGGCGGTGGTGGCTGTGAGGGCGGTGGGAGGGGCCGGGAGGGGGCGGCGCTGGGGCGGGGCCCTGTGAGCGGGAAGGGGAGAGGCGGCGGGGCCCGCCGGGCTCGCGGTACGCGTCTGCCGTTTCCTCACACGGCGCAGGAGGTCCTGCCCCCACACAGGTGTCGATTCCTGACGCGGAGGCGCCCGAGGAGGGCGGGCTTCAACCCGTAGCACCATGATCCCGGAGATTCCCGTTGGCTGTGTGGCTCTGGCCCACTCCAGCTCCAAATTCCGATTCACGTTGTAAACGTTGATGAGTGACCATTTGGGGCAAATCTCGGTGGTGGCTAATGTGCTGGGTGTTCCCGCCATGCTTAATAAAGATGGACGTTTTCTGGTTTGCTTTTAAATGAAGTTCTGCTTAGGTTCTGAATTTCACCTTTTCCAATGTGAGAAGAAAGTTACTCAGAAATACCTTTGATTTTCTGTGTGCCCAGAGCTCTCCTCAGTATGCTGGTCATAGAGAAAAGCCTTCCCCAACAGCCCTGAGTCCTTTCGGGGTTGCTCCTGGCAGCAAGCAAATGCCCTGGAAAGGTGCAAGTTAATGGACTCCTCGTGGGTTCGCCTGTGGATGATCTGGAAAAGAGCACGGGCCCATTTGTTTCAGGGTGAAGTGCAGTAGGCAGTGCCTGTGGGCACAGCTTTGATGTAGATAATGAATATCCTTTTACAAAGGCCTCTGATTTAAGTTTTAAAGAAAAGCCTGGGATATGCCCGTTGAGTTATATATTGCTCCTGGAAATTTGAAATCCTGGGTGTTTAATCTGCATGGTGTAGTTACATGGCTGAAAACACAAAAGAAAGCAAGGTATGGCACGTGGGGTAGGTTCGTGTGAAGCGGGGCTCAAACAGCGAGCGCTTGGGTGGGAGCCTACCCCCCACAGCAGTAGGTGTGTTGAAATCTGGCTGAGCTAATCGAGGTCTGAAGGCTCCAGCTCCTGACGGGTTAGCTGCCTGTTCTGCCTCTGGTACACACAGGCTGAGTTAATCATGAATCTACCTTCGTTTTACATACACCATTGCCTCACTTGCTGTGCCATCTTCACTCATGAATCACAGGCCATAAGCCAGCATTCACCTCACAAAGTTCCTCTTACGATGGTCACCACTCCCCCAGCTCATACTCCAGCGTATGTTTGACCATTCTTCAGCAGCTGTGGCATGTTAACCTGTGGCTAAGAGGTGGTAGCAGGTAGGTGAGGGACAGAAATATTTTAACAGCATCAGTGGTCTTCAATTAAGGATGTGCTTCTGACTTAGATTTCTCTAGTGCTAATGTTCTTGAAAAGTTCATTTACACAACCGCTGCATGTTTCTGTCCCTCTGCTAGAGTTGTGGGAGTGGTGAATTTTACTGGTAAAACTTTTTGGGACTCTGCACGGCAAGCCAGCTCAGTGAAATAATCTATGTTAATAGAAGCAACCTCGTTTGTAGCACAGCCTCCCTATAGAGTTGCATTGACACAACAGAGGGATGTGCCAACAGATAAGTGTAATGTTGAAGCACACCCTAAGCATGCATCAAAAGCCCTCATTTCAACAGAAAAACATTCCTCTGTTTCTTTGTCCATTATGTGATTACTTTTGAATGACACATCCAATCAACACTGGAATGTTTTCTGAAAGTTTGGAATTGAAGAACAACGCCCTATTTTGGTGAAAATCAGTAAACTAGAAGAAGAGTAGGGGAGACACGTAGTGCTCCTGGCAGCTGCTTGGCAGACCTAGCAGCTCAGAACAACTCTGTAATTTTCCTGGCAGTTATTAGCATTTCATTATAACTACCTCCATCTCGGTTCCAGTTCAAGTATGTTGACGCCCTGAATAATTTATTTCCTACAGAAGAAAAAAAAGAAATACAAGAAATGGGAGGAAGGGATCATACGGGAATCAGTCTTTGACAGAAAGGAAATGGGTGGCATGAAACCAAAGTAGCTGGAGAGGGTTACAAGAGGTCCCTGACATACAAAGGGATGAGAGCCGAGTACACAGGGAATTTGCAGGTAACAGGCAGGTGGTGTATAGTGATGAACTTGGGCATACTAAAGCAACGAGGGCATGTCTCCTGAAAATGTCGGCTGCCTGAGCTAGTCCAATTTATTCAGTATTTCAGCAATTCCACGGTATGTGCAGTATAGGTATAACCAAAAAGTGCAGATCTGGTGGTGCACACATCTTGTTCATTCATTTAACTTGAGCAGTTCTGAATCCCTTAAACGCTAACAAAAGTAGATACAGTTTAACCTGGAGACTGGGAAAGCATACACAAGATTGTGTAACATCTCGCCAGAAGTGAAAAGAAGACAGGACTTCAAGGAAAACCTCAGGAAATGTATCTACCTGCAGAGGACTATGTCTTCATAAAAGAGACTGTTGGTGTGTTTCTAGCTTCAGTGTTGTTGCTGCTATGGGTGATTTGCCATTTTCTGCAACAGAAGTGGGAGCAATGAAGTGCAAAATGGAGGAGAAAAATAGAATTCTTAAAAATGAGGAAAGTCAAGAAAAGGTAGAGGATGATTAAGGGACTATCCCACTACCTGAGGCTGCAGTCAAGGGGAAAAAAAAGGAAAGTAGACATTCAAATATTCAACATCAGTAAAAGCAAGCAGTATCAATCAATCTGTTTCACCTTTCAAATTAAATAGCTTATTAGTGATGTCATGTTATCTAATTATTAAATCGCATATAACCACCAAAAACTGGGAAACAAAAATTGCCATGCCACTTTTACTACTATGGGGTTATTTTCAAGTTCACCAAAATGCACACAGATTTGAAATTTGGAAAAAATAAAACCAAATTAAAAAAAAATGCAGGTGGGCTTTCATTGTAATCTGAATGTTAGATATATTCTAACATTGATTGTCTATTTTAAGTTTTATTTGTTCTTCTACTCCCTAAATTTTGCCTGAAAATCATACTGAAAAAACTTTCAGCTGTAGGCTTGAAGTAGTCATTTTTTTCAAGTCTTAAGGAAAATAGTCTGAATTGTGTACCTTTAAAATGGAAAATCAGTGTTCAAAATAAAATAAATTGAGAATTTGTAACTATGGTTATGAGCAAGAGTCTGTTCAAACAGTTAAGTTCACACTCAGTAAAACTGAAAGCTATTAATTTAGTGAACAAAGGTCATGAAGTTCTGGAAGCAAGTAGATTTTGACATATAATCCCAGCTCATTGCTGCCTCATCTGGCTTTTTAGGAAATCGCTTTTCATAACACTTTCTAAATCTCTGGTAAATTTAAATCCCTGTGGCAGCCTGGGGACAGAATGCTCAGGACACTGGGAAGTGAGGGACGTTTATGCATATTCAGGTGCTAACCCGGCTCAGGGCCTTCACCAGCTTCCCCCAGTGTTTCCCCTGTCAGTGAGTGTTCCCTCTGACTTCATGGGGCAAAAGTCTGACGAACCCCCTCTTCAGGAGGGTATGCAACGTACTAACAACCAACTTAGCACAAGTGAGCAGGGTTAGGTTGGAAAGGGTCTGGTCCAGAGAGCGATGATGCACTCAAATGTAGGGATTTAACTACAGTAACTGGTGTTTTAAAGTGTAGACTGCGTGCATAAATTCTTGTTACATATGTTCAGATTGCTTTGGGAATTTTTAGACCTCTGATACAGAGGCTGTATTGCGTCTCCAGAATACCTCTGATACTAAACTTTTATTCACACACCAGAATGAATGAAAGATAAGATAGGAAACCTGAATGGAACAGAGTGGGAATGTACAAGCAATGCAGTTTTGGTCTTCTAGGAGTATAATTTCCAGGTAAACCATGAGAGGCATGCATGCCCATCTAAACCAGGAAAGTTAAAACTTGAAAATGTTTTCCAAGTTTTTGTTGAATTAGTAACAAAGGAAAACAATTACTTGTCTTGCAGTAGTGAAATTTTAGGATATATAAAGATACTTGACCTGTTCCAATATGCTTCAAGGGTTTATGTATCCTTTGGGTATAAAGAGCTATCTTTGACTTCTACACCTAATTATGGAATACATCAAAAAAAGTCAGCCAAGAAGATACTATTTCTGGTTCCAGTACATGAAATGTATGTTTGACAATTTTTAAATGTATATGTAAAGAAACATGTAATTTATTACTGCCTCCGGGCATGAGGAGATTTATGCGCTAAGAGTTTCACACAGGTTTTTGCTTGACTGTTGCTGTACTGTTCATGCAAAACATATGTATTTCTAGTGACAGCTTCTAGCATACATTGTTTTAAAATAGTCCTGCTTTTCAAGAGTTAAATGATCGCTTTTCTCTGATATTTCTATATTTATATTTACAAAAAAATACAAATACGTAATTTTTATATATTTATACTTACAATTTTCAATAAATATGAAAAACATAAGTATACTGTAAATATATTTCAAATAAATATTTCTAAATATCACTCTGCTATTGTAATTCTTCCTGATTTTAAAAATTTTATATGTTATCAAAAGATAAAAAGTAACTGACAGCTTCTTTCTGTGTCATAGGTTGGTTCTTTAGAGGATGATGATAGAAATGGCAAAGCTCAGGGATGTTTTTTGCTTGAATTATGCTAAAATCCAGTTCTCTTCATTATTTATTGGCAAAATGAGCTTCTCAGTGAAGCTGTAGCACCCCGTGATGCCCTTCCTTTGGTTTGCCCTGCTGCTGGAGCCAGGAGCGTTTCTGCAGGAGCTGAACTCTTCTAAAGTTTCTTCTTAATGTAAATGAAAATGTCCTTAGATTTGATTTGTATATTGTAGAGCTGATATTGATGAATATCAGACATGTTGAACAGCTAGAAGAACTGCAAAGCCAAGAAAACGTGTGTCAGCTTCAAAAAGCCACCCTTGGAACCTGATTGGCAGCCACAGCTCGGTGTGAATAAAATCTTTATTATTTCGGCACTGATCTCCTGGGTTTCTTGGACTTTATAGATAAGTAAGCATGGGTCCGAACACTGAAATCAGTCTGTAAAAATTGAAATCAGACTGTGAAAGAGACAAAGGACTAAAGAGAGTATAATTGAGATACTTGGATCTTTTATGTGAGGGAGGCTTTTTTTCATTTCCAGAACTGTTGGCAATTTTTTAGCGCTTCATCCTAGCACATAACTTACAGGCCTTAAGTAGCTTATTTTTTTCTCTCAAAAAATTTACAGTTGTTAGGATTAAATGATTTTCTGATGTATTTTGTCATGAAATTAAGTAGCTGTTTCACACCTCTCCAAAAATCAGTGGCTATAAAAGCTCTGCAAGGATCCCACTTCTGATGGAATGAGTGCTCAGGATTCCCTCTGTCCCTGAAAAACAAGATTCAGAGTCTGGCAAAAATGTCTGCTTACAGCAGGAGGTTTGCAGGAAGTGGCAGCCTGAAAAGATGGGCAATTACCACCCCAGCACCGGAAAGGAGACTGCACCAATGCTCAAAGGCAGAAGCCTAGTGATTTGATTGAATTTTAAACTGAGGAGAAGCCAGAGCAGGTGAATACAACACAGAGGATGTAGAAGAGACCTGGGAAAAGTGATTAGGAGATAAAGTACACCATCTATTCATCAGGTTGCAGTCCTGAGACATTTTTGTTTTGGTTAGAAGTTTTGAGACGCTGTGGATTTGTTCTTGCTTTTAAGCAAGTGCTTCTTACTATCTAGGCAGCCATTATCAATTACTTGCTTTCCTGGGTTTTTTCTTTTCATTCATGTAATTTTCTGTCCACATTTTAGATTCAATTTTGCTAACAACATTCATCTAGGTATGAAATAGAAGTTGGAGAAACTGGAAGCTTCTCCTTTCAATCTTAAGTTCACTGAGTAGGCAGCATTGCATATCTTGCATATCTTGTGTTTTATTCCAAGGGCTTACTTTTTTTTTTTTTCCAGTCCACACACACACTAGCAACTGGTATCAATTTCCAGCGTGCTGTATCCAACACGCATTGATGTGATGTACAAGAACTTCTTGTCATACTTCTTGTTATGCTTTTTTTATATCATCCGGCCACAAAACAGTGAACAGTGCTTTATGTACAGATAAATATAATTCATTAGACTAAAGATGAATAATTATACCACCCAATTTACTTTTTTTTTTTTTGAGTTTCAGTTCAAATCAGTGTTTTTGATGCCATTTCAATTACATGATATACACCTATTATTTTCTCCATATAATCTAAAACCTGGAAGAATGGGAAGAGTGTTGACTTACCCCAGATCATTAATGACAGCCAGAATTTGAAAGACTGTTTCATAAAGTACCCAAATAGCATGATTTAAGTGAGATGTTATTAAAAAGTTGTATGAGATATTGCAAAGAATTTTATTAGTAGTGGCTCTCACTCTTTTCTGAATCTTGCTTCGTATTGGAAATTCTTAACGTCTATGTGAGAAATGAAGAAAATATGACTAACCCAATCTATTAGTAATTTACATTTGTGACACAGACTGCAAAAATAAAGCTTGCTGATATCTGAACACTGAATTTCTGATATCTCGTTCGAGCTTTACATAGATATCTCATATCTAAGAACAAATATGCATGACTATGAGATCGAAAGAACTCTCAAAAATTAATTCTTAGCTTTTATTTCAAAGGCTGACACCACATGAATCACCTGGTTTATGGTATTGGATCTCATACCCTTACATCCAGATGTTTTCATATCACCTTTATGGTCTTTTAAAACAAACACACGACATTTGTAGAAATGCAAATTAGGCCTAACAATTTAGTGTACTGAAAAGAAGTTCTCTTCCCAACAGAACACAGCTGCTGATTTTAATTCTGGTCTCAAATTATCTGGAAAAATCTGAGCCATTTTAGGCTATTTTGTCTTCCTACCTCTGCTTTCTTTCATGTTTTACACAATTCCTTCTTCAACAAGAAACAAATTGTGTGAAAAGGGAGAAATAGTTTTATTTCATAGGAGAGTGTATTTGCTTCTTTCAGACATGCAAATTTGATACAGAGAAAGGATGAATACTTGTTTTAGGGAAGCTGGACAAAATAATTATCAAAGTAACCTAAACTCTACTAACGAAAAACTTCTGAAAGCAGGGCAGCTGCTCTTAATTTGCAAAGATAAAGTTCATATTCTCATCATCTCATGTCTGAGGTACCACAGCATCCTTTTCTAAAGCACTTGACAATTGCAAATCTACACCATTTCTCTTCTCTACAAAGTACCAACCTCCCCTTTGCATCCCTCCATTAAGTTGTCCCAGTTTATCACAATAGATACAAGGGATTTAATTTTCAATGCTTTGCATTTCTTTCAAGTACATTACCCTTACTCTCCCTCCTTTACTCTTGCAGCAGATCCATACTCACTTCTGCTCTGGCAGTGATGCAAATCACCATCCTGACACCAAGTTTTTCACACTGTGTATTTTATCACCTAAGCAGTCTTTCATACATGGAGACAACATGTTTTAAACATCTACAAAGACCCTCACTGTACTTTGTCATCTCCTTTCTTAAAACTCCCTGTCACCAGGATGTCTACCAAAATGACAACAGCTAGGAGCAAGGGAACTGATACCCTCCCTGTCTGGTGGATCACTGTCATATGATTATTTCCTTGGGCTCCCCATCCATCAGTCATATCTCCATGTTATCTCTTACCTTAGGACGTAATTAGGTGCAACATTTTTTCCTGTGGCAAAGCTGATGTACAAAACACATGCCAACTGTTACATCTGGGGAAAGCATAAAGCCAGATGACACCTTTACTTTGTGTATTTTTCAGGCAGGGACCATCTTCTTGTTCTGAGTTTGTACAATCTTCTTGTTCTGGATTTGTACAATGTCTTGTAAAATACTACTTTGATTCCTGACTGCAGCTTTTAGCTCTGCTGCAATGAAAACAATTTTGTTAGCAGAATCTTTACAATGAGATCTTTTCCATTGGACTGGAGTCATGCAAATCCAGTTTGCATTACTTGGATAGCCTTTAAAACCACTTGAGTTAAAAGCAATGGGCATTGGCTCATGGAGAATTATATGGCTTCCAATCTCTTCCAGCTCAAGAGCTTCCCAGCAGCAGACTATGTGAACTGGCAAGGGGACTAAAAGCTTTCCTGTTCACTGCAGTTCTCAGAATTGTACACTAGATAAAGAGAGGGATATAGTGACCGCAGAGAAGTACAGCCAAAAGAAATGCGGTGTATAAACATGACTGGGCAAGTAGGTGAACCCAAGTCTGAGTAGAGCAGGAGTTTAAACCAAAGCATCCTAGAAACTTCAGGGAGCTGGGAGCACCTCCAGTAGGTCTGTCTTTGTCCAGATGCAACAAGAAATGAAGCACTTCTTTCCAGACACCAAGACAAAAAAGAATGGACAGCAGATGTATCATTTTTCCCAGCTAAGCAAACTTCTGATGGACTGTTTCACTCTCACTTTACAAAGACGAAAGAACAGAGTAGTGTAATCCCTCTTAATGGGGTTGTAACAAACACACACTGTCTCGCTGACTGTCTTGCTCTCTGGGGGCGTGCTACCTTTTGTGCTCTTTCATAGATGGTTAGCACTAAAACCACTAAAACATTACCATCTCCAGTTGAGTGAGAAGTCAGGGCCACATCACAATAGTTCTTTGCTTCTGAATCAGTGGTCAATCCGTTCTAAGAAGACAAAAATTCAGAATAAATATTATTATTCTACATATCCTGGTAGTATTGTTTCAATCTGCTGGCTGTATGGTCTGTGAGACAGTGCGCTGGTTAACATTGCAAAGGCTCCTTTCAGAACCTGGAAAGTTAGAACATATATTATTTTAATGAAAGCATAGATTGTGGAGGCTACAACAAAACCCACAGGAAGATCCTAAATCCTCCAACACTTTGGATTTTTCAGCAGCCTGGATTTGGATTGACCCTAATAATGTGTATACTTAGCGCTTAGAATCACATGTAGAAGGTCCATAGAAAATACAATTTACCAGCTGTGCAAGTATTTTTCTAATGACTCAGACTCTCTGCCTTTTTGTTATTGTATAAAAATGTGATGCTTTTAAACTGAGCAGCATAAATTACATTGTTGCTTCTTTGCTGTAATATAATGTAACCTTCTCCTGTGGTTACACATTTTAAAAGGGTAGTATAGAGAGTTCTGTGTATCCAGTGCACCTCCTGGAGTTTGGTTGTTCTCTATCCTTAGAGTGGCTTTCGGGGAATTTTGCTGTCATTTGCTTCCTAATCATAGAAGATATAAGATCTTCCTGTTACCTATTTGTATCATGGAAGGCATGAGATACCTCTGCTTTTGGATGTCTTTCTCTGGTTGAAGGAATACCTTCAATTCTTAAGTACCTCATTGCTATGGCAAAAAAAGCGTTGTTGTCACAAAACATACTTTTTTGCAGACTGATGCTGTAAAATAAATTATCTTACATGGTAATTTACATAAGTCTCCTATGAGACAAAACCTGGTCAAAAAAACCTGTATCTGAGGCAGTTTCTCTACAGGGAAGAATGTGGATGAATGAAAAATTCATTTCCAAGCACGGAAGATAGCAATTTTGTTTTCTCATCATTAAGAGCTTCACTGAGATAAATAGGATCAGGACATGACTAAGCCCTGCATGTAGTAATTCTGGGCAAAACTGAGTCAAAAGTATTGCATTACAAAATCATCAAAGATTAATTTTTTTGAAGTCTTGGCACAAAGATTGCACCATGCCATCAATCATTAAAAGGTACGTGCAAAATATAGCAAATGTCTCAATTAAAAGCAAAGCAAAAGATTCCTCTGCGTGACATGTTCTTCACAGAGACAAAATTAAGATGACAACACAATAAATCAAAACATGAAACTGGAAGATGTATGATGTTGCTTTCTGTGTAGGACACATATGACCTATGACTTACTGAATGACCTGCTACTTATGAAACAATCTTTTCTTTAGTGGGACTTTCACACGAGTGAATCAGTTTGTAGAAGGTCTATAAGATCTCATTTTATGCTGACTTAAATGTATGGCTGAAGCATCATCAGGAGGTTTGACTCTGGCTTAACAGGTATCCAATACATAGAACAAAATCCTAAGGGCTAATGGCTGCCAAGCTGATACAATGTGTATTTCAAGAGGCAATTTAATGTAAACTTTTGTTCATAATGTACCACATATTGTGCTATAACAGCCCATCTTCCTGTATAATTTAAGTTTTCCTAAAGTTCAGCTCCCTGTTGTGTACATCTGCCCTTTCAGGATGTTAGAAGAAACTATCAATTATTTTTCCTTACAAAATAACTGCAACCGTTTAAAATGATACATTAAAAAAAAGTGAACGTAGTTTCTTATATTAGCAAAATAAATGTATAGGGTTTGTTTTTCAAGAAAGTATTAGAAAAAGATTAATAAGTAATGCAAAAATGTAAGTGTATAAATGTAATTTTGAAACTAGGACCAAAGTTCATTTATCCTCTGTTTGTTTATTACTAAAAGATTTTCCATTATTCTAGAGAATTATATTTGTAAAATGTTATTTCCTTAGATATAGTGATGCAAAAGCATTTATATTCTTTTAATTGCTTGCACTTCTATTTAACTTAAGTTACCATATACACACTTGAAAACCTAGCTTTCAATAGCAGCAAAGTATGTACATAATTAGTAGTGGGGCCTTCAATCATTCTCCCTCTCATGTTCCACTGTTTTCCCGTATTCCAGCACAGTTATGTGGCCTTTAAGCTATTTTTATCAAGTGTGACAACTTTGAACTTGTTCCAAGACCATATTGCCTTAGATGTGACCTTCTGGTGTGGAAGTTAAATGTTCTCTGAAAATCTTGCATATAACATGTACTTCTCTATATTTACTCTTAATGTAATATCTTCAAAGAATACCAAAAAGTCAGTGAAACATGAACTTTTTCTATAACAGCCTTAGAGCCTGATCCTTTATACATGACTTCAGTAGGATTTACACATGTGTAAGGGCTGTGGACCATGTGTGCAAATATGGACACATGTTGTATCATATTAAGGTTCAATAATAGGGCTGGCCAGGAAACAAGGATTCTGTTTCGTGAAAAATTCTGAGGTTTTGGCATTTGGTTTCATTCTGATCCAGAATCAAGACTTTTCAGTGTGTTTGAAAGTGAGACAGTCCAAGAAGGAGACAGAGACAGACACACAACTGGGGCTAAGTAGTTACCTGTCGTGGTGAATCCCCATTTCAGACACTGCTTCAAATCTGACAGCAGTGATTTAAACCTGGACGTGCCCTAGGCAAGACGAATTTCCTCACCACCGCATTATTTGGTGTCCACAAGCAAGTGAAGCCCTTCCTCCTCATTTTGACTGAAATTCCATTCTGATGTTGAGGTGGAGAACTCCAGTCCTCTCTCAGAGGACAGGCAGCACTGTTTGCTAAGCTTTTTACTTGTGGAGCATCGTCTAGCTGTGAGATATATTATATGCCAGGGGACCCATGTGGTGCATTTTATCACAAGGCAAGTGCCAGGCCATGGTGCTGTACTCCACCACCTCACAGGACTTTCTAAGCCTATGCCCAGTGGTATTCCCTGAGCAGCCACGATCTACTCAGCAGGCACTCATGAAGCAGCGTTTGGGGACCAATGATGTAAGCAAAAGGGCTGGGTGTGACGGTTTTATATCTCAGTTTTTTATAACGTGCCACAAGAATCCCTGTCACTGGGGTTGTTTGTGTGTTATAGCTGCAAAACGTTTGTCCAAGATATGTGCCTCTAAAGCGTCGGCTTTCCTCTGGGTTTACAAGGAATTGGGTATCTAGGGGAGCAAATTTTCTGTTTGATGAATGGTGTTTGGTTAGAAAAGAAATGTTGAATGAGTATGAACCCCATCAGCTCTGCTTTATTTCCTCTCAAATGAAAGTTAGCACTATTTGATTTGTTCCTTCCAAACAATAGTGTTGATAAAAAGACTTTGAAACACATACGGATTTGAGATATATCTGTATTACTGCAATAGCAATATCAGCAAATTTTTTAAGTGTACCTTGAGTATTTTGTGTCCTGAAAATAATGCCATAACATTATGCTGTCTTTTTCAGCAGTAGTGTTGTAGACAATGATAGTAAAGCAATTCTCACACAAATTACATTTCTATTTGGATTATACTATAAAAATTAATTTTTCCAGGTTAGATATAAGCTCTAGCAAACATTAGCTGATAATTTAATTTCACTTAATATATATTTGAATATTGATTTCATATAATAAAACTCCAAAAGAAATCTCAACAAGCTTGATAGAAATTCTTATGGACAAATGGAATATAGCTTTGCCTGTGGGTTGAAAAAGTCTTGGAAGTATTAGTGGGTGACTATTTTGTTCGGCTGCTTTACTGTCTGCAAGCACTGAACTGCGATAATGATAGGAAACAGTTAAAAACAGTAAAGAAAACTTTCTAGAAGAGGAAATAGCAATTGACAGATACTGCTTATTTTGAATTTGAACAGTTAGAAAACTGATGAACAGAAAAAAATATAAATTTTCTCTGAGTTTGTTTCCAAGACAATTGTCTAAATTAAGTCTCTATGTTTGAGAAAACTCGCAGACTATATTTAAAATTTAAAAAAAAAAGTTTGCTTTCTTCATCATTTGTTGCTAGAATGACCCAAGACAAGTTTCTGGTACATTTTGCCTAAGGGCCAAAGTAATAATTCCAGTCTGAATGTAAAATACTATCCAGCAATCTGTCCTAGATCTTGACATAAGAATTGGCCAAGTAGACTTTTCTTCTGTTCTTTTTTTATTAAAACAGTATTTCAAAGGGTAATTTTAAAAAAAAAAGTAAAAAAAAAAAAAAAAAGCAGGGAATTGGAGCTGCCCTTTTTGAAGGTCAGATGATGGTTAATTTTAACATTTATGTGGTAGCACCAAAGAGGCATGACCTAGTCAAGCAGAGGCAGCTTAACAGATGATATGGAGTGTAAATGATGAAGATCTGCTTCAGTGTGCCTGGTAAGTATTATAAGTATGGATTATTCCCACTCTGTAGATGTGGAAGCAAATCAGGAATTAGATTTTGACCAGGACTCAGTGTTAGAGACAGGATTAGAGTTCAGGAGTAGATTACTATCGAGTTTAGTTCATTAACTCAAACTGCTAGGCACGCTATTAGATATCTGAAGCTTTTGTGGCTGGTGGTCACACCAGAGGCCACCCAGCTCTAACAGCCGTAGCTGTGAATGCAGCATTTTTTGGCTCTCTGAAGTGACCCACTCTGTTACAAACTGTGGGTACTTCCTCACATGGTTATACTCTAACAGGTCACAGACAAAGCAAAGAATGAGTTCTTTTTAAAGAAATTCTCAGACTGATTTGTTTCACCAAGGATATATTTTAGCATTGCATTTCCCCACTATCTGTGCATTCAGATAAAGTGAAATGGCAAGACTACCTGCAATAATGCCCAGCTGATCATGTATCAGATCTCCCCAAAATCAAGCTTTCGTTGCCTTGTGTTCCAGAGCTCAGCTGGGAATGACTGTGTGAGGGAGCATGAGCGACCTGTCCTTGTGGGGAGGAAAACAGTGGCACTAATGCACACTCATATCAGTAAAACAATAGAAATACGATTTTAACAAACAAATCCATGAATGGACTTCATGGATTGTAAAACCTCTTGTCTGAAAGACGTAAGGTGTCAATCTTCATGTACTATTGGTCCACCAAGGGTGGTATGAGCAGCAGGGATCTCACAGCCATATAAAAATAAAGTAAGAAGAACGTTTTAAAACTCTTTCTTTTAAAAAGCTAGAGGAAACAAATTTGTCTTTACCTTGACCTTGGTGTGTAGAGGCAAATGCCAACCAGAAGAGGGAGTGCATGTCAACTGGAAGTCTATTCCCAGAGCTCTACTGACTCAACTAATTATTCTGCTGACATACAGTCATGTTGGCAACATAAATAGAGAAGATAAATCTGGACTTGCCTTCGGGAAAAGGTCAAAGCTGATCAGAAAGGAACAGATACTTACATTCTCCACTGAACTGCCCTAGCAGAAGTATTTCCACATTTAAGAGTGGCTGGGTTTGAGACAGAAATGTGTGTCATTCTTGTGCTTTCACGTACATCGCTCGGCTCATAGAGCAACAGCAGGCTACTTGCTGTGCCGCTCCTACTTACAGCTCACATAGGGGTCACTTATGTGTGTAGTACGAGTCGTTTGTTCCTGTAAACAGGCCATGACCATTAATTGCTTTTCCCTTGTACTCTCTTCCCTCTTCTGCCCTCTTTTTGTGACCTTTTTTACAATAGGTTTTGCTTCTCCTTATTTCTCCTGCTGCTCTGTCCTCCAGCTGTCCTTCCAGCCTCACCTCCTTAGGCACCGGCATACAAAGGCGATGGGAAGCTGCGGAGGTCCAGCTGCCTGCGACACCCCTGCTGCTCTTGGGTGGCTCACCCCGCTCTCGGAGCAAGTACCGAGTGACTCCAGCCGTAGCTGGCTGCGGCTGGGTCTGTTGGCAGGAGCGCTCAGCTCGGGGAGACGTGAGGTTTCGCTGCCACAAGACTCTTTCTGCTATCTTTTCCTGCTCCTTCTGACACTGGACCGCAGCTCCAGACGGTTATCTTGGCATCAAGGCTGCACAGCTATGACCATAGGGTGCCTCAGAGGGCATATGGGTAATTGGGAGACACTGGTTGCTCCAAGAGAGACTTATCTATCATTCTCCCTTCAGTTTAGCGCTCATCTGGGGAGGTTTCTTTTAATCTCTATTTAGCTTTTTCACCCTGCCCTTATTTTATGTAGTTCTCTCTTATTTTCTTTCCCTTGGCTTCTTATGCCCTTTCTCTGTCCCCACTGACCCTTATTTTTCATTCTTCTTCTCTGTCACATTCTTACCTTCCACTCCCTATTTTCTTTTATTCTTTTTATTCTTGTTTCCTTTAGCTGCCCCCTCCCCCCTATTTTCCTTCTTTTGCTTTCCTCTTCTTTGTTCTTGTCCCTGCCTCTTTGCCCCTAATCCCATCTCCAAAGTGATATCTCGCATCTTCATCCTACCAAAACATAGTCCTGCTTACAAATTTACATCTATTTATCTTTCTCCTGCTGGTCATGCCTCTTAATACATCTTTCTGTCCTTCCTTGAAGGGAATAGGCTCTGATCAAGGTTGCAAACACTTTTTTTAAATAGCTAGAATCAAACAAGGGTTTGAGGAATATTAATCCAACAAATTCATTTCTCATTAATTTTAACATACTTGCTTATCCTCAAATAGTCATTGAATTGTGTTATAGTATATTTCAGTCTTAACAGCAATCAATTAACATATAAACAATAAATTTAGAATCATTAAAATTAAATTGCAAAGCTGATTTTAATTTGGAATTTTCCTGATCGTATGTGTAAGTAAGTTACATATCTGCACATAGAAACTAAGAAGCTAGGTATAAGTACTCATTATTTTCTTTTTTTAAAATCTGTCCTATAATGTGGCTTTTTTTTCAGATAATTATTTCCAATAATTATTAAAAAAATAATTTTGCAAACTATTATTTTTGGTTCATTACTGAACCAAAACCAGAAAGCTTTTTGCCTTTCTATATTATTAAGACCAACCGAAGAGAGATAAGTGACAGTTTTATTTACATACTATAATGGGACAAGAGACCATTAGGCTTTACATAGTATAGAGTAACTAATATTATTCTTTTCCATCTTTTTTTTTCTTTCTGAGCCACTGAGCCCTTGATCTTTTTAAACAACGCTAGGTCAAGTCAGCTATCTAAGGAATAGTTTGCTAGAGAAAACAAAAAGGCAATGGTGTCTGACAGTCTTCAAATGCACTTTGTACCTTGTTGTTTTAGTGTCAGCTATTGACAGATCTAGTTGGGAAAATTTCTAGTCCTATCAGCAACAACAATTCAATCTTCTATAGCACTTTTCACATCAGAGCACGTTACAAATAGCATTATCATCCCTCTGTTGATAGCACAGGAGGTTGGGGTAGGGATAACTGACAGGTTATAGGTAAAGGAAAGATCCAACTGGAAGAAATAAAATTCCAGCAAAAAATAAACACAAAATTCTGCCTTTCAGTGACATTTCCCCCCCACAAAACAAAAGATTACACGGAGAACTTTTCAAACCTTGCTGAAATTCCCCATACTTTGATCTGAATTTAGATATAGTTGCAAAAATATGGTGAGATGAGGGTAACTTTTACTGACACCGTTTTGGATTAGTCAGGTCTTTTTTTTTTTTTTTTCTTTTTTTCCTTTCTTTTTTTCTTTTTTTTCCTTTTTTTCCTTCTTCTTTTCTAAAGTACAAGTTCAGTCTCTGAGGAAACATTCCCTCTCTACCACACAAGTGGTAAATAAAATCTACAAATAAATTCTACTATTTCCCCAAATGTATAGGATACAAAAAAATGTATTCATTAGTGTGAGATATAAAAATGTAGACTCACACTTCTGAAATCTATGGCTGTTCCTTTCACACTTGTGCCAAAGGCAAACAAACATAATTCTCCCTGGCAGCTGGACGACATTCCAAACAGCCACCACATTAATTCACTCACCTCCATCAGCCTCTGCCTGCAACCTGCACAGCTTGCTGCCAGGAAGCCTGGCAATAAATTCCAACTCTCTATACCAAACAAGGTAGAAAATACCGTACAATGCATTATTCCAAAGGACAAAATGGGCTCGCTTGATAGGGATACCAAGGAAGGGGCTTTTCTTCTACCTTTTGGGGTTTCCCTCACTGCACTTGTGGAAGTTGGCAGTTGTCTCAGAAAATGTAGGTTTGCACAGGCAGTTGAAGTCTGAATTTTTTACTCAAAATTTGAGTAATTTTGTCAATGAAGCCTATAGCTGGATGTTTGATTAAAACTAAGATTATGTATGTTGATGATTTGCAAACCAACAGTAACACCTGATGTGATTATAAAGGATCAAGCTTGGAATTTCTGTGTATTCAACTGCTTCTGCAGAAGGGTGTTGTGGACACCATGCTGCAGCTCTGCAACATCTGTTAGTGCAGGGCTTCTTATTTTCTCTCCAACAAAACGTATATGAAAATGTAGGCAAGTACCAAATGACAACACTATCTATGGTTATAGATTATGTTTATTTACTTTATATATATATATATTTGGCTTTATGTATATTTTTATATGTATGTATACACACAAAATCATTCCACTTTTCTCTCAGTCTTTAAGTTGTTTTGCTTTTAATTTCAAGATGAAAACCAAGAAATAAAAGTAAAGCTGTTCTTAGAGGAAACAGAGTGCACCTCTCTTGCCTAACAGCAACTGCAAACAAAATGGCCACTGTCTCAGGATACAGATAATTCTCATTAAGTTAAAGGTACAGTATACAGTGAAGGCATCACAAATCCAAAGTTTTTCAAAGCTGGGATATTTTGTAGCTTTTTTCTATTCACCTTTTTCAGGAAGGTTACGTATTCTGAAATAAAATTAACGTGGTACGTTAATTTTGTTTTCCCTGCAATGATTTTCAGGAGTTCAGCCTGGAAGAATACCCAGCAATCTAAAAGTTTTCCGGCTTCTCAGGTTCTTATGAGTATGAAGATCTGGGCTGGAAAACTCAAGGGAACAGCTGTCAAAAAAGGTTATGACTGGTTTGGCTTAAGGTTGCACTCAGCACAAGAAAGTCAGCCATTCTGTATGTTCAGGCCCTGGCCAAAAGTAAATGGAACAAATGGGGTAGTAAAGGAATAAAATCATTCTCAGAAGTGTAACAGGCACTTCAAATCTCAGAAAAGTTTTACTTTGTGTTTTGAGCAAAGTTGCTGACAATAACTTCACGCAAACTGCTTCTACCCATGTTAGTTTTACTGTGTTAGTTCACTGCCTTTCGGGATGGCAAAAAAAGCTCTCTCTGTTTGATTAGTCTTCTATCTTGACTTTATCTTTTTAGAGTTTTGCAAAGCTGATAAAAATACAGAAGTTCACACAGAACAATTTATTTGGATTTCAGCCAAACATTTGATAAAATTGTGTGTCATGAGCTTCTGTATCAGCAAAAGTAGCTAATTTTTGAACAATAGGATAAGTCCTTCTTTAAAACATATTTTACACCTTGGAGAAGTGTTATAGTAAGGAAAACCTTGTACTCTCTAGATCTATAAATTTTTCACGTTTTCCGAGTGAACACCTACTCCACATTATACCAATGACTTAGTTTCTGTGCTTCTTTTTGTGGGGGTAGAGGGGTCCTTCATATCATCTCCACTTTTCTTGTTGTTTTTGAAGTTACATTAGGATTTCCACCTGTAGGCTGTTTATTATGTTGAGTGGCTGTAGTTTCTGTAGAATTAGAGCTACAATGAGCTTTCTAACAGAAATTTAATTTGACCACTGTTTATTCCTCCTTCCAAATTTCCACTACATTTCCTGCTACTGGATCCTTGCCCGGGACAAGTTTTTGTACTGTAGGGTGCAAACGTCTCCCTTTTTCCTTTTTTGACAGCGTAGTTGAAAACTTTCTCTGCCTAAGTGAGATTTAGTCCACTCTCCACTAGGACTGATGCTTTCCAGTTATGTCCTTTTCTTCTTTATGATTTTCTTAATCTCAGAACAATTTAAACTATTTTGTGGACTTCCTAAAATATCAGCATAGGGTAAGCAGCTATACAGTCAACAGGTCTTGCTATAATGGCTAACTAGACAAGGACTAAGTGCTGCAGTCCTTTCACATTTAAAACTCCTTTTGACCCCGAGGAGCCATAAGGAGATAGTTTTAACTGTCTTCACCTCAAAAAGGGTATTCACTGGGCGAAGAGGACTAGAGACAAAATTGCTTCACTTTAGGAACAGCTAGGAGAAGTATACCTTAATTTGCACTTGCAAGTCTTTCAGTGCTTAAAGAATTTTTCATACCAGCTGCTGAGATTTGAGCGCCTTTACTTTCAGGGTATTTTAAAGTTAGTTTCTTTTTTAAGAAATGACGCTATTATGCTGTATTTTTGCTCTCCCTTCTTAGTGGAGATTTACAGTCTGAACTCCAGAATAAGAGCTGCTTTTGGTCTGGGGGGATGGTGGTTCTCAGTTTTGAAAAGTCTCAAGATTTTATCTTGAGTTTCAATATTTGCTTCTTCCTTTATAACTGCCATTCTTGGACATGAATGAACCCATGACCGTTTTAAGCTTCTTTTTCTTTAAGTGTGTTTTTACGCCTCACATTTGTAACATCTGAAAATACAAATACAAATTTGATAAAAGGTTAGAAGTTTTAAAAGTCCACCTTATTTTTTCTGGAACTCAATATTTTCAAGCCAGTCTCATTATTTTTTATGCCTGTAGGATGCCAGTTTTAGGGTTAGCAAAACTATATGTTTCAACATGATTTTGAAATCAAGGGACTTAACAGAACCTTAAAGAACAGCTGACCAAAAAAAAAAAAAAAAAAAAAAAAAAAAAAAAGAAGAAACAGACAGACTTTTAAAATGTGTTTATAAATCAGTTATTCTTTAACGGGGACAAAATTACAATCCTTCTTTTTCGTTTTCAATGACTTCCATATCATATTTGCTGAGTTTACAGGTCAAAAATCTGTTTTTTCCAGCTGCCAACCTGCAGCTTCCACCTGAGATTTGAAAGTAAAAAATATTCATTCTGCCTCATAGGTCATTGCTGGTAATAAAGATTCTGCAATAGGAAATTAGCTGACAATTTTGTTGATGATGTGCAAAACAGAATAGAAGCCAGCTCACCCTCCCAGAGCTCCATGGCTCTGCAGTGCTAACAATAGTAAAAACAGGCTTTTGGTCAGAAAAGTAAGCAGCTCTAATTCCAGGGTATGCAGGGAACAGCTCTGCTGAGTAAGAGCGTGTGCCTTAACGTAGCAACTTTGCTGCCCGTAACTCTGCTTTAAGGCGGCAGCACTCAGCGCTGCGTTCCAGCGGCAGGCAGCTGGCCCTGCCTGCCCGCAGAGGTGCACCGCCAGCCCCCGGCATCGCCAGGCTGGGCTCTACTCTGCTGGAGGTGAAGGAAAAAAGAGAGCTACCAGGTTTTGGGTGGTAAGGTCCTTCAAATGGAAATGCCAATGGAGACAAGATGTGCTCTGCTCGTTTGGAATTAGGCACTGGAGCAAACAGGACTCGACTCTCCTGGGTGGCTGCATGATGGCTGGGATTATCTCCATCATGAACAAGAGCTGGTATTTTTCTTTCTTCCTGTCCCTAATAAAGAAACTACAGTCACTTTAAGAAAGATGTGTTCCTTGGCCCAGGATTATTTTTCTTAAGTGATCTTCACATAAAACTTCATCTGTATCAAAGAATCTTCAGAGATCTTAAAGCGGTTGTGGCTCTGTCTGTTATTCCTCCCCACAGGAAAGGAAGAACGTGAACAGGGACTACAAGTCTAAGTTTGTTCACAGTCTGTTCCTTGGGAAGAGCAACTGCATGCATGAGCTGCTTGCAACCCCTTACAAGGTTAAAATCTTGCCTGTGGCAAGGATTAGTTTAGTGAAAATGCATAAATAACATGGGTTTGTCTGCAATGATACATTCGGGTGTCTGACTCAGTACTATTACCAAGAATAATTAACTCAGCAACGGGGAAAACACACACGTACACAAATCAGGTGCTGATATTCATGAGATAAAATTCATTTATCATGAACTGTCTCACCTGCCTTCTGCTCTGTATGCCATCCAGGCCTCTGAGACTAACGTGAAGCAGCCTGAAATATATTAAGAACCAAATAACCAAAAATACAAATTGCCAGATAAAGATTTCCTTTCCTCTTCAGAGGTGGAACAAGCATAGGTCTTGGATAAATGGTATTTAGTGTTACATCTGGGATAGATTCAATGGGGCCAACAGTGCAGGAGAGGGAGGGCTCTAGAGAGAGCAGAATGCAAAATTATGGCATTATGAAACATGGAGCAGCTATTTTGGGGTCATTTTAGAGGATTCTTAAATCATAAAATGTTCTCTACTAGGTTGTCTAATTTGACACATGCAAAATCAGTAGCCTGATTTTAGAAGAGAGTGAAAATATATCCAGAATAAAATAATATTTAAGATTCAGATGCAGGGTTCTTCAGGACTATATTGTTACCTCCAGCATTTTGGAACTAGTTTCATTGGCAAACCCAGTAAAAAATCACAGATGTCTATCACTGAAAGAAATTAACTTTATCCAGTTTGCTTCTTCCCACAAAAGTAGACAACCGTATCATTCCTTTTGGACATTTGCCAAATCCTTTTGGATAATCGGATAGAGATGCCTTGGAGTCGTGAACAGTTGTATTTCTACTGTGAACCTACAGTAGCTCTGTTTTGGTTTTTTTTCACTGTGAACCTTGCTTGAGAAATGCCTGCTCTGTGGATTTTATCTTCTCCTTCCTGGTAGGATTCTGAATACAGTTTCATTTTGTGCTGGCTGTCAATGTAATGAAGTCATGTGAAGTGACATTACTGGCCACAGGAGGATTGCTGGAGAGATTAGGACACGTATTGCCCTCAAATATCTGCTGAGCAAAGTAGGCTGAAGCAGGATGAGGCCTTCTCATTGCACCAGGCAAGAAGAGACAGTGGTGCGGTGCAGCATTTCTCATCAAATAGGATGAAAAAGAGGAACCCCTCTCTGCTTTCAGCAGAGGAAAGGAAAACCTTTGCTTCACTTCTGAAAATATTTATGGAAGGGAATAAAAAGACTAGTGGATGTGCATCTCCTGTTACAGAGCTGCAGCCCTGAGTCAGGCAACACTCTTTAGACGTCAGATGACAACACTGGGAATTTTGCTGTAGTAAGGCTACAGAATTTGGCCCATTAAAAATGACTAGATTATCGTTCAATTTTCAGTCAGCTTTTCCAAGCCAAATTCTTTTTCTTGTTTACATTCATGTAAATCCATAAAGGAAGTAAGATGAAGTCATTAGTCCCTAGGTTACAGTGTTGTAAAATTTTGTTTTTCTAAATTCCATGACTCAGCTTTTAGGGACTTGTTTTGTTATCATTTTAGCAAACATTCTGAATCCCAGGAAAGTTCATCACCTGGCAGGTTTTTTTTAAAAAGGAGTTTAATACTGAAAAGGAATCAAAACCCTCTTAGGAGGTTTTACTTGGGACTGCAAATATTGTGGAGGCACAAGTTTTGCCAAGTGGCTAGCTGGAGGCCAAATTTTACAAATCCTAAAATTGCGTGAGTACTCCTTTCTACTTGAAAAAGACTCACAATTTGAAGGACTGCTCATGTGAATAGGGATCTGCAGGATTTGGACTTTTCTGGCAAGGCTGAAATCATGGCTTTGCTGTATGTCGTTAACCTGCATTTTGTTTAAAGGGATCCCATCAGAAAAGTGGAAACAGATTTTTCTTAAATAAGTGCTTACAGTTGAATTTAAAAATGCTGCCCTTGTCAGAGGTTAAACTGTTCCCTGCCTCACTCTTATAAGCATTTTAAACTATCTGCATTAAATACTGCAAATAGGAAGTACAAGGAATGAGGGTACAATCTAAGCACAAGAAAATGTAAAACAAAAGGGCAGTTTCGTTGTCCTTATTAAAATGCATAAAAAGTCCATCCAGCTGCTTGTGTTTAACCAATAAAAAGTATGGTTTCACACCAAAAGAACAATTTATTCTGTGAATTAAAACATTTAGAAGGCCTTATTAACAATGGTGAGCACTTACACACATGAGCAAAGTCAATGGCCGTATGCACATGCTTAAGTACTTACTAATGCAAATAATGGTGCAAAAGTGGGGTAAAAAGTATATAGAATAACTGGGCATGGTTCTGGTTAGAAGTTGATCCAAGTAAAGCCCAAAGATCTGCAGTAAAATAAATGGGGCTGTTTATAAATAGAAGTGGCTTTCGAGAAACTAAGCCCAATTCCTAATTTCCATAGCATCCCTTTCTGTCTCGTTGGACAGGATTAAAAATTTTGCAGCTTAGACCTATCTCTAATGCTTACTTTCTCGAAGGTCTTGGCTTATTTTCTGTGTGGAGAGAGTTGGAACTCTTTCCCTTGAGGGCGTAGCTAGAAATGTTTATATACACATCACTGAACCTATTGTGCCTCCTGTCCACCCTCTCTCAATGTCAATATACTCTACATAACATGATCAGTAATGCGGTGGTGTAATTAGCTACAGAAGTCTAACTGCATGTTAATAAAACGCCTAAGGAAAACAAAAATCTGTCTTCCAGCAGGAGTGCCTGTCTAAACATTTGTTTCCAACCTCCCAGGCTTTACATAAAAATATAGTGCATCTCTTCCCTAACAATACCTGTAAATAAATGGACACTGACTTCAGTCAATTTTTACTCTTTAAAAAATTACTCTCTGGCTTATTATTCTGCTTTTCTTCTACTTATTTTATTGTTTCTACCTTTCTCTACCTTGCCCCACAGTTTCCTTGAGTTTCTTACCACCGCTATAGATTTCCTGTACAAATTTTGTTGTATTTCCTTTTCCCTGCTAATTTTCTCCTTTTAAATCCTAACTTTTTACTCTGTCTTCAGTTTGCATGTCACCTCATTTCCTCTACCCAGCAAGTTCTTCTGATGCTATATTCTGCTTTTCTTTTGTTCCACTTTTTGTAGTGTCTCTCCCAACTGTCCTTGCTCTGTTTTATTCACCTCCACATCCTTCTTCTCCCTGGCTCTCTACTCCCCTTTTCTAGTTGGTGCTCCCCTTCGCTGCACACTTTATGTTTATATCCCACCTGCACTTGGAAGTCCTAACTGAATGGCATGGAAATATCTCAGGAAAGCCCAGGAGGGAAATTGCTTTTATCATGTTTCCCTGCAAAAGTGTGAAGAGAATCAAATGCATGAGGAATGGCAGAGAATTTCCCTTAACATGGCAAAATCTGTGAAATTTTAAGAGATGGGAATTTTGGGGGGAAGTAAATGGGGCAGTTTTAACACCAGCCAGTCACAGTGATGCATAGGTAACAGCCAGAAAAAGCTACTTTTTGAGGGGCCTTGTCAAGGCAATGAAGAAAAATTTTGTCCAAATTAAAAAAAAAGACAAAGTCATGAGAGAGGTAGCAAGCAACTGGGACTGACTGTAAGCACTCTTCTGTCTCTGCAGTGCATTTTACACTAAAAGAGCAATAACCCCCAAGCAGAAAATCCTCACCCTAGAAAACTCCAGATTACCAAAAGCAATTTTAAAAATT
Organism: Aviceda cuculoides; assembly: GCA_035590195.1. NCBI lineage: Eukaryota > Metazoa > Chordata > Aves > Accipitriformes > Accipitridae > Aviceda > Aviceda cuculoides. The sequence continues at coordinate 30,182,147 of JAVJGG010000029.1, read as the reverse complement.
GACTCTATGTTCTTTGTATTTCTTTAATGTCTTCACACTATTTCTTCCCTTTTAACTTCCTTATCTTTTTCTCTTTTAAGATGTTTCCTCTTACAATGTGCAACAGTTTGTCTCCCCTGCTTTTCTCTTCTGCCTTTTGTGTGTTGTCCCTCCTTGGGATCCGTCTCTGGATCACTCCTATCGCTATTTCTCCTTCCTGTGTTCTTCAGTCTGACTCTTTGTGTGCTCTCTTTGTGTTAATCTTCTAACCCAGCTGTTTCATCATACTTTCAACACCGCAGAGGTCTTCTATGCTAGCTTCTTCCCACGCTACAAATTATATATTTATGCTCTGCTGGCATAGCCGCAGAAACTGCCTCTCTCTCTCCTTCTTTCACTTGCATGCACTCTCATTTTCTCCTATGCACACACGCTGCACCAGCACTTCAAAACTAAAACAAATATGTAGATACATGAAGATTCCCCCAATATGTGTTTGTACATGCAGGCTCCACAAATCTATTCAAACCCTGCTTACAGGCTCTATGCCAGACCCAATTTATGTGGGAATTGTAAAACAACCTCCCACTGAAACACATGTTCAACCTCTCTTCAGCACATGTACCCCACTTTCTTCTAGATCATTTTTCACATGTGCACAGAACCTCTTCGTCATGTCTTTTCTCCTTTCCTGATTGATCTATCTTCAGATGACTTTTTTAAATAAAGAGGTTCAGGTTTTGAGTGATGAGGTATCAGCTAGACTGAAAGTAGTTGGGTAAGTGTTGCGGCGGACAGGTTTGCTCCATTATTTTGGAAAAACTCTCCTGGTTTTTCTCAGAAGAGGGGTTTTTAGGTTTTTATTCCTGAAAGGAACAAGGAACATCTTTGTTTTGAAAAGTAGGATTTTGGTAGCAGCTTGCTGAGCAACTAGCCTGGACCAGTACCCTTACTTGACCTTGGGAGAAAGCTCATTTGACTTTGCAGAGGACAGTATTTATAGCATGCTTTTGTCACACTTGGTTTTAGGCTTTTGTGCTTGCCCTCAGGCATGTCAGAGGAGAAACTAAAAACTAAGATAAGAGCAGTTTCATGACAGAAGAGAGGTTCCTCAAAGCAGTGCAAGAAAGGACAACCATAACTATCAATTCTTATGCAACTAATGACTGAGGTGTAAATGGTACAATGCTACCAGCCCCTCTCAGGGTTGGCTCAGTGGCACAGAAAGGCTCAAAGACTCTAAAAAGAGCCTGCTTTTATCAGGACTTGAGGAAAAATATTTTACAACTTTTCTCCAGGTAACCTCCCCTCTTCTTGCTCACCCATCTAAGGACAATACAGAGATGTGCCTTCCAGCCTTTGTGCTGGAACAGTTTTTTGCAGTCTACCTCATGTACTAAAGGTCAGCAGAGCACTCTCAGCATTGCAGCTACATTTCCAATCTACATCGCATGAGAAGGAAAGGCAAGCACTCACAGAGGTCATGGTTCAGTCCGGCTGGGCCCTTAGTCTATGTGACTGGTGAGCCAGAGCTTCAGCATATGGCACACATCAGCTACTCAGTGAAGATACAGAGGCAGTGTTTCAAAGTGTACTTTGCCAACAGCCCTTCAGAATTGTGACTCTTGGCCTCTGTAATGTTCCCCTTGCCAACACCCTCTTGGCTCCCACGAGACTTTCCCTTGTTGATCACTGATGCGCTTAAAAGCAGAATCTTGACTAAAGTTTATTGTACCTGTCTGTTGCCCTGTGTTTTCTCTGTTCAGTGCCTCCACCACACAGCAAAACTGTGTGATCCAATCCACACATGTTGCCTTCAGCCCTCAAGCTGTTCTCAGGCTCTCCACTCAAGCAAATACCAATCATCTAGCTTACTACTCAGCTTCATCGGGAAATTTTTACAAGAAAAAAGGAGCTATTCAGCTCTTCAGTCTGCATTTAGATATCCTGGTGTGTGTGCATTTGGTGTACCCCAGGGTTTTGATTCCTCAGGTCAAAACTGGGTATCTGGTTAAAACACAAGGCAACACTCTTCTGGACAGGCTGCCTAAGTTTCTTTCTGATGGAAATGGAGGTACAATGGAGCTGAGGAGGAAGTGATATGTAGTGAGAGCCCAACTTAATATGAGGTTCCTGCGCAGATACGTTGCTTGCTTAATTTCAGGAACTCCAAAATGTTTGCAGGACCATCAGTTTAGAGGTAACCTTAGCTCATCATGCCAGCCAGGGAAGCTGTCACTGCCCGTCAGCAAGTAATGTTGAAAAACTTGCACCTTACTTATGCCCCAGGAATGTCAGAGTGTTTTCTGTCTTACAAATAAAGCAGGAGTAGGAAGTAGGATAGACTTGGACAGCAAGTCTGAGAGCCAGTGCTTGTCTTACAGCCAACCTATGGCCAGTCTTTGGTAGCAATTGGACTAAACCATCAATTAAATGTTTGTATCATTTCAGAATGAAATATCAGCCACGTTCTAGGCATCTAGTTATTATTTGCATAAAATGATGTCACATCCTTTTTACAGTCACCTAATTTCTCTTATGGTAAGCAGTTTCCAGGCTAATTCACCTGTATGCCAGTTATGCCACAGAACAGACTCTCATCCAGTGGGTTTTGTTGAGGGCTTGATACTGCTTTGGTTTAAAACCTGCATAGTAGTGGCTTCCTGCTGTATTATGTGTGTGAAAAAAGCAGGTACACACAATGTCCCTGAAGTCTGAACTCACAGAAAGCCCCACAGAAGCATTGTTTATTCTCATGTGTTAAATAATATCCAGGAGCCTAGGACATGTCTACGCTGCTGATGAAGAAACTTCTGCCTGAGCCGGCGTGGGTTGATAAGCAGTAGAAATGTGTCTGAACGAACGAGTTCTGCCTTACGCCATCCTGCTGCCAGACCCTGTCTAGCTCATTTGCACAGCAGTGATCTGTGCCATGCCAGCTTGCTGACGTGGCTCACTGAGAGCTGTGGGATCACTGCTGGGCTCAACACGGAGACAATGCTAACGAGTATCTGACTCTCAGGGAGTGGTGGTGGGCAGGAGAAGGAGATGCAGAAGAGGGAAGGAAGGCCGACTGCTGTCTAATATTTCCCATTACATTCTCATTTTATATTATCATCTTATTTGCATATATTTTTATTACTTATGTTTATGCTTTCCCATACTATTTTTTTGCCTTTCTCTTAATAGATTATGAGAAATATCTATTGATATTTCTTCCAAGACTCTTGAAAACGTGGGAAACCCTTGGTGCAGCTATTGGAGAAAGATGCTATAGGAAGAAAACAACTTCAGCATGATGCTGCCATCACACCTATTAGGGAATATATCTCACACCTTTAAATGTAATGCCTATAACCAATAGGCAAACATATAATATGATGCCATTGAAACAGAACTGAGGCATTGCACTGAAGACAGAAATATTCCATAGCTTTTGTGTCAAGGTCACTCTTGCCAACAGGATAAAAACATGCACTGGGAAGAGTGTCTTGCGATACAGTTGCATGTGTATGTTTAAGGGCAGAAAGTCATAAACAACTTTAAACAAAAGCTTCTGACACTGCAAAACTAGACTACTTCTGTATATACAGAATTAATTTTTAGCCCGAGCAGTCCTGAAGCATGAAAACAGAGAAAATGAGCAAGAACTACTCTGACAGAAAATCCAGCTATATATCATTTTTAACCAGGGATTAAAAAAAAGTGAGCTTCTGCCCAATGTATGTGCGAAGTGGATAGTTTTCCTTTTTTTTTATTCTTATACAGCTGGTTTCAAAGCAGGGATTTGGAAAATATCTGAAAACAAACTTTGCAAGACAAAGATTTACAAGTTCTTGTGTCTAGCTTTCTGATAGGGTAGCCAGACATCAGGGAAAAACTTTGCTTGCATCTCAAGAATATTGGAGCTATCAAGATGGATTGGGCATAGAAGATAGTGTATGTAAGGGCAGCTGGATGACTGAAAATAGAAACTCTTAAGAATAAAGCAGAGCCATTTTGGAAGAGAATTCTGTATCTGGAGAGCCAGAGGCACAGCAAACTGGCCAAACTATATCAAGGATATCCAGGAACCTGGTGAGCAGATGTGAGACATGGGGAAATGTGGTCCGAACAGCAAAAGAGACTATGAAAAACTGCAGCATCCCTAGCAGGCCTTGGAGCATAGTAGGAATGGACCTTTTGAGAAAATGCCCCTCAAGAAGTGACAATTTTGACCTAAAAGTTACCTACACAGTAAATATTCATACATCTCTTGCAAATGCAAATGCAAAGTTAAAGCACTGTCACCGTTAGGTGTAAACTTAGCCCATATTACTTTGTTTTCATACTGTGTGTTGTGAATTGAGACTGTTTCCCAATTGAGAGACAGTAACTTAACGCAGAAGTGTGTTAACTTGGGTGCTTGCATCATCTGAACACAGTATGAGACTGTATCTCTGCAAAAAGCAAAGAAAATATATAGTCAGCCATTCCTGAATAAAGAAATACATGGACCAAGAGCCTGAACAGCATCTTGAGGCTGCACACAAAGTCATCTGCATATTTCTGCATTCATAGCCACAGCACCGCTGTCACTAGTGGTGGTGAGAGGATGCGGAAGGAAGTACATATGAAAAGATGAGAAGTCACTACCACCAAAAACCTGACTGCCTTCTAAACGGGAGACGTGTTGTAACTGGGGATCTCCCCAGGACAAACTGTGATCTTCAAAAAACTCAGGGCACTAAAGAAGCAAATTCTTGTTGATATAATACAGCAATGGCCAAGCATGTGTTTCTCTGAGACACTGTTACAACACCAGGACATTGGCATTGCTAGGAATGATAGTAAAATCTACCTCCACTAGAAGTGATCAGCACTACATTGAGAAACTACAGCCACCTGAAGGACTGAGTGCGAGACAGCCTTTTGGCACTATCAGAAGATAAACACTCATTAAACTCCTACGGGGTATATACAAGACCCTGTGCTACAGCACAGTGTGGAGCAACACTTCTCCAAGCCCTGAGGAAAATGTCTTAGATCCTACACATAGTTAAGAAAAGAGAAAGAGAGAGATGAGTGTGTTAAAATATGCATGATGCTAATGACTTTCAAATTTCAAGGGTGTGTAACAGAATGCTAAGCATATAAATTGGCCATGGTATTTGCACTTAATTTTGGTATCTCAAATAAATGCAGTAAATGGGATATTAGTATAAATGTATTCCCTATGGTGACACTGTCATAGGGTAATTTACTGTATAAAACATGTCCATCCTTACCCTGTAGTGTTGGCTGATATCAATAATGTGTATGAACTGAAGGCCCATCTATGCTGCCATGGTAAACACAATGCCAGTATCAGCAGCGATACCTACATCAGCTTTAATCTAAATATTTCATCCAACAAGAGTGACTATGCACAGGAACAAGGTTTAGCACAAGCTTCACTAATCTCCCAGGGGTGAGTGGTTGGTTTATGTAGGTGCCCGTGCAAGTCACAAATTACTGATGACATTGTCTGAAGTGGTGTGAGGATGCTTACTCATTCTCCAACATGAAGCATAAAATGACTTTGAGGAGGTGCTTGATCGGAGAAGACAGCGTGCAAGGCTGAAGAAACACTGCCAGGCTATTGAATTGTCTTGACTCTCTACCCTTTCTTAAAAACTGAATGATCCCAGGCTTTTGCTGTCATGTAGATTTGAAGAAATCTGCCTTCAGGCATCCCTTTGCCCCCCTACGTGCTCCTTCCTTACAATCTCCTGGGACCAGTGATGCTTAGGGAGAGGATGCTTTCTCTCTTCTCTTCCCTTCACCAGTTGATTTGCTCTGGAGTGGAGCACCTGAAGGTCAACCCTTTTGCTCCACAAAGCACTAAAGCTGTTGCTCACAGCCACGTGCATAAACGTATATGAGAGAGTCAGGCAGTGAGGGGAGTTCTTTCCTGCACTCATGCCCAGCTATGTTCAGCCTGGATATAATTTGGTGCCACATAAGGAAGCTAAATCTCTTCCACTGTACATTTTTTTTTACTTCTAAATTACTCATAACATTTAAAAATTTGACTTCTGAATGTTGAAGGTCAGTAACCTGCTGAATGTAACCTCTCAATGAGCACTGCAGCCAAAAGGGATACAAGGGATCCAGGAGCACGTACAAAGAGTGAGGAAGATGATGTGACTGCTACACTGGTAGAACTCGTGAAGGTTCCTGATGTTTACAGTCCATAGAGGATGCTAATAGATTACACAGACTATGGAGAAAAGCCATGGCACTCACTAAAGAATCTGAAAACATGTTTTATAGCAAAAGACTCAAAGAGTTTAATCTGTTGTTTTAAGAAAGAAGAGGCTGAGATGAGATGATCACAGACCATAAGTATCAATGGCAGGGATATGATTTTGATAAATGAGAGTTAGTCTAGTAGACAAAGGCATAATAAGATTTAATTGCTGGAAGCTGAATCAAGGCAAATTCAAAATAAAAATAAGGCACAAAAATGTAAGGGCAAGAATAGTTGTTCCTTGAAACAATTCACTAAGGGTTGCTGTGGGCTCTCCGTCACTGGAAATATTTTAATTGAGATTGGCTGCTTCTCTAAACTTTGTGCTCCAGTTCAAACAGGAATTAGTTCAGGGAAGTCCCATGGCTTGTATTAGAAAAGAGGCCAAGCCAGATGATCACAGTGGTCCCTTCTGACTTAATAATTTATGAGCTCTGATATAATCAGACTCTAGCACAATATAGCCATAGGCAAAACCACTTCCTATTCATCACAGATTATTCTGAAAAATGTTAGCATCTTCTCATTATTTCATCAGGATAAATCAGGCATTACAGTTTATGGCTGTATTAAGCCGGTAAAACACAGCTGTAGTTTCATGTGTCTTTAACTCATTACCTTAAAAAACCTCAAAACATTTATCCGGCTCATCCTAACTATTCAGCATAAAAAGCATTTAAATGTTGAGAACAATGAGTTCAGACTCCAATACCGCTGAGTTGTCCTTCAGTAAGAACACACAACATGTATCCTAATAAATGAGCAACCCTAAAGTAAACCCTGCATCACTATCACCTGGATGTAACTACACCTAATGTCCCCTTGATCTTTGCACAGAACTCTCATTGCGTACACAGCAAGAGCAGTAAATGGCTCTAAGGAAGTAGATACTGTTTCACAAAAAGGTTTAAGACAAACACAGCAGAGAAGTGCTGATTTAGTAACAGAACATTTTACAGCAAAGAAGGTCACAAATTGGCAGCATTAAAGGTTTTATTTTGTTTAGTTGACAAGTGCGAATAAATGCTGTACAGAACAGGTAGTCAAGTGCCAGCAATATTTTTCTTTTGAAAATGTTATCTTCACTTAGATCTTCTTCAGTAGAATATCATCAGTCAATCATAAAGCTGGCTTTTCCAGCCAAATACTTTTACCATTACACAATCCTGTGTGAATACTGGGTTCACGCAGTGGAGACATAATCCTGCAAACCCTGAAGAAGATAATGTTTTCTAATCCAAAAAGAGCCCATTTCCCCTTTATAGATTAGGAAATGACTCTCTTCAGAAAGTGGCTTTTAAAACAAGCGCAATTCCTTTTCCAGATAGATTGGCTTAACTAAATTTACAGGATTGGACCTTCCATCATTAGGCAGAAAGACAGACAGACAGCTTATCTCCAGCATGTTTTTCATGCATAGTGAAGGCAGTATCTTGTGATCAGATTCACAGAACACATCTTTTTAACTAATGTACAATTTTTAGAATTCAGATAGCTAGGAGCGAGCAATGGACTTGACGGTGACTTTAAGCAGAAAATAGAAAGAAAATTGTTGGAATACCACATAGCCAGTTGTGTCACATTAGGCACTGATTCACACCAGCTGAATTTACCTGAACTGTCCAGATCAGACTGTTTGTTGCTTATTTGTTTAAAGTTCATGAGTTCTCTTTAAAAACTAAAATTAAATTTTTCATAGTCATAACAAAAGAAATTTCAAAAGAGCTGTGGAGTCTCATCAATCACCTTTTCTTCAGAGCTAGATCATATCTTAAATGACGGTAAGTAGATGTCACATAATGTTGCCACAAAACATTTACATGCTTATCATCAGCAATACAGGCGATTAAAAAAGCAAGTGGATTGACTTAATGAGCCGACAAGCAGCAACTTGTAGATGAAGTTTAAGAATGCTACAGAATTACTAGCCAGGCTCAAAATGGATAGTATCTTCTTTGGTTTTGTTATTTTTCAGTCGTCCTGACTGCATCTCTATGGTCACATCCTCTCAATCTTAATCTTCTTCTGGCTGCCTATGACACTTTCCCAGTGCCCTCTCCTTTAGACATCTTCCTCCCATGCCTGACATTGTCTCTTCTGTGTTTTGCCTTTTTCATTAGGTTGAATTACTTTTTCCTCTCACTGTACCTTTACCTAATTTATACTACTTGAATTCAGCTTAAAACCGCTGAAAGCAAGGTCAACATTTTATCCTATTATTCATAGCACACGAATGTCATGACTTGAGTTGTACCTTCTTGTTTTTCATCCCGAAACTGGTACTTAGACAAAGAATATGTACAGTAAATATATTACCAATAGATGTAATGTAATAATTTGAGCACAAGAAGATTAGATTAATGGTTTTGATATGGGCATTGCCTTTTGGGAAAGAAGTTATGTTTGCGGTACAGCTTTTGATTGCCAAAGATGCATGGAGTGACCGGAGTACACCAACTAACAATCACGCTGTTGTGCACTATCAGGATCAAAAAAAAAATCTATTGGCTGAGAAAAGAAATAAAAGACTATTCATTTCAATCCCAGGGAAGAAGTAGCAAAGCAACCTAAATGAAAGCAAAACCCCTGAAAAGAGTATTGCATCTCTGAGAAGATGAAAGAGGGGTGTCAGTGATATCTTATGATTTATAATAGCTTTGCAGTTGCAGGCTGTGATGTGTGAATGTGATGTGTTTTCCTAATAAGAGGAATAAGTGCTCTGAGTTGATCCTTAAATAAATGTATAAAGTACTGAAAAGCACGAGCACAGAGTATAGCTTGAGAAGTGTAAATACAGATATGAAACGACTGCTCTTGAGTGCAAGAGGCCGGGTGATAGAACAATGAGAATGAAAGAATAGTGTTCCTTAAAGAGTTTACTGTCTAGTGAGAAGAAAATGAACATACTGTCTTCAATCCTACTCCCTCTTTCTTTCTTCCTTTTATCATCTTGCCAAAATTGTTTGCTTTTGAAAAATAATGAAGATTTTTTTTTAAATAACAACCCTCCTTATACCTTAATACGTTGCTTCATTTCTTCAAAGTGCTCAGCAAACATTGCTAAGTCTTCCTAACAATATAATTCTAAAATATTACTATGAGATAGAGAAACTGAACCCTGGAGATGAAATGACTCAGCTGGGGTCCTGTATTTAAAGCTTCTAAGTGACACTGTTGTACAAATAAGGATTATATTAATAAACAATGCCGTTAAATAGCTGATAGTGAAATCAAAGGTGGAACACAGGATTCCCTGCTGCTTCTTCTAACATTGTGGACCACACAGCCTACCTGTAGAAATCCATTTAATAGTATTCTTCTTCAGTATGTTCTTACTTTGCTATGTGAGCCTCTTACCAATGAGTAATCGATTCCTGAGCTATCAGTTTAATAAGTTACACATTATGCCTCACTTGCACATTTTATCATATGGGATCTATGATCCATTCTAAACACCTTATGCGCTTGGAGTATGTTGGGAATCCACTGTGACCTGGAGAGATCCAAATACTGCTGGATGCTCCATGACTCCAGCAAATGAACATGATGGTCTCCACAACTTTCTGACTAGGAAAATGTCCCTATATCAGAAACACTGGTTCCACAACTGGCAAACCAAACTGAAAGAATAAAGACTGCTAGCTCACTCAGAGTCTCTCACTAATACCAAGGTTCCTTTCATGATCAACCTGAAGCAAACTTAAGGGACAACGTGAGTCCATTTTGCTGTAACTGCCCATGCTTTACTTTTTCTTTAAGGAAAGCTTTTAACCTATGAGCAACTTGCAGAGAAAGCAAATTTACAACACCTTCACTCTCACTTACCCAAATACCTAAGGTTCAGGTTTTCCCCAAGATGTCTGTATTAGGCAAAAATAATACAGTTTGTAAGAGTACATCAGAACAGGACAAATACTATAGAACACCGATAGAATACAGTAGAATGCATAGAGCTATGTATTCCATACTACGGGATAGTAATGTTTTCTGAAAATATGTTCTTCAGCTGGGTCATCCTCATACAGATAATTTCTTCTACAATTACTTTTTGAACATCTCAGAAAGCTTTTTTTAAAAAAAATCAATTATTTGTAAAGATGTCTGATAAGAATACTTTCATATGTGACTGCTCTGCACCTTTGATGACTTTACCAAAAATTTAGGCACTGCTGGGCATATAGTTAATAGGAAGCTATGTCTTTCTGCTAACTCACTGAAATACCAAATCCAGCATTCTGGATTTGGAACACTCCCTTGAGGACTTTGTGACCATAAACCAATAAACGGATTACATTCATTCACATGTTTTTTTTCCCATCTGTGACAGATAATGTGGCATGCCACAACTAAGGTAAAATGGGATGGTCAAAATGCAGTTTCTTTCATGCCGTACAATTCATCAAGAAGCATCAAGATAGATGCCAAGACTTTCAAAATCTTGAATCTAATGCAGAGGCTGAACCCCAGAGGTTTAAATAAGGACACTGACATTTTTGAATATCTGGATGGGGACATCACTGTAACAGAGCAGGAATACTCACAGCCCAGCTGCAAATGGGTAAAAATTGCACTGAAAGCAATCAGCTTGGGAGTATGAGGCAAGAACTCCCACAGCTTGCTTTCCTCCTCCCCCAGCCAGCAATAAAAATCCCACAGAACAGAAAAAGTTCCTTTTAGTTTGGATTTTAGATGTTAAAAAATAGGTATGTCACTTTTATACAGTGCCTGATGTATTAAGTCTCAAATAACACAAGAATTCTTATATAACACGATAATCAGTGGACTCAGTTGTTTATAATATGCCAACAGTAAATGCAGGAGGAATTTATAATCATATTTTCATGGGGAGTAAGCCAAAACCCCTTCTGCAACTCAAACAAACTGCTTCACTTTTTCATTTTGGACAGGTTTAAAACACAAAGAGATATGACAACATGTCAGATAAATTTCTCTTGTGGCATTTTCCCCATAGGGGTGACGCAAAGAGAAGTCAGAAGATTAGCTTGTTATGCCCAGTGTGTATTTTATGGTTACTATACAGGTGAATGGTTACAATACTCTGATGACAAAATCTCTACAGAAAAAAGATTATCAAAAGTTACTTCACTAGCTACATTTTTCTATTCTTCCTGTTAATTCTCCACTTTTTTTTCCTCTTCTCAAAATGTTCTTTTCTTTCTCAGCATATCCCTCCAGTAGACTTTGGTGTTTTTCTTTCTTTCCTGCCTCTTTTGGACTCCCTCAACAATGGAAATTAAGTGGGGTTGACTGAATTGGTTCAAACACAATAGAAATACAGTTCCAGTGCCTGGAACTTAAAGACAGATTTCCTCTGACTGATGTCTGCTAGTCCTTGCTGTTCTGAGACAGTATTTTAAAATTATTCCTCAGATGTTTCTTCTTCAAATGAAATGGTCCCATTCTCAGTAAGGAAAGAGACAATACCTTCCTCATTTCCTTGCTGTTGGTCATCGGCTGTTTTTCTCATAGGCTTCCCTCCTTCACCTACTCCCATCTCTAGCCTGAAGTTTCTCTTAGAAGAGATTTCACCTAGGAATGTGCTTGAGCACCCCAAAAGCCAATCCATGCCCCTCTAAATGTCCCAGTGCCAGCAGGACAGTGTTCCTGCATTGGCTTGTCTGCACTAAGATCTATAACATGGTAGCATTGCGAAAACAGATCTCTTCCTTTCAGCCAGGGTCATTTTTAAACACAAGCTGCCCTGGGGCTCACAGGGAGAGGAAAGCAGCCCTCCCTGGAGCCAAACCAGGCACTTTGCTAGGGGAGTAGGACAGGAGCAGAGGGGATGTCCCTCAGGCACACACGTGCTGACTGGAGCAGTGAGGTAGGGGAGAGTGGGGGGCAATGGAAGGAAAGGCTTTTTGTCAAGGTGCAGCAGTCTAGCTAAGGAAACGTGAAGGACTATGTGGCGACCCATCTACTAGCAGCATGGTGGGCCTTTTTGAGGGTCCTCTGCTCGGTGTGGTCCCCTGATACCTTTCCGATACACTTGTGAGCCCTCAACCCTCACACTCCTGCCCTTTTTTGCCTTGGCTCCTCATAGTTGTTTTCTTTCTGTTAGCCCTTTCTCCTCCAGGGAGGTCTTCACACTTTGGTTAGCCCGTTAATGCCCTAACCAGCCCTGAGCTGAGACTAACAAAAGCTTCCCTGCTCTCCCATTCATTTCTGCTCAGAAGGAAGGGAAAAAGGGTTGACACCCTGGGGAGGGAGAGGGTGGAAGCAGAGATCAGACCAAGGCAAAGCTATAATTTCAGTCTGTGAATGTGGGTCGTAATGGAGAAAATTAAGATGCTGTTTTTCCCAAGCCCTGCAGGCAGGCTAGTCTGGGGACACACTGGAGAATGTTCTCTTCACGTGGAAACATTTCACAGATTCCTACTGACACTGATTCCTCTCCCAAATTCGAAACCCTACTTTTGGCTCAACACCTATGTTTATGCTATAGCTTTAAAGGCCAAGATCTCAGCTCAAAGTGGTGCAAAACTGCCAGTTTTTTCCTTGGTTTAGGGCAAAGCAACCCTTTCTGCACTTGGGCAAAGGCGCTTGTCTTCGGTGATGAGGCTAAGAGATTTGTGCTTGAAACATTCTTGTTAATACAACTTCAAGATGCTTGGCACAGCTAAACTCCTGTGAAAGAATCTGATGCAAGAAAACAGACGAAAGCTGCAACGTGGTTGAAGGGAATTGCAGAGATTGGACTGAGGACAGGATTTGGCCTCTACCACTGAACATTCATGAGGCCAAACATGATATGGAAACTGTTTCAGTAAAGTGTACTCCACAGAATCAACATGCCAGGAAGCCTGAACAGCTTCATTTATCACTGTTCCACTGCTGGTGCTTGTCTTTACACAGGGTTGTAACTTTTTCCATTAAATCCCATGTCTGACTCTCAGTCCCTATTGATTTCTAAGGATGCAGAAAGATGTTTATAACCAAATCTGTGTATGATTTCTTTTTTAAAAGAGGTACATTCTTAAAATCCTTCTGACCAAGAACATAAGAGTTTGGATGTTGTTCTGAAGCCATTGAGAGTAAATGGAAAATTAATTGCTACAGATATGTGTGGTGAACAGGAATACTAAACACTTAAAAACACTAAAAACACAGAAGGATGTCTGTGGCGGTACCCAAGCTTTACAAATATGGAGAGAACTATGGAAAATTTGAGACTCTTTGATATCACAGCACAAAATTAGTCAAGGATGTAGCTGGTTTTTCACTCTCCATCTCCATCTGATTCATTTATCTTAGTGTTCCCACAGTGTTTCTTTGAAGTAGCCCAAATGCCACTTTGACAATTTTTTTCCCACAAATTTGTTGAAGGTTGTTCAAAAAAAGATTTCACACATATACACTTATTTTCACATGGAAGTCTTTAACTCATAAAATGAAGAGAACTCTTTGGTCTCATATCCAGTATTTATCCTAGTTACACACTTTTAAAGAGATGACGCTGATTTGCGCCACTAAACAAAGAGCACATTAGTATTGCAAGCAGTCATTTTCCATCCAGCCTAGCTTTCTTTGGAATGTAGCTGTCAATTTTTCCTTTTTCAGACCCTGAAGGAAGTATCCACATTTATTCAAAATAAAAAATCCAAACTCTTGGACTCCTCAGAGCAAAATAAGCCAGAAGGTGGAGTTGCAACTGTAATTATGATCTCTTTAGTGCCTGAGGACAATGTCTTTAGTTAACTAGATGCATTCCACTGCTACTAATGTAGTCTGTTCATGTTTAAAAATGTTTATTTTGTCCTATCTAGTCATAGGTTTCAATGCTATTGACAAATACAAGCAATGCGTGCATCCAATAAATGTATGAAAAGAATCACTGAAAACATCCCTTTCTTATTGGCCCAACATCAAGTTCAAAGAATCTGTTTCATAAACTATTAGCTATTCTCTTATTTGATGTAAATGTGATAAATGTAATGCTTATCACACCCTATTAATAGTTTTTAAATTGTTTTAGATTAGTGTATATGTACCTAAAATTGAATTAATTTGATCAATTTTCCATATGAAAATAGACAAATTACAGAGATCAGGGAATTATAGAGAAAAAGCAAACCTTTGTGCACTTTAGGTTATAAGCAGTTTGTCCTGGGAAGAAAGTATGGAAACACTGCAAAGCTACAATTCCATGAGAATATTTTGCTTCCATTAGCTCTCTGCTTTTTGTGCACTGGGTTCTAATGAGAGACTGCTTTAGCTTCACTTGTATTAAAACTATTCTAACGTTCTTTGCTACAAGTAAATATTACTCAAGGTGGAAAAGAGCTTTAAGACTGTGAGCTGAGAAATACCTCCCCATAGTCTCCACGTTTTAAGTTTGAAATGCTTGGGGAATTTTTTTTCATGGGAGAAAAATCTCTTTCTGACATTATACATTGGACCTTCCAATCAAAATGTGATTAGCAGAGCTGAAGGGTGACTGGATCAATATTGTAAAAATTAGCGCTTGTTTGAAATGTGAGAACACTGTCTTGTTGCAGGCATTCAGAAATGATACTTAACTGTCAAGATTTTTTTGCCATCATTTATTTATTTTCCTTTGACAAAAGTTCACGCCACAGATCTGAGATAAGCTGTGCTGTTGTAAAACTAGTGTGAAAGTCTGCCTACAATAAAGGAGCTGAGAATTGTAAATTATTTTGATAGCTATGAAACAATTTTATAATTCTTTTATACTACAAGTTACTCAGCTGTTCCAAAGTGTTGGAAGCTGTGTGTGTGCATGCATGTGTGTGCACGTGTGTGCATGTGCAGGTGTGGGTTGTATCTATATGGAATTTCCACGGCAGTGGATTTTTTATCTACAGTCACATACCTCAGAAAAGCTAATGCAGGTGTCTGTCCTTCGAGCTAACTGAAAAGAGCAATTTAGTCCCTTCAGGAGTAGAAGGCTGGAGACAACGGAAGATGCCACCTGAATCGCGCCAGAGCCCGATCAGAAGTAGGCTGAGCTCGACCAGAATCCACCGTGGCATGTGGAGGTTAGGAAGTCGGCTGGTTAGATGCAGGGGGTGGGGTGCATGTGCGTGTCTCACTGTCCATAAGAAACAGCAGCCAGAGAAGCAGTCCTGTGAGGGGCCCAAACCGGAGCAGCATGGCTCTACAGGGAACACGCTACGCTACCGAAGCAAGCTTGGAAACTTTGAGTAAGAAAAGTGCCTGTTGTTTGTTCTACTGCATTCAGAGAAATAAGATTCTGAGTACATGCTTTGTAAATAAACCAAAGACATTCCTGACTCCTATCATCAATTTCTCCTCCTAATGGAAAAAATCCAGCAAGTTTCCACTCTGTGAATAGGGGCAATAATATAAGCACAAACACAGGGTCAAGTCAAGTGCTATCCTCTCTTCTACTGGTACAGTCCCACTCGAATCAGTGCAGGAAAACGGGTCCCTCAACAGAAGAGTCAGAGATACTTTCTCTGGTATTTGAACTTTCAGATCAGGAAAACTAAATGTAGAGGGGTCAACCATGCTCATACCTTTGGCTAGAAAGAAAGTTGCACTTCCAACAAAGTGAGTAGAATTTGATTTCTCTGAAAAGTTTTGATTTATAGACCTGCATTTTTCTAGAATTTGATTTCGCTGAAAAGTTTTAATTTATGGACCAGCATTTTTCTAGTCCTGAATGTACAGGGTTAGCTTGCTCAAATCCCTCCTTCTTCAACCTTCCTAAATGCAAAATATTTCTCATATCGCAGTATCAGGATGCTTCATGAGGAGGTGTGAGACATGATTTTTTCAGACTCAAGTGCTATGACATCCTTTGGATAACAGGATAACAAAGGATAAGGCATCCTTTGGGCACTCAGTTTCTGTAGGGTCTAAAGTATTTTTCCATAAGTGCAGGTCTTTGGAAAATACAATTATATATTTTTATATTAAAAATATATTATATATTTTCTATTATAAATAATATAACTGGGGGTAGAGAAAAACCAGTTCTCCTATATGGCAAGCTTGAATCATACATGGATCATGAAGAGGAAGATTTAGAAAAAGCTCTCAGAATAACTGTAACTGCAGGCCACACACATCCTTTAGGATTGGAGTTCATTACCATTTGATAGTGTAGCCTCCGTATCAATGGTATATTACAGTTAAAGACTAGCAGAAGCTTTGAAATTTTCTACCTTCTATTTAAAAGTCACCTTTGAAAAATTGCTTTTATTCCCATAAAAACATTGTTTCTGAAGGCTTCTAACTTTTCCTCCTGAGATACTGTAATAAAAAAGTGCACATGGGGTTGAGTGCAGCCACTGACATAAAAGGCATAACTGTGCAATATGGAGGCAGAGTTGTACCAAGTGCATTCACATGAACAGCCTCGTGCATGCTGATCACATCCTAGAGGAATACAGAGAGGAGAGCATAGAGGAGAGATTTAGGGCTGAACTGAATAGTTTGTCCACAAAGACTTTCACTAATGTAACCCTCTCTTGTACAGAAGAAGTCCTAGTGCAAGAGCAGGGCTCCTGACCGCTGCAATAGCACAGGTAAAATAGTTAATCTAGTGATAACTAGACTGTGAGTTGAAAGACAATCTTGTCAGTCTTATCACATTCTTTATGAAGGACCCACCTCTCAATCAGATTTCTTGCTTGGGGTGTCTTGCAGGAGTAGGGCAGCAGCCAAGAAAGCACAGTAGCCCAAATGGTGTTAAAGAACGTCCGGGAGGGAATCTGTCAGACACTGCCTCTCCAGAGCTGCAGAAGCTGGAAAGATATAACAGATGTCACCATGTGCTGGAGTGGAAAAGAAGTAACAGCTCTAAGAAGGACAAAGTCCAGAGATGAACTGTAGAGAAACTGGGGAAGGAAATCAAAGTCAAAACCTGAAAGAGCCCTTTGAAAATCAATAAAGGAGCATAAGAAGGACTTTCCAGGGGACTTGTTAAAAAAGTGGTTACAGAGCTGGGAGAGTCACAAGGAGGCAGAGAGAAGACAAGAAACAAGAGGACAGGATTGCAGGAAGATGCTGTAATTGCTGAGAAGACAAGAGAGAAAACATGAAGTTGGGAAGAGCACTCCAGAATAAGTAGGACTCAAGCTAAGGACATGGGGATGGGAGAGGTCTGAAAATACTTCCCAGATACAGACCTCACTTACTCACGGCGAGTTCGTGCAACTGATGAAGTGCAAGTCCAGTTCCATCCCCACCTCAACATCTCCCAGCTAGCCAAGGATTTCTCCCCTCAGCTGGGCAGATAACCACTTCCCAGCAATGGAAGCTCCACTGCCTGCTGGGTGTCCCAGTCCCTCTTCCTCCCACCCCAGCTGCTCCTGGTCCCACTTGCTCTCATGGGCTGGCTCTGGTGCTTACCCAGCCCTGCATTAAGCCAGAGTAGAACTAATCCAACAAAGCAAATAGTTTTCCACCAACTTAGTGTAATATTAAGGAATACTTTAAATAGTGAAGAAAATACAAGGGATGACATATGGAGACACTTTCCCAAAGAAGCATTAAAGGGAGTTTAGCACAGTGCTTGCTTTCAAGACATATGAGTATCTTTGATGTCTGTAGCCCATCTCTACTACTGCTTGCAGACTCAGAATACCTGATGGAGAGTAGGATGGGTATACAGAGGCCAGTGTTTTCTCTGAGCAACAAACTAAAAACGCTACAATATTTAAAAAATAGGAGATCCATGCAGAAGCATGTTATTTCTGCATACACTAAGAGCTACACAGGTTGAAAAGACAAGATCTCATCACACTGTGAAACACCTTATATATTTAATTGAAACTGCAAATACATCAACCAGATGTATGTGGTCATAGCCGTAACACAACAGATCATAAATGTGGAGGCAGAAGGCGGGAAGATAGCCCGCTGCCAAGGCAGGTGTGGAAGGACTATGCTAATGAAGAAACAGGTAATATTAATGCTGTATCACAAAAGACAGCAGCACGAGGCAACATCCTATTGCCATCATATTGTCCTATGGCACACACACACCATAGCTGCTGTGGGATCTATGTTAGGCTTTGTACAGCATGCTGATGTAAAAAAAAAAAAACCAAACAAAAACCCCACCCTTGTAAAATCTTAGAAAATGCTTCATCCAGACAGCAAAAAAATGGTGTTTGGTCATACATACATAAATTCATATTGGGGGTGTAGAGCTATATCTTATAAATATGAAATTATTATTAGATTTTATGGGGGTATAATAGGATGTTAACAGTGCAAACTGTTGATAGTATTAACATGTAACATAGTTATTCCCCAAAAAAGGATGACGGGAATATAATGACAGAAGTGTGCGTGTGGAGGCAGCTACACACTGCAATAATCTATTTACATACAGCGAATGGCCAAGACATACAGGGACTCTATTTGCAGAGGACATTATATGTGGAGGAAGGAATAAAAGCCAAGCATTTCACTCTCTCGGCTCTGTTTCTGTGTTTGCTCACAGAGCAATCGCTGACTTTAGTCCAGTCTGGCTTACTGTTCAACCTCGCCTCGGTGCTTACTGTCAGCACTCGCATTTTCAAGCCTTCGTGATATCATCTGTTCATCACGAGCACAGTAGGATACACACTTGAGCTCGAAAGGACATGGTACATGTGTATCTAGCAGAAGGAGATATTTATTTGGACAATTAGGTGACACTTGTCACTCAGCTTTCTGCCAAGCACTTGGGAAGGGCAGGCTGCCAGGGTAGACACGCCAAGGGCAGCTCTGTCATACCTGGCATGGCCATACCGCAGTGCTGCTGACCCAGTTTGTTCAGGTTCAAAGCATTTTTGGGGACGAGGGAGACACGTGGAAGGTCTGGTCTCCCTGAGTTGGACAGCCCATGCACCTGCGGCCTGTGGGAGCCCTGCCTCCTTCGGCACAGACAACGCAAGGTGTACAGGCCACAGAGAGAAAAGTCCACAAAACCTGTGTGTTAGGAGAGACAGCAGCCAGGGCAAAGCTGAGCGAGGGCTGAGTGCAGAGCCAGGGAAGAAGGCAGAGAGCAGAGCTCCCTTTCAGCAGAAAACTCTCTGGAAGGGCTGGCCAGGGATTCTGAGCAAAGACGTTGCGTGCTGCTGCTGGTCCCTCCTCAGGTTTGGGAAGGCAGGCTCTGTTTATACTTTGTAAATAAACAGGATTGCACCAGAGAATTATCACTGATCTCGCATCCAAAGGAAACACCCAAAAAGGCCTTAAATGCTGGCTCACCTCTTGGACCAGAGTAGGACAATACAGCTGGTCCAGTTTCTAAGGTCCTGAAACACTTGCAGGAATACTGGTACTAACTGGCAGAGCCAGACACTGTCCCACCCTGTCAGCATGGGAAAGGGCCTGCCCTTTCTACAGTAGCCTGGCTCAGCCTGGCTCGGCCCAAAGGCTCCACACGTGGGGCAAAACTCCCAGGGAAGGGTGCACCAGGGGTCTAAGGGTCTGAGTCAGGGAGTTTGAGGTAGGCCTGGCTGGACTACTTGTCTCTTATACAGAAATTGTATCATCTACCTCAGATAGCTTTAGTATCACTAATATTTGAACACAACTGGAGCTGTGCTAGCGGGTGAAGGGGGAGGACAGGTTTGCGGTACGATAAATCTCTTTCGGAAAGCTTTACCTGGGAGAGAGAGAGGCTGGATCTCAGGTCTCATCCTGCAGGTACCTCACGCAAGCAGTCCTTAACAGCTCCTCTGGCAGTTGGCTTTCGTCCTTGGATTCAGGCGAGGAGGATTTCACCAAAATTAACCTCATCTTTCTGTGAAGTAAAGCAAGTTAATTAAGTTCACATCTCTCCTGGCCTGGCTAGAGGTGTAAGTTGCTAAATGCAAGGTGATACCTGATAGCAGCTGAGGGCAGAAAAGGCAAAAGTCCTACCTCAGATCCGAACCTCAGACGGAGTGCATGGGCAAAATACGATCACTCATGCTTATCCACTCTCATTGGCATGCCGAACTCTTTGGAAAAATTATGTGGGATCTCTGTCATGAATGACAACAGCTGACTCCCAAAAGACTGCACTAAAGATCCTGAGGAATTTCTTAAGTAACCACATATGTCGAACTGTTACTTGTCTTAATGAAAAAAAGATAGTCACTTAACAGAAGGATATCCAGAGAGGAGTCCACGCTATGGATTATACAATAGGTACCCCCCAAAAAAAGAGACAATCTTAATTTATACAAGCACAAATTTTTCACCTGAAAATACTAGATGTAATTGTTTTCCAACATTTAAAGGGAGTCCTGGCTCCACTGAAGTCAATGGCAAAACTCCCACTGACTTCAAATGGATCAGAACTTAAACCTTTGCCTTTAAGAACATGCCGACTGATTTTTAAATTTTCTTTTAAAAAAATTTCAAAAGAAAAATGTGCTTGTATTTAAAAGTTTTGAAGCCAAGTTTTGTCCCAGAGTGAATTACTTCAGCCTTGAT
Organism: Aviceda cuculoides; assembly: GCA_035590195.1. Taxonomy (NCBI): domain Eukaryota; kingdom Metazoa; phylum Chordata; class Aves; order Accipitriformes; family Accipitridae; genus Aviceda; species Aviceda cuculoides. Next base: position 30,161,470 of record JAVJGG010000029.1, on the reverse strand, counting down.
ATAAATCTATCAAAATAGGTTTAAAAAATGTAAAGATGAACACACCCTTAAAGAATAGCTCTGCTCTCCTCTTCTGCTCAGGTCCATACAAAAGAATTTTGCACAGACAATAATGTGAATAAAGGAGAAAAGATAAAATAACAAGCCAAATAGCATCCAACCTTATGGATATAGTTTGCAATTTAGAAATAGGCAACATATTGTAGTCCTAAGTATTTAATAGTAAAAATATTTATTTCCCCAGCTTCATTTTTATTGAGATGCCCAATATTCATTAAATAAAATTAATCTATTTAAATTACTTTACATCAAGTTAAATCAATTACAGATACTTAATCTGAATTTAAAAAAAAATAACTTTTCAATTTCCTTTAATGTCTTGCATAATACAAGAAACTTGACAGACTAAAGGTCAGTCTGTCACTGTACCCTGTCTTTGGCAATTTTTAGGAGCATTTGTTTAAGGACAAAGTATAAAGCCAAGGCAAGTATAGAAGTATCAGGTCAACATCTTCTAAACTGCAGTAGATGCAGAGTTCATGAAAAGATTTTATTCTTTCTACAAATTCATTTGAGATTTTCTAAATCTGTTCTGTATCTGACAATATTGTCTCATGGAGATCAATGAACTAACACTGCAGTTTGGTATTAGCCAAACCAAATCACATTGAAATTTCTGCTTAAATAAGATATTTACATCTTTCCCATTGTAAACTTGATTTGTTTCTAGTAATGTTAATCAAGAAAAATTTCTTCTGTACTTTCACATTTAAGTAGAGAAACAGCTGGTGTCTTTCGACTCCGTCTGAAAATTAACCAAGCTCCTAAACTTGAAATAATACCCAAACTAAACAAGTTATGCAGTTTTCCCAAATGCATTAACATAGCTCATCGATCATTGCAACGATAGTATGACACGGTGACGATACAATTTTGCTATATTAGTTACAGTGATACCAAAGCAAAAAAAAAAACCAAAAAGTTCTCTACTTTCTGATTATGATTAAATCTTGGTGTGCTTTGAAATCCCTAATGTGTAATGCAAACCAGGATTTGGGGTGTTAGGAATGCATCCCCACCCTTCTTCCAAAATGTTCTGTAAATTATCATCTGCAGACCCCAAATCCTTGAGTGGAAGGGGGAAGGAAGGAGAGGGAGGCAGGGAGCTGGAGGGGGGGTGGGGGGGCGGGGAGCGAGACAGGAGAGAGAGATTAGAAGCACTTTTCACCTCTTGGTCCCGTCAGTGTGCTCGACGCCGAGAACCGTGCTTCAAATCCAGTGTTATCGTTAGGCCCGATTCAAAGGAAGTGAAATAGTCTACTGAGAAAACAGTGGAAAAAGTAAAGGTCCTGAAGAAGTAAGTGCTGCATGTTGAAACGTATGCATGTCACACCCCATTTGTCTTTCATATTGAAGAATAAAGCAGCCTGTCCCGCAGCAGTTATTATACACCATATTCTTTATTTTAAAAATGCAAGAAATTTGGCACAAAGAACAAAAAATCAACTGATGAAAAGCATTTATGTCATGGTTTAAATTAAGACCTTTGTAATGCAAGAATTACATCAGCAGTGGGCTTAGCTTAATGAAAATAAGACAGTGTTTTTAAAGACCATGAAGGAACAAATCCTTTCTGCTTTCTGAAAGAGAGAAAAGGCAGATATAGACAAATAGATAATTTAAGCTGAAATCAGAGCAAATCACACTTTGCTACCTTTAGGAATTATTGAACTTTTTATTCCACTGACAATTCTGGGTCAACGAAGTCAAGCGAGACATTATTTTATATTCACATGTGGATTTTAAACATTTTCAGGGAATATTAGGTATTACAAAGTCTCTTCGATATTCTCGTTGCTTGAACTTCTGGATAAGATTAATTGAAATTCTAGATTTTCCTCTATTTTGACATGGTTTTGGGTTTGGGTTCGTCTAACAAGGACTAAAGTTCAAATGTTCTACTCTATCAACTTTTAAAAATGTTTATTAGCATTTTATTTTGATGTAATGATGCTTAAGGATTTAATAAAAAATCATTTTGAACGAAAAGAAATTAATTAATATGAGCCATTTGTGGCTACTAGCAATGATGTAGTAATGAATTGATTAATGTTAGAATATATGGGTGGAGGTAGCAAAAGGGAAGTGGAGTCTCTTCTCTTTGATATGTATTGTTTGATATAAGCTTTTGTCATCTATTCTTTGTGCACGTTTTTATCTTTATGGGTCTGCCAAATGTTTTATGAGAATATAAGCAGTAATTTTCTGAGAGAAAAGGAACATGGTAAAGCAAGATAAAATAGTGGTTTCTAGTGGAGATGAGTATACAATTCAAAATCTAGACAGAAAACTTTCTACCGTAGTATGGTGAGTATAATTATATACGAATTTAATATTTCTTTATTGCATTTATGTGACAGAAAACTGCAAAGTGATTGGATCAAATCCATGTTTTGCTCTTATTGATGACAAATGCAACTGTTTTAGTCACAAAACATAATATATATGGGGGGTGTTAATGTATATGTGTCCAAACATATATGTGTTATTTACTCTATATAAAAAAAATAGACAACTCACAAAAGTTGATTTTAATTATATCAGTCTTCCAAGGAAAAAAAAAATTACAATATTTTGCACTACCCTGTTTCTTTTCATACGTGAACTAATTATGAATTAATCATCCACATGCTGGAAAATGAAGTTATCTTAATATTTGGGGATGTAAATAAATGAGATGGGTATGCACACCAATGGACATATATGTTTTATAAGCGTGTGTTATAAAGATATTTTTTCTGAACAATGTGATTAAGCTACTGCCAATATTTGAGACTATGATGTATGTTAAAATATTGCTAGTCAGTCTGGTTTAAAGATTCTCTGAATTAGTTATAGACAATAAATTATTCTGATCCGGGTAAAACTAGCTATCCAAATTCTAAAAGATCCTTCATCTTAACAACACTTCTCAATGCGTCCATGGGGATTTCCAGGAAGATAGCCAGTTCTGTGATAAAACAAGCCTTGTCCTCTGTGCCTACATGCACTCTCAGTAACAAAAGGATGAGCGGCAGAGGTTTTCTCAAAAAAAAGATGATGTCAGTGTTTTAGAAAATAATTATTGTCTTTCACTTTCAGAAGAATTCTGGCATCTCAGTTTTATTTTGAACAAGTGCAGAAAACAATTGACTTTCATTTTCTCCTTCCTTTGGGCTGCGGGAATGAAAGGGTGAAGGGAAGGGATTTGGAAAGACAGGGCCTGATTCTGTACCCAGAGCAGGTTAGCAACCACGGCTGGTGTCAATGAGACCTGCTTGAAAGCAGCAGCTGCAGGACTGAGCCCGATGCTAAAGGTGATCTGGCGTGCAAGAAGGAAGGCAGATAAGGGAGTAGGATTTGCTGCTCTTCCTATTTGCACACATACACACAAGTTTCTTATCAATCAAATACAACCCATCCTCTTGCAATTGGTGTCTCTCAGGCAGGACTCAGAAGGCTGTTAGGAGTCTTCCCAGTCCTTGAAAAACAGCAGACAATACACAATGTTTACCAAGAAATCCCTCCCTCTTGCTAAGTAATGTTTTCAAGGAATTTATGTAGGAGCTAAACAAAACAAAACAATTTCAAGCTGTTGAAATTGAAAAAATGGCTTTTCTTCCAAGAACTCTTTGTCCCCTTGATTTCTGTCATGTCATGTCAGGTATCTTGTGCTTCCATCGTCTCTAACATCCACAATCCCCAGGAAATAAAAGGGGTTAGTACCTACCTTCCTAGCAGCAAAAAAGGGAAAAATATGCCAGACTTCCTTCATATACAATTCAAGAGAAATCCAGGCAATAGGCAAAAAGACCCTGACGTCTAAACCACTCTGCCTTTTACAGATCACCTTGAACAAAAGCCGATACCACCATCGGCGTTCTCTGATGGGGTGGCAGTTGTGTGCTGGGGGAGCAGCAGGCACCAGAGGCTGGGGTGGCAGGCAAAGAACGTCGGTCCCCATCCAGGATTTCTTCCCCTGTTGTGCCAAACAGTGTCCGCACGCTGCTCTGTTGCTGTGACACTACACTTCTTGAAAACGCAATAAATAAGCAGAGCAGCCTTTCTTATTGAGATAACTGCTACTTCTGTTTTGCCAGAGGACTTGACAGATGCTGCTAATGAAAAGATAACATTTCTTTTCACGCTGTCACTGGTAGGTGGATTTGAGTAGTAATCTGCTCTCTTGCCCTACTGAAGTTTGAGCTTTCAAAACACTTCCCCAGGCAGAAAGGGCACCAACATGAAAAGCATTAGTGCCAAGGGACTTTTTCTTGTGGGCAAGGTCCTGACAGCTGAGATTGCCAGGCGGGATCCTGAGTGAGATGTTTCATGCTGTTGTTTACGAAGCAGATATTCCTCCTGATGTGCTAAGTCAAAACAGCAGGTCTTAAAATGTGGTCAATGAAGCATGATTTCTGAAGAGCTGGCTACTCACCTGGTACTAAATTCCTTCCTTCTGCTGTCTGCTAAATTGCATTTGACACAGACAAAAACCCATTAAAGATTTTCCTTACATTAATTTTCTTAATATTAATTTTCCATGTCGGCAAGGGTTCTCATTACCTCAAATATGTTATGCAACTGTGGGCTGCACAGCTAGATCTGCATCACAACTGCTATCTATTAAGGTATGAGCCACATCATGAAAATATTAGAGAATGTCTGCGTTAAAAAATTACTATCTCCTGTTAAAAGCAGATTTATATTAATAGGTATTCTCAGCCTAAAGTGTTTTGGGAAAACAAGGCATCCCTAAGAAGCTTGATGTGGAGCTAATGTTCGCGGGGCCTGATCTTTGCAAATGTGTGCACTCATAAATAGTTTTATTCGTGATAGAAGCCGTACAGAGTTTAAGGGCTCGTTCTGTCAGATGACGTGCATACGTGTTTGCAAAATGGCCGCACAAGCAGTCATATGAGTCTTAAAGACTGCACTTTGGTACGAGACAGGGGAAGAATCTCGCCAGCAAAGGTTATTTGAACTCATTCACTTTTTTCTGGAATACAGTAAAAGGTGCTACAGCTTTAGACTTCAAAGTTTTGAAGATTATTTGCGGTTAATCCACCGCTGTTACAAGCTATAACAAGAACTCTGCCCATGCTGTAAAAAAACACTAATAAGTACTATCTTGAATCTAGAGCCTGACAGCCGCCCACTTTGGGAATGAACGATCGGCGTCTACCTTCCCCAGCTGGATGGTCAAATTACAATAAACGATAATTAGCAAATTAAAACAAATAGTCTTCCTGCTTGCTTGAAAGGGAAAAATTGGTTACAAATGCATTTTGCTAATGCTAAACTAAATTTTATTGCATCATAGATGTGTGATTTTTTTTCCATAGGAAAAGAAAATTCAAACTTTACCATCCTCAGCATTTAATGCTGAGCTTCATACACAGACACGTATTTATACACAGGTGAATTTTTGCCCTTCCAGCTCCAGTGATTTCAGTCTTTTAATTTGTAATTGTCCTGACACATTCCTCTTCCATTTATTTTAATCGTCTCAGATCGTGACTCTTATTTGGAAACTGGAGCACTTGGGCTAATTCAAAAGTATTTTCTGAAAGAAATGTTCTTTTACACAGCATTCTGTAACACTACCGTCATAACATATTACAAATTGGTGGTGTTAGATCACCATAACAGAGACTACCACTTCCCTGCTCTGCCTTTCTGAAATGTTTACTTTATCCTACAAAAAAAATACCTAATTAAGCCTTACGATCAGCCTCATTGCATAAATAAGTGTTAGTTTCCTTGGGCTGCTAACAAGAATACTGAGACACAGATGGGTTAAATGAGTTGCTAAAAGCCACACAGTAGCTGCATTTTTATTATAAGGGTTAGCTCTAAAGGTAGCTTCACTGATTTAAAATACGAACAAAGGAAAGAGAATCCATATGAAAAACAAATGAAAAAAATTCACCCTCTGTGGACAAATTTCTGCTGAAAAGGATATGCACAGTGATCAAAGCAAAGTTTAAAGAATGAGCGTCTGGAAAAAAAAACTTTAAAAGATGTTTTAGTTATAATAATGCAGTTATCCAAATGTCAGTGAATTTGATCAAAGCTGATCTACAGAGCTCAGGTTTAGCATTAGGTGAGTCATTTTCTTTTATTAGTGATGCTTTTTCATTCAAATGGGTAAAAAGGTGAGAGTTTGGATATGTTGAAGGTTTCATTGGCTTACAGTAGGGACAGACAAATGAGGCCCACCTAGTTTTACAATCTGGCCCACAGCTACTTTGCTTTTAATAAAATGCAGCATATTGAAAGGGCATGTCTCAACATGTCTTGACCCATCCAAACTGGATCAAGATGGAGAGCCCCATATTGAAACCAGTCCGCTCCCAGGACAGGGCCTGTTGTCCCCACGGAGCGGGAAGGGTCCCTGCCTCACCAGGGGGAAGAATCCAGCCAGCCTTGCTCCTGCCAGCCATACACCCACCCCTCTCCTGGCTGATTTGGGGGGAACATATTTTCAGGTTCCAGTCCAGCAGGGAGTCCTAGGAGTTCACTCAACCATCTCGACCAGCCTTTGTACTGCCACAGAGTGTCTAAATTACCAGCAATCGCAGTGTGGAAACCAGAGTGGTGTTAAGTCCCCGGGGGCCGTTTACAAAGCCTACCCAATTTCGGGGCAGGGATCTTCTCCTGCCAGCGCTCCAACCCACACCTGTATGAGAACAGTCCCTGGGGCTCCCCAAGGAGAAGGAATAACGTACTGGCCAAAAACGTCATTTCTCTCCTCATGGCCCCTGAACAGTATCTATTATTGCCTTGAAGAGCATTTCAGGGCACCCCTGCTGCTGCCTGGCAGAGTAAACCCCTCAAAACTAGGTTTTAAAATAAGGCCACCTTCCTAGCCCTCTTTATTGTGGCTGGGACACTGTAATGTTCTTGGTGGTTTGCTGGGATGCTTATACGGAAAGTGTGTGATGGTAGGACGGGGATTTCTTGAGTGTCACTGGGAGGGTGTCTACTACAATGAAGCCCTGATCCTCCATTGATCTTGATGCTATTAGAAAAACAAGTATTAATAGCAGTGTTAAAGTTGAGAGCTTGGAGAGCTGCTACTTTTCACAGCTTGCGACTGAAACTGTGTAAGTGCACTTTACAGCGCGTTCTCTCATCTGCAATTTCCTGTTGCTGAAGCCTGAAGAATTTCAGTCAAACCAGGTTGCTGCCTGCAAGTGGCTGTGGGGCAAAGGCCATGTCGAGCAAGGAAGCTCCCATGCCATTCCCTCACCTGAATCAGGACTTCACCGTGGGGCTTTTAGGGAAATTAACCTGTTGTGCCCCAGAGTTTAGGGAGACAGCCAACTAACTGCAGGACAAGGTAACATCAACCTACAGTTTGGCTGCTCTTTGGTGCCAAGTGTCCACATACACTCTCTTACCCGGCGGTACCTTGTAGCAAAAGCCAGGTATCTCATTCCTTGTGGGAAAGGGGGAGTGAATTTGCGTTTATGAGGGGGTTAAAGAATACATAAGAGCAGTTTCTTGGCAGTAGCTGAGATGCTGAACTTTCACACCCCCTGTTTTCCCTGCAGTAACTTGTTCATCTGCCCGTATCCTCACTTCCCAGTTGGATAACCACGCTGAAGCAAACAAAAGAATGCTGCCTCTGTAGGGCTAGACTTGGGTGAAGGCAGCGAGGTCCTCACCTACAGCCCTCTCTCCTGTGCCGTAATCCCAGCTCATTTGGACTTATTGGGTGATTTTAGGGAACTGAGCCTGTTGTGCCTCCAGGAAAAGACAGGACCATGCAACTGCATTGAAGGCTAATTTTTCATCAGAAACTTTGTGTGTCTAAAGTTTGTTTTAACTAGGCAAATGAGACTTAGAAACATGTGAGTTCCCCACAGCCGAACTACTGAAAAACTGTTAGGTAGTTTTTAATTTTTTTAATGGGAGTTTGAAAATATGAATCATGACAAAGATATGGTTGTAGCTTGGCAAGAACATGACATGTGATGGTATGAGCTGCCACATGCCTCTTAATGCAGCATTAATTTCAAGATCCACTTTTCCATGAAATAAAATTAGAGGATAATGGGCACATGAGAAAAGAAGGTGGGGAGGATCTGACCCATTCACCCAGATTTGTTCTGTCATCTATGTAACTCAAATCCCCTTGAAGGCTTCCTTGTTTTCCTAGCGTTTCTCAGTTGCAGTCCATGCCCATGCATCTCCAGGACAGGATCAGGCCATCGTTTCCACTGTGGAGTGGGAAAAGGAGGCCACAACAGGGAAATGAGAGGCAGAGTCATGGGGTGCTTGTGTGGTTGAATGACTCATCCCAGCAGAACCAGCTCCTGGACTAAATCAGGGCCAGGTTTACATTGTACCCCAGCCAGGCGGCCTTGAAAGGGCTCTGAAGGCCAGGGCGCCCTGCAGGCAGGTGTGCCATATTTGCATTGCCCTCACAGGCAGCCTGAGCACGCCTGAGGCTGGAGCTGCCCATGAATCCCATCTGCCATCACAGCTGGGCCTCAAGGCCTTCTAGAAGGGCCCCTGAGGGTTTGCCTTCCCGCCACCCTCCTAGCCAGCCCAGCCTGCAGGCAGACGGGGCAGCATGCAGCCGGCACAGCACGGGGAGCCACAGGGTTGCGCTCCAAGTATTAATTAGGGCTGTCCCCAGGACCGGCTTCAAGGGCACTCCAGCAGGCAGCCTGTCACCATAGGGGTTGCTGAGCTGCACCCTCGCAGGCGCTTTGGTCCTTTTCCTGCTGATGCACTGAGTGCTGAGCATTGCTGCCCAGCTTAGCCTGGGGGGGGCCCATGGGACTCGGGAAGGAGAAGGTGCCGCCTCGACCTGGGAGCATTCGCTGTGCTTGCTGACTGCAAGCCCCAGATTAACATAATCCAGCTGTCTGCCTATGTTTAGCAAGCCAAAGAATTTACAAGGTTTAAATAAAAGGCCCGTGATATAGCAGTGAAAGCACCTAAAGCATGTAACTTGCGCAGAAGATATGAAGCCTGTAGCAGCCGTGCCCATTTCGCGCAGAGGCTCAAGCGCAAGTTCTACCCGTGTGCTCAGCGTGGCACGTGGAGCACAGGCTGCTTTGAACGCAGGCAAACTTGCATTAACACGATGGGAAGGAGCAGCTACATTCTAGCACACCAGTGATCCGTGCAAAATGGGTCACCGGGAGATTTAGAAACTGTACCTTTCAATCGCAGCCAAAGAGATACATCAAGGCACACTGACGTGAAGCACGGCTGACACACCTTGAGGCATCTTCGGTGCACTGAGTGGTAGTGACGCCAAAGGATGTCAGCTGGCAATATCAGAGACAATGCCTCGTAAATAATCTCCGAGGGGGAAAAAAAGAAAAAAAGGTTTTACTTCCTCTTACGCTTGAAAAATCAATCACTCGGTCTCCTTTCCCCAGACAAACATATGGGTCTCCAAAATGCCCTAGCATGTAGGAGAACCCTCACGAGCATGCAGCAGGGGAGCCGCAGGTCAAGGCGCTGCCAGAGGAGTGGGAGTTTCGCAGCGCTGCCTACCGCAAGGCACCATCGGCACCGCCTGCGCCGGCAGGTTTCCTGCCCATCTGCACAGGGAAGGTGAAGTTTGCTCGTTGCAGAGCCAGAAGCCTGGGGGATTTCTGCACAGAGGGAAAGCCGAAAGAGCGGGAGTTTGTAATCTTCTCCCAGCTGCGTCCCTCAGCCCTGTGAGGCGATGGAGCCACTCTCTGGATCCTACGAGAATTTCAGGGAAGCAAAAGTCCTGCTGCTCCCCTTCTCCTACCATGGGGAGGGTGATGGCAGATGGACCGTGACGGCCTGGAGATTCCCTCCATGGCTCCCGAGCAGCCCAGGGACTGCCCAGCGCCCTCCTTGACCCCCATCTGCTGAGGCCTCAATGGAGTCACCAGTAGGACGGCTTGTGAGAGCGCTCCCCCCACTCTCAGAATCCAAACCAGCCCCATGACGGCTGCCAGGCCTGGCCGCTGGGGCTAGCAGTAGCCTGCAGCTGGCAGAGATGCCACCTTCAACCAGCGCAGCCAAGTCTGAGAAGGCATGTCTGTCCGTCCCCTGGTACCACCGCATCTCCCAGCCCAGCATGCAGGGTCCCCACCAAGACAGCACTGCCCGTGTGCCCACCTGTACCCTGCCTGCGTGTCAGCTGGGGACGTGACCGGTTTGCACTCCCCTGGGTACGGCCGTGCTGGCAAGGCCCTGCTGCATAGAACCCTTGCTTCAAGCTGAGCTCAGTGTTCTCCATATCAGTAAATTTTTAAATGTGTTTTTAAAGTCAATCGGCACTGCAAAGTTTTGCCCCAGTGCTGATGGAGGAAGAAGCCTTCCCGGGGAAGGGAGCCATGCATAGCTCTGGCTAGGCTGCATGGGGATGAAGGTGTAAGGCCGCTGCGCTGGGGAGTAAATGCTTTTGGGGTCCCACTCTGCTTAGCATAAATTCCTGTGCAGTATTTGAAAGTCATGCCTGGGAAAGGGTGCTCAGGCTTGTGAGGGAGGCTCAGAGGAGGGGGAGCAGCCTACATTTTGCATTACCTTAATTCTGTGGATTTAGAAAATATGTTTAATGTTCTCAGCATAAATATTTTTGCATCTCTTGTTTGATAGACTAGAAGCTTCTAGAAAAAGTTTCACAAACATCTGCATCTGGATTTTTGAAATAGAGACTAAAATGTATGTTTCATACAGATGTGATGCCTTTATTTTAAATGTAAATAAACATTTTTAAATCTAAGCATTCCTCTCTTTGATAACTTAAACAAAAATAACATTTTGGCTAGTAGCTACCCTATTTTTGCCATAATTACACCATTGTAAGTAGGAAAAAGAACTAATGAAAGCTTCGGTAATTAGGGAGGAAAAGACATGCTGTGAGAAGGGAAAGATATGCTGGAAACAGAGTACAACGTTAATATAAAAGCAACATATCCCTAAATCCTTGGTAATGTAGCTTGGTAAACAAAGTCACTCTTCCACACATGAAGGACTATCTGCAGTTACAACATTAGAAGCACGGAGTGACTAGAGGCTCTGAACCACCAGTACAGTTTAGCTAACTAACTGCAAACTCAGTCTTGAAATTTTGGGGCCAGTATATTACTTTTTTCCTTCAAACCTTCCTCAAACCGTTGGCTCCTCTTGACCTCCATGAGGGCCGTGGAGTTTGGGGGCTGCAGCACTGCTGCCAACAGTGCTCCTACCCCGAGCAGCCGGGGCTGCCGCCAGCCACCCGCACTGCAGATCCTGGTCCTCCCGGGTCCATACCGCTGGCTCCGTGCACGACCCAGTGTGCTTAAAATGCTCTGAGCACATCTAGGGCACCTGCGCTGATGCCTCCTAAGTGCCATGTGTATGTGGCATCGATTAGTGGAGAGGGCAAGGAAGGAGCGGCAGCCCATGAGAAGTACCAGACAGGGAAAACAAGGTGTGGGTTAGTGAAGAGAGGGGAGCTCGTATGGGCTGGTGGCTGCAGGACAGCTCAAGGTAACCAGTGGAAGCTGGTTCAAAAAAGAGGAAACCAGGTCTGAGTGAGGGAATTTGCTTAGGAAAAGAGAGGTTGAAACACAGGGTGAGACATTGGAAAGAGAAAAAGAAACAGGAGGAAAAAAGTAGGGAAGGAGATGGAGGGGAGACTAGGCGGGAGGCAGGGTGCAGTACAGGATGAGGCCAGAGTGAGGGAAGCAGCTCCTGAAGCTGACATCCACAAGTAGAGCACTTGAGAAGAAAGGAAGAGAAAAAAGGAAAGTGGGGGGGTGGAGTGGGGTGGAGAAGTTCAACAAATAGTGATTTTTTACATTTTGCTCAAATGGTTCAAATAGTGGGACCCTCAGCACCAGCCATTAGCCCCAGCCAGACATGGCCATGCCCCGTTCCTGGGTTGCTGCTAGGCTGTCTCCCATTTAGATCCAGGCTGTGCTTGTTCCTGAGGTGGTACCGGTACAAAGTTGGGCTTTGCCAGCAAAGCTGTGCTGGCACGGGGAATAGTCTGTGCTGGTCTGGAATAGCATGGCATGCTGGTGCTATGTAATAGATGACCTCATGGAAAAGTGTTATGCACACATAGCTGGGCTGAGCCGCTCCACCATCAGCTGCAGGCCGCATCCATTTCAGCAGCTAATGTACAAAGGGCTCAGTTTTCGGATGCAACTTAAAGGACTATAATTTTTTCCTCTGATTTGCCCCCCCCAAAATGGAGATTATGGTCACATATCTTATTATCTGCTGGTTTTTCTTCCTGGTATGTAGTACAGCTAGTCCTTCTCCCTGCTACCCCACTGCAGCTGCCACCTCTAACGCAGCAAAAGGTGCAGAACAGTGCCAGCGCAGGAGAAAAAGAACAGTGCCAAAAAAGAAAGGGCAATGGGGGAGAGAGGTGGTTTGGGAAGCTCCAGGAAACTGTGGAAGTGTGGAGCCACATGCTGTGTTCTGGGACTGAGCTCCAGAGGGACAGAAGATACTTCACACAGACACAAATGGCAGTCATGGGGATATTCGTGTATTTAGTGTTTGTGTTGTGAAAGTCAGGATGGCACTTTACGGCTGTAAAAAGCCTAGCCCTGCCCAAAAGATAGCTTTACAGAACTTGTTTCTGTTCCCAATAGGTCTAAAACCAGTGAACCGTATGTGTATTTTAACATGTTCTTTATAGCTGTCTGAAATTTCCCAGGGAGAGATGATCTTTTAAAAAGTGAATGGAGCGTGTCAGTGCCATAGGCAAGTGTAGTGATAGTAAAAAGAAATATTAAATCATCCTCTGACATTTTAAGATGATAGCTACTGGTTTAAATTTAAAAACCAGTCCAGGGACCAACTGTCAGAGATACTTGTCACTGGCCCTCTTCAACAATTTGGGCTTTGTTCTAGCCGCTGAACTTTTGATATCCTCAGAAGATAAATTTACAGTCTGTGTCTGCTCGGGGGGGAGATTATTAAACAAGCAACCCCAAACAATTAAATAAAACCTTAGCTATATGCAATCATTTTAATTTAGTCCTTTGATATCGTTCATCTGATTAAGTTTTTTCCAAACAAACTGCACATAGGACTTGGCCTAGGAGGAGTGGACTAAGCCCATATGTATCCTGACAGGGGTGTTTACTCGAACGGAGTTATCCCAGCCTTTCTGTGCATACTCGGGACGCAAAAGGGCCTGGGGACAGGAACTCGGAGAACAATAAGGATAGAGAAACTTAGAGGAAATAACCTACTGGGAGAACGGGAATGCACTGGGAATAGAAAAATCAGTCAGACAAGAAGAAAGCAGATACTGGGAAGATGCCCATGGAGAGGGAGCAAGAGATGCCCATGGAGAGAGGTTTGGAGAGGAGCAGTGTGGAGAGAAGAGCGGTTTGGAGAGGGAGGACAGGGGCTGCCAGCACGGGGGGGAGGAACACAGTGCCAGGGGTGCAGCACCCCAGCGAGGGAAGGGGCGCAAGTCGCGGGGGAGGAAGAGGAAGAGAGCAGATGGCCCTTAAATAAACTGACTAGGGAGGCTGTTCTTCAGCCAGCAGACCAATATTTCTGGCCGCAGAAACATTTTTTTCCCTCCCCATCTTGCTGGACGGGAGCAGATGGAGAGATAGGCCTCGGCTGCCTAAGAAATTTTGGCTGAATTTGAGACTGCCATGTCTGCCACATCAGTGGAAACTTACCTGGCTACTTTGGCCTGGGGTAGAGCAGGGCTGGCTCGGGGGTCCCTGGCCCTGGCCCCAGGGTGGGCATGGCAGCCCTCTGCGGAGGCAGCAGACAGATAGCAAGCAGCCGCAGGCAGTAATGAAGCCCTTTCTGCAATGATGGCCTGACTGCAGCCCAGGCGCTGCTGGTTTTGACTTGCTACTCATTAACAGGGTTCCGGCAGTATGGTTCCCTCCTGCAGGACAGAGGATCAGGGATGGGGATGCTGCAGCCGCCCAAGCTCTCGCAGCGTGTGCTCCCTTGGGCCTGCTGGGACCTGTGACCCCCCATGGCTGGACCATCCCTGAGCCCTGGTCCCCTGTCAGGTGGGGCCCAGGAGTGGAGCCCTCCCCAATGAGCTGGGTGCAAGGGGATTGCTCCCCCCCGCCCCCGACAGGGCTCCCTGAGCAAGGCAAGGGGAAGATTTCTCCCTGGCGTTCTAACACGGTCCTTAGTTTGGGAGAGGAGTAGGGTAGGATGGGCGTCCCCAGCCTGGGAAAGAACAACTTTTGGGGCCCCAAACTACCCCAAGACACTGCAGGGAGGGTGCCGGGAGTGACAAGAGCCGTGGGGTGGCAGAGGAGGGGACACACATCCAAGCCACCCTGCAACACATCAGAGAAAATGCCTCAGCGCTGGCACCAGGCCTTGCCGGATGGGACCAGAGGCACTGGTGGGGGGCTCACAAGGGTGACAAGGGAGGGCAGCCCAGGGGTCGATGCCATTGTCCTGCCACCTACATGCTGGGTGCAGGCACTGAGCGTGCCACCCACGGGGAGGCAATGCCGGGACGCTAAGAGTGACCCTGACAGGGGGGTGCCTGGGGGCTTACAGGGGTGGTGAGGGAAGGAGGGAGAAGGGGAGGCCCCGACGGTGGGGCAAGGGTCTCCCGGGAGGGGGGAACAACCCCTCTCCTGGGGGCCCCTCCATCCACCCCCTCGGATGTGACCTGTGCTCGGCAGTGCGAATGGGGAGGAGATGGGGGGGGTCCCCACTGCCAGCACCGCTGCTCTACGAGGGGCCGGCGGGGGTCCCGCAGATGAGCCCTGGGGCGGGGGCGGTATTTGCGCCTCGCTGTTTGCTTCCAGAGCTGACGGGAAAGAATCGTCTTCTGCAGGATAAAGTCCCTGTCTGCGCGGGTGAATTGCCCGTGTCCAAAGTCTACTGGCAGGAGGCTGTCTACTGCAATCTCCGCGAGAGGGATGACTTTTACAATATATGGGCTGATTGCAAATAAGTTACTAATAAGCCGCTTTGGCGTAAGAACGGCTCTATGCATTATTTCCTAAGATCTGTTTATTTGCAAGTATTTCTTTCTTTCTCTTCTTTATATAAAAAAAATTCGTTTGGGAAAATAAAAAAAAGTACAGAAGTTAATATTTAGACATTCATACTATTAAGTAATAGAGCTATAAACTCTCAAATACGGCACTTTCATTTTACTTAACAATAGATAACACAACAGCGACAGTGAAACAGGGCAAACAAAAGCAATCACCAAAATTGTTGTGACAGTACAATTACCCGGCTAGGAAATTTATTCAATATGCTTTACCATTGCATTGACACAGCAGGAAAAAAAAGCCCAAATGTTCAGAGAATAATACAACAAGGCAGGAGGTGTTTGGAAAAAAAAAAGGATTTATTTTGAAATACATTTTTAAGAGATACTTCGCCTCCCCGATTTGTTATCAATGTGCATCTGACACGACGATACAAAACAAACGAACGAAGAAAACCACATTCTGTACAGAGCTCTAAAATGAGCTGCGAGTATCTACAAGATGAGCTTTACGCCTGGCTGTGGGTTGGAGAGGGGCCCGATCCTGCAGTCCGCACTCTCTAAACGAGTTTCGCAGACGTGTGGTAGGAAAGCTTGGCCCCGAGTCTGCGTGTGTGTCTCCGTGTGTGCGTGCGTGTCTGTGAGTTCCTGCGACACAGTCCTTGAGTAAAATAGGCACGTTGGAGCTGCCGGAGCGGGCGCGGGTCCCTGGCTGCTCTAGAAGTCCTGCCGCGGGGTGTGAGTTAGACTGTGCCGCCGTAGATCACAGTTTCGCCTGAACACTTTGCCGCACTGCTCACAGTTGTAGGGCTTGATGTCTGTATGGGTAAGAAGGTGAGTTTTCAGATTACTTCTTTGATTAAAGGTTCTTCCACATGTGGGGCATTTGTGTGGAGATTCCTGTTCAGATTTGAAGCAAGCAAAGGATTAATCCTTCACAAACTACCTGGTTTAACGTATTACTGCACTTTTTCTTATCGCAACGCACAACTTGAAATATCGGGGTTGGACCCGAGCGAGAGCAGCCCCGGGCGGACGGCAGACCGCCTGCTCGTCCTCTCCTGCCCCAAAAGGGGTATTTTAGAGTTCTCGATTCGTGCCATTTCGAGCTCCTGGGGAGCAGGGAAAGCGGCCGCCGCGCCGTCCTCCCGCTCCGGGGCTCCCACCGCCCGTCCGGCGGCCGCCGCGGTCCCGGCGGGCG
>JAVJGG010000029.1:30118873-30136352 GCA_035590195.1 Aviceda cuculoides | reverse complement strand
AGACCGCGGGGCTGACGAACGCTACACCGGGAGAAGTGTCAAACCGCCCTGGGCCGAGGCCGGCTTTGCCGACCGTGTGCACGGCGGTGGGGACCTATCGTCCCGCGGAACTTGCGCGCTGTGCCGCGGTGCGATCGCACGGTGCGGAGCGGGCGAGGGAGGACGGGGAGGCGGCGCTGCCGCCTTGCCCCGACGGCCGGCCCCGAGGGTCTCTGCGGAGCGAAGGCTCCGTGGCGGCGGCCTGCGCCGGAGCGCATGCTCTGCCCCGGCCCTGAGGACGGGGATGTCCCGTCTCCTGCCGGGAGAACCTCTCTCCTTGCAGACGTCCTGCCCCGAGGCCAGCCCAGCCGGCACAGACCAAACCCGACGGCTTTCGCCCGCCCCCCCCCCCCCCGGCCTGCTGCCCGCGGATCTCCTCGGGGAAGAGGGGGAGAAAAGCCCTCGGTAAGCGGACTTCGGTAGCCTAGAGCATTCCTTCCCCCACCATCAGCAACGAGATGTTTTTGCGGTGTCTGAAATGAGCAGTTGTCAAGACGTAAAGAAATACAACGTTCCGTACCTTATTATAGTTTGGTTTAAGCAACCATTTGGCCAAAGCCTTTCCTGCCATCAGCACTGAAATGCTGAGCAGGGCTGTTGCCTACAGCCACGGCTGGAAGCACAGACACCCGTCGCACATGAGTGGGCCCCTTTCTTGTCGTTCCAGACCTCACCGCTCCCCCCACCCCAAGCTGAGCCTAGGGACTGCGGAGGGTCCCCAGGCTGTCAGGCTTTGCTTGCTCTGCAGTGGTGGCATTTTACCTCGCTCGGCAGACGTGCCAAGTAAGAGCCTGCAAGGTGGAGGTCGGCGGGGCTTCAGGGCCACCCGCCTGCTGCACAGGCGGGGGCTTGTGCGCTTCGCTCCTGGGGAAAGGGGGATTGCAGGCACCGATGAAGCTCTGCAGCTGCCTCGGACTGGGAGGATCGTGAAGTTTGCAGTCTCCGAGCCAACTGTTAGGGGGGAAATCTAAGAGAAATATTGCATAAAAGCAATAAATTGGTTTAAGAAATGCAGTTGTACATTTGGTTGCATGCCTCGTAACTCACCGAGTACATGGGAACTCCACGGCAGCAGAGAATGGGGCCCATACATCTTGTCCTGTGGTGTATATTAAATAACTCCTTTGCCTTTTAAGAACTTTCTACATCCCAGTGAATAACCTGATTTTCACAAATAAAATTAATTCTATAGGGTGAAAGTAAGCAAACAATAGAAAAGCTCAGAGGGGTTTTTCCAGTTGTAAACATGCAGAATCCATATGGTCATTAGATACATCTGTGGGTTAAGCACTGATTTGTTTATGCAAGCCTGATGCTTATGATACTTTTAAACTGGGACTATTCTGTCGAATATATGTGTACTGTAATCCCCTCTTACCTACCCTCCGCATGTGTGTTTCCTGTTTTCAGCATGCATTCTTGATGTGTAAACTGTGGAGAAGGACATGTTATAAACCAGGATACTACAGAGCATTTCAGATATTTTCAGAGCATTACAAGCACGGTGCAAGCATATGCAAATCATCACTTACAGATGTGCACTATGTCTGTATTAATCTCTGCGTGTTTTTTCAGTTGTTTGTGGCATCTAATTCAAAGAAAAGGACAATAATGGATATTACAAAAAAAGTACCAATTGTTCCCGGGCAGACTTGCATCTAGAATGTCCAGACAAACCTTACTGATGAAACCCTGCACTTCAGTAAAATCAGGGCTTTTTAAAGTTAAGATATTGAAGATTCCTAAAATACAAGGAGATTGAGGGAAAACTTAATGGAGTGAGGCATTTGAAAACTCTTAAAGACACTGCCAAGGCTGAACACTACCCTGTATCTCTACTGGGTATGATCCAAAAAAGCACTTAAGTGCATGCTTAAGTTCATCACAGCCCAGGGCAGCACCTAAGCAGGTGCTTCTATTTCTTTATATGCCAAAGTCACCTGCTGAGTGTGTGTTTTATGGCTGGTTTAAAAGATCTCCTGAATCAGGGCCGTTGTTTTCAGATTGCCTCATAAAAACAAACAGATGAATCAAACCTTATGAAAAATCAAAGAGCAGTTACCATTCTAGGCAAGATTTTTCCTAGTGCCTGCTTTCATGTCCTTTTCCATGAGTTAAGTTGCTGGCACACAGTCATTTGTTGTGAGCACCCTGTTTCTCCTTAAACGCTGGTGTTCCCCGCAGCTTCTCCTGCTGCCACCTCATAGCACCACTGTGTGCACCATCTGTCGGGTGAAAGGCCAGTTGCTCCAACACGAAGTTTGTGGATGTGATGCTGATTGATCCACCTTGGAGATTTTTCAGAGCAGAAAAGTTTGGAGCTAGCTTGTGGCATGGGAGAAAGAGCCCTTTTTCTCCATGAACTCTCCACAGCCACTGTGGAGAAAGATCAGGACAAGATCACTCTGGAGTACAGAAAGGACGCACAGTCAAAGCAGCAGCTGGCAACAGGAACGGATCAGTTTAAGAATGTATCTGAGCTGGGCAGGGACCAGTCGGAAGACTTTCTGGTAAAGAATATACTTCTCATCTCATCTCATGTCAACCTCCCTTCCCTTCCCCTTCCCCTTCCCCTTCCCTCCCTTCAGATGACAACATGCACACCCAGTGTGTCATGGCAGACAGTCTCTGGTCTCTGGGTATCATGAGCCAGCAACAGCATATAAAAGCAGGATGAATCCGAGTTGAGACCCAGCAGGATGTTTCCATCTCCTTTGCTCATGAACTTCTGTTTTCTGCTCCCGTGACGATACAGGTCCCTGCTCAGAGGACTGGCATTCCGCTTGCTCTCCTTATCTCCCTTTCTCAGACCCCTCAGATGTATGTGAGGGACCTACACAGGCTGGTAAAAGGTAGGATGAAAACCAGTGAATGGATGTTTCCCATTTTGTCCATACTCGATGGCATGGTCCATCTCATAAAAAGTATCAATGATTATTGCAGATCTGCCTTGTTTGCATTAACTATTTAATTTATTTGACCTGCTCACCAATGATAGGCTGGTGAAAATTGTTAGTTGGTTATGCTATTCTTTCAAATGCCCCTTTGGGAACTGTTTCCAAGAAAAATACAAATCCCATTCATTTCAGCACCAGAACTCATTTTAGCACCAGAGAAGTGCTGAAAGCCAAGGACGTTACACTGCAGCAGAAACAGAACTGCCTCAAGGCTTCTTATTTTCAGCTTTTTGGATCAGCAGAGAGAGGAAAGAGATACTGTCAGCCACACTACAAACTTTCAAGTGTAACATGTATTCCCCTTTTCCACTTCATTTGTCCTGATGATTACTGGTTGTTCAAATAGAACCAGGAGCTTTTGAGTTTCACTGTTGTTGTGAGTCTGCCTGTCTCTGAACTGCTGGATGGAGCCCACCTGCGTAGGTACAGCACTCTGCAGTTTCGGGAGGCTGGGTGTGCGTGGAAGGGAGCAGCAGAGACCCTGGGACAAGGACTGCTTTGGAATGACAGCCTTCCCGGCTCTGATGGAAGCAAGGATCAATGGTGCTTTCAGGGAGCCTAGGACAGTGCCTGTGGAGAGTTGTGAGGAAGCCTCCATCATTAACAGAAATGCTCAGGACAGAAATCAAAGCTGATTATAGCAAGTGAAAAAATGTTTTCTGAATTCAAGAAAGGCCTCACAGGAAGAGTCATGAAGCCACCTGAAAGGATTCTTGAACAAAATGTATCTTGTATTTGAACTCTTTGTGAAACCTGAAAATAGAGAAGTCTCCGTGACTTTGGTCAGAGGGCTTTGACCAGTGTGGCGTGGCAAGAATTTCTATTGGGAAGAAGTGTCAAGTAAATGTAATACAGTGTGTTTATTTCAGTGGGACCCGGTATAAGAGTCAGTCAGTGGCCACAGCAGCATCGCTGACACTCCTGAGATCTGAAAAGGAGACCACCGATAAAGGTCATTAGCTAAGGTTAAGCAGGGTTAACCCTGACCTTTCACCAGTCTCCAAGCAGACAGCTCTTGAGCAAATACAAAACCACAGTTATTAAAGAACTCTTAAACAACTACAATAACAAAATAGAGTGAAGTGGAGTCAAAACTGCAGATCTGTTTTATTTAAAGCATAATATTTATAGAGGACAGATACTGAAAGGCAGCAGAACCGGTTTTAAGGACCATCCCTGTACCTAGATAGTGGAGGCACACTTGAAAGCATTCTGTCTTTTGAACCAGTGAGACAGGAATTTAAGTTTTTCAGAAAGAGTATTTTAATTCCTAGAGCTTGGTAATTCCTATGTGCTTGGCAAAGAAGAATATTAGAAATACTTGACTTTCTGTTAGAGTTACAGGTGGAGCCTGAAATGCTAAAGGGCTGTTCAAAGCATCACTTAAGTCTGATCTAGTTCAGCATTAGTCTAATGTTATCTTTTCCCCCCTCAATGGTTTCAAGAAGATATATAAAACCAGACCAGAGCTGATGTTTACTTTTACAGCTAATGGTTCCTCAAATCTACAAGAACTTCTAAGGAGTAGATAAAAGCAGCTGCAAATGTGATCTAGAAATAAACATCCAGAAGAAAACATAACTGCAATCAAAGTTCCAGCTGTTCTCATCTTAATTCTTATCAGTTTTCTTTTTAATCAGGCACATTTTGAAGTCAAAGGCTTACTTCCAACAGCTTTTGCCCATACATATATATATGTGTAAGTCCCTTGAAATATTACAGAAGTTCTGTTTCACATCAAAATAGCGTACATTGTCACTGAAATTATTAATTTTCTTTTCCTCATCCCCCATGTTCTCTCTGGGCCCCTCTTTTGCATCTGGCATGTGTACTGATACTCAAGATGACAAATACTGATAACTGCGAAGCTGCAGTGCTGCATACTTCCATAAGGCAAAGCTTAGCCAAAGTTAGTCATTGATTTATGTCCCATATTCTGTTCAACAGCGCAAGGGTTTTTTTTTCTAATTTCATACCTTTAATCCTTGCCACCTTCAACCTAGTGTGTGTCAAATTTCCATCTTATTGTTGCAGCTGTGGTTTCTTAAAATGAAAGTATGCTTCTTGAAGGCAGTGACACATTCTTAAGTTTATTCACAGATTTAAATGCTCAGTTGTTCAAAAATGCCTGAACTCATTAAAATGTGATGGTGTGGGGGTTTTGCCATATTAAATGGTTGATACAGGGGTTTTAAAAAACAAATGAGGGATGTTTGGATAACTATTTTTATCCACCCTAAATCTGTAGAAGGTGTGGCAACTTAGGCAGGTATCACAAGCCCAGGGTTCTTTTTAGCAAAGAGGTTATTTACAAAATACACAAGGCAGAAAATGCTCTCCCACACATAAAAAGCCTTCTGCAGGTGTACAGATGAAAGGAAACAAACTCTGCACTGTCTAGGTACCATATTGCTTAGGATGGCTTCATGACCCACAGCAGGAGACAGCCCACAAAGCAGATGGAGTTCAGAAGAATCTATATGCTTACAAAAAAGAGCTGCAAAGGTTAAGTATTTTTATCACAACCTTCACTGTTTTAAGAGAATACCCAGCTTCCCTCTGCTTTCCCATGGAAAATAGACCAGAGGCAAGATGCTGCAAATATTCCTCCAAGAGCTTGCAAGCGAGCCCTCCGTGTTACTGTCCCAACCCCTTCGACAGCTGCCTGTGAAGGATTACTCTTCCTCTGGGTGAGCTGGTGAAAAGGACCTTACCTTTGCTTCAGCCATTGCAGTTCCAAGTCCGGTGCAGTAATTCAAACCAGCTTCTATCGTCTTTAAAAGCTAAGAGGTTAGTGTTTTCCACCAGAGCAGCTGAGACATGTCCCATTCTAGGAAAAGGCCAAGAAAATAGCTGAGAGCAGTAACAACTTAAACCGCTGCAAAAAATCTGCCAGAGGACATCTGTCAAAGCCCAAAGAGTTCCAGTTATGTATGATTTCATTTGATCCCAGAGGCTAAATAATGTACAGGAAAGATTTAATAATGTTATGCAGATTATGTGTGGAAATGTAAAAGGAACTGAATACAATGCCAGTTTGAAAAATCTTCATGTGCTCATAGCACTATTACTGCTGCACAGTCAGAAAACACAGCTTGAGCAATAGACTCTGATAATAAAATTAAAAATTGGAATTGCTAGAATATTTACTCAGGTGAGACTATTTGATTAAAAAAAGATGACTTAATATTTTCCCTCTGCCAGGAAATTATCAGCGGAGAGAGCACCATTCCTGTTTCCACCACATCAGTTCCATTGCCATGTGAAACCCTGATAGTGAAAACATGGTAACCAAGGATCGCTGCTCATAACATTTCCAAATGCCAGTGCAAAGGAGACTTCAGCTACTAAAAGAAGAACAAAAACAAATGGCCCTCAACTATATCTGCTTGCAAGTTTGAGTTACGGCATCTGACTGAATTAGAATTGCTGAACTACAGGTATCGTCCCTTCTGCCAAGCCACTTGCAGAAACAGTAATTTCTGGCAGAGAAGGGGAAGAGGCAGCTGGAAGGGTGATGTGAGTGGCCACCACAGGATCTGCCAAATGATATCTGTCAAATATTCTGGTAGCGTAATGCTCCAGTGTCATGTGACACAATTTAAATACTGGCAAAAGAGGGATTATTAAACGGGATTCTTAGCCAGAAGGGCTTCATCATTAAAAAAAACAACCTGAAAGCAGAAGCAAATGGATCCTATCTGGTCATACGTAAAAACTTTTGTGCAGACTCTCACAAAGGAAGCAAGTTTCCTAGATTTCTTGAGGTTGGCACTTGTGGTGGTCTTTCTTCGGCTGGTGCTTTTATCTCCCTTGGGATAGCGGTTATCGTTTTAGCAGCTGAAAACTTATGCTCGCCAGTTTTTCTTTCAGTAGAAGGATCTAAGACTTTTCCTTCCAAGGTTGGGTCTTTATTTGCAGGGAGTTCCAGCAGGTTTCTTAGGTTTCTCATTTCCTCTTGCTATTTCTGCTCTCATCTGTTTTGCAAATGGCCACCATAATGTTAAGCTTATCTAATGGCCAGGCCTCCAGCTGGAAGAATGCCAGCAGCTTTCTGAAAATCAGTCATCTGAAAGCATTCAGAGGAGATGGCCATCACCTTCTCCCTGAACCTCAAACATAAAACTTCCCTGATAAGCACATACTCCAATGCCATGAAAAGCAAGAGGTTACTCTTAAATTCAGATATCACTTTAACCAGCTTCCTTGGGTGACACACAGACACTCTGCTGAATTAATCTCACTCTACAAATAATAAATTCTTTTTTTCAGTGTTTGGAAAAGATACTGGTTGTACATACACACAGTAAGGAGCGAGTGTCCCTATGATAGCTTCACTGTGAACGCAGGTTTCATTCTACAGTTGGGTTTCCTTATTTTGTTAATTGGGATCCTTTTTTCCCCTCACTGGCAGGGCATATAGTCCAGGTCCATCCACTCCTGGCTTTTGACATGATGCATGGCCATGGCAGTTCCTACTATCACTGAATCTTAGCGGCTTTGTTAGAAGTCCTGCTGAGAAAAGTGGCAAGGGCAGAACAATTTTCTTTCCCTTGGTAAGGGGAAGCCTGTGAAAATGCAAGATGTGCTACAGGTCTTTATGTGCAGACACAAACATAGGACAAAAATCTCATGAATTTTGCTATTGACCCCGGTGAGTTCTGGATTTTATTCAAAAGGAGGAATTCAGTAGGAGTACTGGGTCTCCAATTTAGAAACTCGAGAAGAAGCCTAAAAAACTGCCCAAGGTCTGCACTCTGAGGACACAACACGTAGCAATGAAGATTGATGTAAGAGCTAACGAGCTTAACCTTGTAAAAAGAAAAACAGAAGTTTGTCATCGTAACATGTATTTAGTTAAGACCTGAGAAGGAAGAGCTGAGAGCAGCTCCTATACATCCTATAGGAGAACCAACCCTGTAGGAATGGGGTCTGTGTGGAAAAATCATCCCTCTTCTGGACTTCTGTTTCCCCAAAGAGAAGGAATTCTGACCTTGTGGGAGACAGAAAAAACAGGCCCAAAGGAGGAAACTGCAGTATGAAGACACCTACACAACAAGAGACTACCCTCTGGAGTAACCTTATTTTGGAAAGAGGGCTGACAACAGGAAGAGAAAGATCTGCTGGCTGCTGCAATGTCTGTCCGAACGGTTGGTTCTGTCAGTGCTGACAGAAACCTCCTGAGAGCCTGCTGGGAAAACAGTGTTTCCCAGCTTCCAGGGATCCTGCTGCCTCGGCGCTGTGGGATCTGCTACTGGCCACAGTGGGAAGGCTGCTGAGCCAGCCGCTGAGCATCAGTCAAACACTTTCCACTCTGATATACCAGAGAACGCAGGAAGCAGAGAGGCAGGAATGCATGACGAAACTGGAGAAGGTATCATAGTAGGCCAGGTAAACACCTTTCTGGAAAAGAAAAAAAAGTCATACATGTAACACTGTTTTATTAAACTACATAGTATAGCTTAGCTTATTTATTCTGTGTAAATAAGAACATGTTTAGGAGGAAGCTATATTTAAGTGACTTCACTAAAATTCAAGCTTCAAACAATAGATATATAGGTATAAACTGGCACAGCTCTAGGGGTGTCAACTGGCGACTTACATGGGCTGTGGGTCTGCCTCGGCACAGTCATTTGTTGATTAAACAAACCTCCTTAAGGATGAGGAATCCAAATAACAGCAGTGAGGCTCCCTCCAGCTTCTAACTTGCGCGATAAAGCCCCGTGCTAGCCCTCCTGTCCTAGAACTAAGACAAACAAACAAAAATAGAATTTCTGGAATCCACTGCATTTCTGAAGGGTATTATTTAAAAATTAGATCGCAAGAGATTATTATCACAGGCACACCACTTTAGAACAGACTTCCTAGAAGCAAAGCAAGTTTGGGGAAAACCTCTTAAACAATCCCCCTTACTGTAGGACACCTGTTCTCCCTAAACCACTTTTTTTTTAGTGGAAGTCACCCCAGCTGAATTAAATTTGTTTCCCTTGGGCCTGCATTTTCTTTAGCCAACACAACAGCTGCACCATGTGGAGATGAGCCACAAGAAGTGTAACAACACATGTTTGTGATTGCTGTATCAGCTTTGGCAGATTTAAGTGCAGGGGTCTTTAGCTGCCTTCTATTAGAGAGCCAGCTTTACAATATATACAACATCTTGCAAAGTAGTAGCAGTAATATATATAGTTTTATGTATTTCTTGTACATGCTGGTACAGTAAAACCAGAAAGGAACTGACTATTACTTATAACTATAAATATTGTATTAAACACAAACATTTTCTTTTGCATGTAAAAGTAGGAACAGAACAGGAGGATGGGTTAACTACAATAAAATCCCCTGAGATCCCTGTGCTAGCTGTTATCCAGTCCTGCAGAGACACTCAGCCATTCAGAATGTGCGGTAACCCTGTTATTTCAAAGCTGCAGTAAATTTAATCTCTCCAAGAAATTGCTGAATTCCTGGAAAATAATGCATAATCTTGGTTCAGCGTGCCTTTTTTTTTTTTTTCTCATTTCAAGAACAGGTGCCAAAAACTGGTCTTGTGGAGCCTAATTCAATATACTTTAGAACACAGTTTTAAAGTCTGCTTTTGAGGCATTTAATTAAGAGCTGTTGAATATCCCACACCCGTCAAAATGAGGTACTTGTTTTTGAAAGACCTTTTTGAAAGGTCAAGATAAATGCCAATAATACAGCATAGAATCAAGCACTTGTGTTTATAATGTGTTGTTCCTGTTATTTTATGTATAACTAGTGCTATATATATTTATGGGTATTCTAACAACAGTTGTGTGACTTTAATCTTCCTACATATTTTCTTACTTAGAACTGCAATACCATTGCACATTGTATAATATACAATGCATATTATACATTGATATTGTAATGCATTATACATTAATATGCAATGCATATTATACAACATTGCATAAGTGTCCCTGTGACTCAGAACAGCAAATTTTCTCACTGTCTATAATTTCAGTTGCTTAGTACCTGTTCCACAATAAGGGGACCACTTCTACATTGTTTATCTTCTCCGACTGCATTGTTTCTAATCAAATGAACATATGACATATTATTAAGAGGTTATGTCAAATAAATAGTAGTGTCTAATGTGGTCTGCCTCCAATTTTGACCTTTCCTCCATCCTACTGGGAGATGAATCGGGCTGAGGACGGAAACGCAAGTCAAGCAAAAATCTGCATTTATATTCACACTCCCATGAGCAAATTAGACAGGACTCTCCTTTGAGAACTGATCCCCAAAGTAGTATATTTGAAAAAAAGACTTCGTTGATGTTAACAGGTTTTGGATCAGGTCCTAGAGACATTCAAACATACGCAGTTTGAACTGCATAGAGCAAGGATTTACTATCTATTAATCTTACTGAAGAGAGACGCAGTACATATTAAAACATGTAGTTCAGCTTTTTTCTTGTGTTTCAGTTTTTAATTGTTTTACCTAGTATTCAAATTAGCACACCCATTTTAAAATTAGCTTTAAGGAATTTAAACTGCATATTGTTAAGCTGGTAAGAGCAGCTTAATACCACCAGTGTAACAAATTAGATCATGGAACTACAGAAGAGCTCAAGGATGAAGCAATAAAAGTTGTGTACCAGCCAGTTCAAGGTTACACAAAAACATTAAGCTCTCCCTTGTTTAGAAGGCATTGAAATGTGATATATGAATACAAAAGAAGTAATGTCTTTAAATCTTAAAACGATTAGCAGTTTTACTCTGTAGGGACCTATGGGAGGAGATGGACTCCACCCCGAGCAAGATAAAAGACCTCAGTTTTCTCAACTGGAAGGAGTGATTCATTTTAGGTGCAAGTGGTATGCATGTGATATTCCTCATGTGGTAAATTAACTGTTTCCATTAAGAAAGCTCCTAGCATATAGAATTGCTCTATTTTCCTCTGCTCTGCAGAAAAAATTATACCACCAGAACATTTTCTTTTTGCTAAACCCAGCCTGGGTAAAAATGGGCAGTGTTAATGGCTGTTGATAAACTCTTTCTTGCTATTAAAGAAATCCACTAATCTTCCACTGGTTTTCTGCTTGCAACTAAGAAAATTTATTTTTAGTGAAGGAATAGTGGAAAAAGCTTAGGTCTCAAATTTAATGGAGTTCATTAGCTCTCTAGATAGTAACTTGCTTTATGTTTTGCTGTGTTTTTATAACCTGACCTATGTATGCTCAGTCACTTCAAAGTTTTGTTTTCAGCAGAAAGTTCCCTTGCTCGGTAGTGACAGTAGTTTAAGTACTCATCCTGGGTAGTAGTGAGGCTGCCATAAAACTCTCCCCTACTGAACCAAACCGAACCTGGTTAGAGGAGACTCAAATCAGAGCATCGTTTAAAGCCAGTTCTGTGAAACTGTATTATTTGCTGCTTTGCTGTTTCTTTAGTACACAGGCCACTGTGTAGAAGGCTTCCTGCTGCTTTTAAGAGCAGAATGGGCATGTAAGTGCAAATCTTAATCTTTTTCTTGTTTTGAATACATTTCTGCTTTCCATGGGATCTTATCTTGTAATCAGACACGTTACTTCACAGTCAGTCATGAAATAGCTGTTATGCCACTGAATTTTTTTGGTGAAGTTTTAAGACTAGAATTTTACTTAAGTCTTTTTTTTTATGAGTGACTGTATATGTTATATGAGTAGCTTATTTGGACTTGAATTATGATCTTCTGGCATGTTTTGATTGGGAAATGTTGGAAAAAAGTAGGAAACTGAAATTTTGTGGTTTTTGGATTTTAAAGCATTTAGAATGAGTGATTCTTCCACAAAAAAACCCCACTTGCTTCGTAATATCTATGAAGCAAGCTGGAGATGTGCTTCAGAAATGAATAGGAAGGGTTTTATTAAAAATAAAAAACTCTATGACTGAATAAGCTGTAAGCATTTCATGGCATTGCTTTGTAGTGCTCAGTATTCACGATGTGCTTTCCAGCTGTATGGGGCTCTCCTCGTTTGTCTTTGTTGTTCTGTACTTCTGTACTCTGTACTTCTCCCACCTTTTTACATTTCTCTTCAAGCACTTCTGTGAAAGGCCCACAAGGCCAAGAAAACTTCCCTTCTTTAAATCTGAAAGAATGGGTCTCGTTAGCCTCTT
Source organism: Aviceda cuculoides (assembly GCA_035590195.1). NCBI lineage: Eukaryota > Metazoa > Chordata > Aves > Accipitriformes > Accipitridae > Aviceda > Aviceda cuculoides. The sequence goes on along the minus strand of JAVJGG010000029.1, from coordinate 30,124,237 downwards.
GAAAACATTGGCCCTAAAAATAAAAAAATATTCTGCTCTTCCCTAAACATTTCTGTCATGTAGTCCTCAAACTCTCAGCTCAGGAGCTAAAGGAAGATGGGAGAAAATGCAGCCTTCATGGTGGTGGAAGCCTTGGGCATAAGGCTGTGTGTATTCAGGCAGCTGAAGTTCGTTTCATGTAGTACTTGCTTCATCAAGTAACGATGATTCAGTCATTCTTTAGTTATTGATAGTGGTTTCCATTCCTAACACAGCCATCAAGCCTGCTAGTTAAATGTTATTTATTTATTCTCCAGCATGTGAGCACACCTCTTTGCAGGCTGGAGAACAGATGGCTGCTCCTGAAAGAGGGAGAATATTTTTGTGTGGAAGGGAATCCAGACTAACCCTCAGTATTACCACAACAACAGTAATTGTTTTAAAAACCAAAATGAGATTTTTTTTTCAAGTTGATGGTAATCCGTAGATCTCATGCGCACAATCAATGCAGCTGTAGTACAGACTGGAATATCTTCTGTGGTTAACTGTAAATAGCAACTCTGTATCCATGGTTTATTTTTACTATAGTGTGCTATAATAGGAAAAATAGCAAATGGTAAGTCTATATATAGCCTGTTACTAAGACTGTGAGCTAAATGGTTAGTCAACAGAAAAATCCTATCCTAATCAACAAATGTCTTTAGGTCTAGTAATAATATTTTGGATACCAAAACAAAGTATACTAGGTAGTGAGAGGAATTGCAGCAGTGCAGCTAATATTTTACTATTGCACATTTTTACTGCTCTTTTTAATGTCAGATAGGAATTTTTGTAAATCACGCTGATTTTAATAGAGTGGATATGGATAGCAGAATCTGTACCTATATTTCCTGACTATTTATTTTCTGCATCTTCTTTTGCTGGACCAGCAAAAAGTAATTTTCCTTTTACATGACATTAATTAACCATTAAGTTGTGAATAGTTCAGGAAAAGAAATAAAAAACAATTGTTCTTTATTCCTAAGCTTGACTAAAAACTCGCTTTGAAAGACTCTAAATTTTAGTCCAAACTTGAGAATATGCTGTTCTTTTATATTTTATTTATAACTATTTTATGATTGACAGGGTTAGGAAAGTACATAACAAATTCTTAGATAAGCCTTCAAGGTTACTTCACATTAGACATGATAGGTAGGAAAAAATACAGGCAGAAGTCAGTTTTTCTTATCTTCTGTATAAACAAGCTGGTATTTCATCCAAGGCCTTTTCCTTAACTTTCAGCATACCAGATCACTATCAGGCAGTCACAAGGAGAGACATGCAAACATGTTGTTGTTGACTATTTGTCTACTGAATTTATGAATTGGTTTCTAAGGAAATCAGGCTCCTGCATTCACTCTGTCTTTGTGCTTGCCTGCCATTCCTTACCTTTCTCCCCTTCACAATCGCTTGTGACTTAGCTGGCTAGTAGTAATCATGTTTGATGAAAAGCTGGAGGTCTGTAATTACAGTAAGTTCCTATTTTTACAAAACTCGTAGGTGATGGGTAGAGGAGGGAATGGCCTGTTTGTGGGGCTGTCCACCCCACAGCAAGGGAAAAGTAAGGGAAGCTCTGTCCTTCGGTGCTGAGTTTGGCACCAAGCTGTGGACTGACCTGCAGCCTTCTCCTGTGAGCTGAACAGCAGGTTGTGATGCAGACACAGGACACTCGTAAATCCGTGGGGTAATGTCAGGGTGGGCTGAGGCGTTTTAAGGAGCACAGAGCTGGGGGCACGCTTGGGGGTCTGTGCGGGCAGTGAGGATATTGTGGGTTTTGGCATACCAAGGAGGTGAATGGAGCTACTGTGGAATGATACAGGGGACGCTGGGGGAGAGAGCACCGAGGAACCTGTGAAAGAACCGGGGGGCTACCACAGTGAAAGGGTAGAAAACATACAGGGGGAAGAGCTAGGCTGTGAAAACCACCACGGACACGGTGAAAGACTAGGGGTATTTCGTTTGGAGAGCATAAGATGTTCGTGACATGTATCTCTTGGAAAATACGTGCTATTAATTCTGATGTTTTCTAGTAGCGCCATGTATTAGTTACAATGCACGTTGTTTAAATGAGCCTGATCAACTACCGTCTGCAGTAAATGCTGCTTTTATTTGCTACCACAGGAACTAGATAAGGTTCCTACTACAACATACATAATTTATTTGCATGATGTTTATGAATGACTTTGAAGTATATATTTGGAATTTAAATCTTACCATTAGTAATACCTGTTAGAAACTCAGACATGAGCTTCTCAAGTAATTTTTATTCTTCTCAGGTTTATTACGAATTATGTGCAACTGAGGCAGGATTGACATCTTGGAACCTTTTGGTTCATGTATTTAGGGGCTTGGGGACAGTCTTAGTTTGTGGTTATACAGCACTTAATACTTGTCCATGCCATCATGATTCCCGATTCCATTGCAGTATAAATAATTATAATATAAATTATATTATCTGTTTACAAAACTACATTATAATATAAAATAATTATAGTACTCAAAAACTAAGTATGGTCTTCATCCATGCTTTGGTCTAAAGAATTATATTTGATGTTGATGCCAATTCTGCAGAGAGGGGAGTCCTAATGCATGTTGATAAATTGGTGAATTAAATGCTTTAGAAGAAAAAGAGTAATTCAGTTTGTTTCCTCCTATATTTTAAAGATAGGTCTACATTAAGCCTTTTCTTACTCATCTGCCTTCTTAGCAGTGTTATATAGTTCCACTGTTGGAAGAAATCATGGGAATACTCGTGTAGATTGCTTGCAACTTCCTCATCTCCATGTTGTCTAGACACCAGCAATCTCATAGTATATTCATGCCTCCAGAACATCTGGACTTCTCTTGACTGGAAAGCCCGAATGAGGTAGTAGAACAGAGGGAGCCTGTTTTCCCTTTCAAAGTTCCTTCTTTGCTGGTGGCTAGGTATTGTAATGAATACCAAATCAGTGTTATACATCACAGAACGGTTCCCAAATTTGTGTTACAGGGGAAGGGTGAGGTAGTGTTATTTATTGCAATATCATTGACTAAAAATGCCATTAGAAATTGTAAGAGATGAGTAAAGTGATAATGAAAAATATTATGGTATATATGTTATCTTCTTGTTGATATTTTATTTCAGCATAAAAGTACTTAGAAAGCATTCTGGCAGTTGAATAAGGCACAGCTGAAACTTCTGTGAGAAAGGCATGGACTTAGTCCATATTTTTGGTACCATCTGCCTTGCTAGGTTATAAAGCCAGGTTACCTAACTTTTTCTATTTCAGGCATCTTGGGTTTTTTACACTTTTCTTTCTTCAGTGGCAGAGATGGAGGACACTCCTGCCCCTTTCTTCCTCAGTTATCAGGTAGTAAGGGTATTTTCTGGGAGTGGGGATTGTGGTATTAAATCGTTTTGAATGAAAACGAAATCTGCTATTCTTGGACAAATGTTCTTTAGACTTGTTCTCATTAACTGTTGCTAAAGGGGGAGGGAAGAATGGCAGATTAGGCTGTTTAGCCTAACTTTTTCCAGAGAAACAAATACATGTGTGAATGGGGAGAGGGAGCACTTCTTGGCTCCCTTTCTTTGTCTTGCTGTTACAACTATAATATAGTACCTGTATTTTTTCTAACACTTCTTTTCCTTGCTTGAACGTATAGTTTGTCACAGCTTTGACTTGAGAGGGGCAGCTGGAAAAAACCTGCCTCCTCTGAAATAACCTGAACAAAATATTGCCTTAAAGATTTGTGTTAAAGGATGTGGAGACAGCCTCTGCATTCCGGGAGTATCATGGCCAAACACGGATGTCAGGCTTCCCTTTATTAGGTGAAACTAATGAAATGCAAATAGTAATTGGTCAGTGGGTATAGCCAAATACCCTGTAGAACAACGTTGGACACTAGCCACATGGCATCTTCTACCTGCCTGACCTCACTTGTCCTAGAACTGGGAGACGGGAAGTCTTGAGGGGTTCCTCCCCACCGCTTTCTAATGCACTCATACCGCCCTGCATCTGAGGCATCCACTGGCTCCTTCTCCTGGGTGGTTTTTTTTTGGCATCTCCTACAAACGGTTGTCTATGGTATGGACACATCTGGCAGTACTGCTGGTGAGCCACTCTGGCTTGTGGTATGATACTTGGAAGAGCTCTGCGTTAATCTGTTGTGCAAAGGAAGATGTTCTACTGCAGTTTTTCCATGACTCAGAAAAACAAAGAAACCTAAAAGGTCATATGGTGGTGTGTGATTTGTTTTATGGGTTCATTCAATATTGCCATTGTGCATTTAGCCCAACCACAGTGAGTCAACTGGATTGGACTGACTCAGCCAAAGTAGAGAACTTGCACAACAGTAGGACTTCAGTCATTCAAAATTCCCTTGCTAATGCACATCAAAGAGATGAAATTAGGTATGGAGTGTGGATTTTTCTTAAGGGAGAGTGCTGTTGTACATCTAAGATCAGTTTAAAGTGGAACTTGGGCATGTCAGTATTTTAATGGATCTTGCCCAGGTGTTTTACTACCTTGAACTTCTATTAGTTAGGCAAATAAACCTACTTTCAGGAAAGCATACAGAAATGGGCTTGAACATTTAGGCTTTTCTTGTATTGACTTGGATGGATGTACTTGGATGCTTTGTCAGTATCTTAAATCACTACATAAACAGTAGAAAGTCCTAAGTTGTAAGGTGGAGGAATTGCACATAACTGCACGGGGTACTCGATGGCCTAAAAGCTGCTGCTTGAATAATTACGTGACAGCTTCCTATGGCTTTGCAGGGTAACTTGTATGCTTTGGCGTTAAAAAGCCCAGTGCCAAGCGCCAGCGCTTTTCACCTCAAAGCTGTACTGTGGTCACCCGAGCCAGCTGTGGAGAGCAGCTCCCCCGTCCTGCCATGACGAACTTCGGAGTTCCTCTCCGCCGTGCTCCGGAGCCGGTTGTCCATGAAGACATTTAACTTGCCCAGGAGGGGCTGGATGCCACTGGGCACCAAGCGCCGCTGTCCCTTGGCCGGCGCAGACAGTCGGATGAAAGGCGCGGGCCGCCCGGCAGCGCTGCCCCCAGGCGACGGGGCCCGCGGGCGGCAGCGGGGGAAGAGCCGCCCTCAGCCTCCGCCTCAGGCCGCGGCTCTGCCCCAGGCCTGCCCTTGCCCGAAGGCCCAGCTCCAAGAACCGGGGGATGAGGTGAGCGTGCGGGGGAGGGACGGCTGTCCTTCGCCCCGGCGGCGCCTCAGGGCCCCGGGCCTCTGTTTCTTCACCTCCCGGTGTGCCTCGCCCGGCCAGGCCCCGCCGGCCGCCCCTCCCGCAGGAACGGGTAGGGCCGGTTCCTCGGGAGAACTACAGCTCCCGGCGTGGCCCGCGGG
>JAVJGG010000029.1:30093017-30118151 GCA_035590195.1 Aviceda cuculoides | reverse complement strand
GGCGGTGAGGCGGGGGGGGGACGGCAGCGGGACAAGGACGGGGGCTGAGACCTGCGTGGCGGCCGGAGGGGTTGTCTTGGGGTTGGTAAAGGTCTTTTTGGGGGCCTGTCCCCGAAATAACCATCCTGGGTGAGCGTCCAGGTGGAGGCAAACCTTTAGGGGCTGTTTGAGTTACGGGAGGAATGTTTTAATGTGAAATGAGGGAAACTTCATCGCCGAGAAGAGTCCTTTGTGGCCTGGGGGGTCTCTGCACTTCATAGTTCAGGTCTGTGGAGGAAACCAAGATGAGGAATTGTTCTTATCGTTGCGCATTAGAAAGTGCCCTTGTGTCCTGCTAGTGGAGGGATGCTTGTGGGGGTGGGTGTTGCATAGTTGCAATTGCAAATCAGGGAGTGGGAAGAGGCAAAAATCAAGAGTATTCACGCAGTGTACATATTTTCTGAAATATATATATGCTATCTAGTCATATTAATTACTATGGTGTTTTTTTTTTTTTTAGCGCTTACCATTTGACTCCTTTTCGTGGGCATGTGTAATGATGTGGAAAAATGAGCTTTTGCTTTGAATGTGACACTGTCATCTTAGTGCACAAAATAATTTTGCTTTCATTTTATGGGTATATTTAAATTGGAACAATACTCTATTGATGCAGTTACATGCTACATAGAATGTAGTTGTGTGGTATACAGAATGTAGTTACACAGTTTACATATATACTTACTGTCTTGGAGCTCCCAGTATTTCACTCTTGCATCCTGTTAATTTAATGAAAAATTCTGTAGGGACTACACAATATAAATTGGTGGTAGGAGATAATAAATCAATTTTACATTCTACTTGGAAGCATTTACATTCTACATTTAAAACCTTTAAAATTCTTTAAAACAGCTTCCTGTGAGATGACAGAACTTGAGAAGAATATGGTCTTGAACTTCTACTGTTTTTTTCCTCTAATAATACATCATGTAGCAGTATCTACTCCTTGAAAACTTTGACTAAGAATTGATTAGTTGTTGTTATGCAGTGTTTTTAGCAGGCAATGGAACAGTATCTATTACTGAAAATTTTGACCAAGAACTGATTTGTAGCTGTTATGCAGAGTGGTTTTAGCAGGCAATGGGGTGAGGAGGGACAGGCCTACACTAGTTTCAGGCTGACAGTGCTGCATGTCTCAAATAAAGGAAGTAGGACAGGCACTACCAAGGGTTTAGGAGAAGAAATGGCAATGTCTGAGGAGTAATCAATGTTACCTCCACCAGTGCAAAGCTTGGGATTTGGTGATATCAAAGGATTGAAAATAAAACTTGAAGTTAGCATAACCTATAACCTACAAGATTTTTTTTTAATTTTTTTAAGACTGGGGATTTGCTTTATTACCAAGCTGAAGGTGTGTCTGGCCTAACTGAAAGTGAGGAGCTGTTTAAATCCTTAGAGTCAGTCAGGAAGAATTAGAAAGTTAATGAGAGAACTTCTAAATTCTCTGGCATTTTTTTATACTTTCCATATTTTTTGAAGCTTGTTTTTGGAAATTTGAATGTGATGACAATGTAGTGGATTTGTTTCTTCAGTGGGAGGGAAGATTTGAACTCAGTTTTTCATAAGATATTAACTCAGGTTTTCATAAGACTTGACCCGTTCTTAATAAATGTGCCTATGTATCCCGTTTATATTTTTTTTTTTTTTTTTTTTTACAGTTTTCTGATTGTTTGGTGTTCCCAACTATTCTGCTAGGCTACCCCTTTTTCTGCAAGTCTGGAAGGAGTAAAGATTATTTTTTGTGGGCTGAATTTTTTGATGCCTGCCTTGGAGGCAGTAGTGACTTGGGATGGACACACCACATTTACTTGGCAAAATAGGTGGGAGGACTAGCTTTACTTTGTGCCTGCTGTCCACAAGAGCAGTTACTGACAGGGATCTATTGCCACGATGTCTGTAGTGCAAGACATTCATGTAGAGGTAGCAAGAATTTCATATGAACACTTCAAAGCTGCATGGACATCCTAGAATCCCAGTGTTCTCTCACAGTTATAGGGCACTTTATTCCCCCTGTCCCTGTAAAGGAACACAGTTGTGTGTTGTGTAAATCTTTAAAACAGCCCTTCAGAAAGTAGCAGTGATGATGCCTAAGTGACAGGCTAGGCCACTGTGGCTTTGAAATGGGGATGCTGTCAAAATCACTAGCTTTTCTTGTTTGACCAATGCACTGCAACAGTAACAAAAAACTAATAAGGAGGAGTCCTTTTCAGAATAATTTTTTTTACTTTTAAAAATAATTTAGAGTTGGTGTTCAGTATAAAATCAGAACAATTTTTGCAGTAGTTGACCTAAAGTGTTTTCTTGCATCTAACTGTATTTCAGATGTGCTTTGTATTTGTTTCCCTCACTAAAAAGGACATTCACTCTTGAAACAGTTGGTTACAAAATTTGCCTCTGAGTCTTCTAACTTTCCTCTGTTATTATTGTTGCATTTTTCTGTATGTATTGGCATACTTGGTATGAGGAGATAGACTGCATACAAATGAAAAGGAAAGTAGCTGGAGATGCAATTCTGTCAGATAGTTTTTAATCTCACCCATCTCCTGCCTGCTGTTGCCAAATGGAAGGCCTCTTAACAAGCATGGAGTGTGTTAATTAAGGTTTTCCAGTCCTTTCTTTAAACTTGGTCAGTTTAATTTTTGCTGAAAGTTAAGTTTTGTGGGAAGTAAAAACTTGTTTTTTTAAAATATGAACTGTCTGTGAAAAATAGCTGGTTTTAATTTTTGTGTCAATGGGCATGTAAGGTCACATGGATGACAATTGTCAAATTCCCTCTGAAAATGATGGGACAAAAGTGTAAGTTTGCTTGGGTTTTACTGGTAAAAAACTAAATGGAAGTACACAATACAATAACATAAGCTGTCTTAAACTTGCTTCTACTTGTGTGAACGGTGTAAAGCAGTGTAAATGTCTCAAGGCTTCCACATGCTACCTCTATTTCTGATGGCTGCAGTGATTTCTCTGACTAGCTTCTCTTTTAATATATCAGTATAATTGATCCCAGCCATTCTTTCTAAATGTTTCAATGTGCTAGTTCTTCTGCAAAATAAACCACATATATTCATGTTTCATGGTGCAGCTGTCCAGTTTTCCGTAACTCGTGACAGTAATTGATGGAGTTCTATTCTTTAGTCCTGCTTTACTTTTCTTCGTTAGCTTTCATGTGTTTTTTTTATGCCTACCTCTGCAGCACATCACCAATTTATTTTGTAAAGTCTGTATGTAATGACCATAGGACACTAAACTCGTACTTTGTTTTTTCATGTTGGGGGGAAAAAGAAATATCTCTTTCAGGTCCTAATTCAGATGTTTCTGGTCTTTATGCTAGGCTTGGTAGTCTTGGGTGCCTCTCACTGTTTCTAGGTTTTTCTGCATTTGGTTGTGTGGAGTTTTGCTAATGTCCTCAGTGATTCATAAGATTCTGGTCATGCTAAGTATGAAAAAGTTTTTTCCCATCAACTGGATTTATAAAAGTAAAATTCTTTGTTAGGATGTATTTTTCTTGTTTAAGAGACTAGGTGTTACACAGAAAGTCAAACCCGCTTGGAACAGGAAAATCCTTTTGACAGCTCTTGTTGCAGAATTGTAGTTTTGTTAGTCCTTCTGCTTTCAGGAACAGCTCTCCTGGAAAACTACTGAAATAGCCCATAGCCACTACCTGATGATTTTTTAGATCAAACAAAAGTAGAATTGCTTTCTCCTCAGGTTTTACACTTGTCTTCTACACATCTCCTTACACTTTCTCACAGATAGGGCCCTTTGTGTCTTCAGTTTTGCTTTCCCCCACTCCCCTAATATTTCTAGTCATAACTTAGCAGGTAGGTATTTTGCTGGGTGCTCATAGTATTCAGTTCCCATGTAGAACACCTTAATGCTTCTAAAAAAGCAGAGATCCTTCTGAAATGTTTGGCTCTATATGCCTGTCTTTGCACATTTTCAAAGTGTGGATTCTAGGACACACATGCACACAAACAACTCCTGACTGAGAAGCTGATTCTGAAGTCTTAGACGTGTTGTTCTGTCCCAAGTTTTAGTTGCTTGGTTTTAGCCAATATAATAAAATAATATTTCTAGTCTTTTCTTCTTGTATTCTACTTAGTGCTTTACAGCCAGTTACAACAGTCATCTTCCTGCTCCTTGTTTCTCATGAAGTTTTCATCAATGCTTGCTTTATTGCAACCCTCTCAGGGTATATAGCATGCTGTTCTGTAGTTATAGAGCTGGGAATTCTATTAAACTTCTAGAAATAGAAATCATTAAACAGTCTGAGTCATTAGGATCTTTCTATGGTTGAAAGAACTGTGGTGTTATTGCTGTCACTTGAACATCAGACCTAGCATCTGTACCATCACAATATATTTGTGAAGGAGTGTGAAGTACTTTGAGCAGTGTATTTGGTGGTGAAATTACGGAGGTTGATGTATCTTTCTTCCTCTAAATAAGTTTAGTATTTAGCTGCTTTAGTGTTAAGTATTATTTGGTCTCAAAACATGTTTGTCACAGTTGGATAATGTGAAAATAGTTTTAAAACTACAGAATGCTTATTTCTTTGGTCTTCAGGTTGCCTCTTAAGTACTCTAGATAATCTGTTAATTTGACAGTGACATTGGTTTTGATCAGTTTATGGCTGTTCATGATTGTTTCCCTAGCTCTTCTCAAGCACTCCCAATACCTTGGTGTTAATGGTGCTGCTGGAACCCTTTTGGTATGGATTTTTTGTGTTTTCCTTTTTGTTTTAGCAGGCACTGCTATTTTGATGAGCAGGTGGAGGTGTTTGCTCCTTAGGCATCTTTGGTTGAGGTTACTGTATGTTTTCCCTTTTCTTGCAGTTACTAGAGAGTTCAGTCCCTCCACTGTTCTCTTGAGTATGTCTTCTGTTACACAGCTCTTCAATCAAGTGAGAGACTCAGCTAATGGTCATGTTTTTATTTTTTGAGGCTCTGCTGGTATTGTAAGGATACTGTCCATGCTTTTTGTTGGTGGCAAGAACTTCTGTGAATGCTGCCTTTAAAGCTGCAGATAACCTGATCAGAGGGGAAAAAAGAATTTGAAACAAAAGAAACAAAATGATTTGTTTCTTTAATACCTACTTGCAAAATCTTTTTTTGTTTTCTCTCTTCTTATTTGTCTCAACTTACACTCGTTCAGTAATAAAATGTGCTTCCCTGCAAGATTTGAGTTCTGTATTTCTGCCTTCTAGTCTCTAACAAGCAGAGAGAGGGTGAAAAAGAAAGCAGATTTGTTATGTGTTCCTGTGTTTGACTTGTAGGCCACTTTTGCAGACTTTATTTAGCTGCTCTCATTTGGGTTTTCTGGTGTTTTTCTTCATGTTCATGAGTTGTGCCTTTCCTTCGCTGTTTTTATTCCCCCTTAAAGACACATGCTTTCCAGCTTCCTGCCTATTCGCTGTAGGAAACTGCATGGTCTTTACAGCAGTTCATGCACCTTTCCTTATGGATTGTGGATGCTTTTTGTATTCATATAACAGCTATGTCTTTGAAATTGTTCTTTGATATATAAATGTGTACATCACCCCCCCCCCCGCCCCAGCCTCTTGCTTTTCTTGTTTGACACCAATCTATATGACCTGTGTGTTATACAATTACTTTAAATTTTTGTCTTTACTCTAGACGGTTGGTAGCAACAAGTTGCTTCTGACTCGGGAGTTCCTTCATCAGTAATTTAACTTTATTTTTTACTAGTTCTGTATATCACAGAATTGCAGCTTTTAATATGAAGGAGTTTCTTTTTAACACTGTTTTTTCAATGTTAGGTTTGACAGTCTTTCCTGTCTGTGCCCTCCTCCCTTCCCCTATTTTGTATTCATTTCCAGGAAGGTGTCACAGGATAACGTATTTTCCATAAGTTCTCAATGATCTGCTGTGCTTCAAAGTTTCTTTTTTTCTCTTTTTCCTCCTCCTGCATATGGAATATATTATCTATATCTAACACTACAGCACCAGCTATTCTTTAGCTCGTCTTCTACTTCAGTAGTACCCTTGACTATCATATACTGTTAACTTGTTATTCCAATCTTGCCGCAAAATTCCCTATGACTTTTGGGGTGAAGGGTTTGCATGTTGCAGCCACCCAGCCTCACCACAATGTGTGCGTGGCTGTATTTTCCTGTGGTGTGTTCAGTGTCAGCTCCGTTGCAAGTCTGTAGCCAAGTTGTCTTCTGAGATCTGCCAGGAGTTTGGGGGACTGAATGGATGGGAATGCTGGAGACCAGGGAAAGGTTAGGACTGCTTGAAAAGGACAAAGGATAGTGGTAAGAGTGGGTTGAGGGTGCTGGAAGAAATTGTAGGGTGATACTGAGTGATTTGAGATAGTGCGAGAGAGAACTGGAGGACAAAATATGGTGGTGTTATGTAATTATAGATTTTTGTTGCACCTGTCCCTATGTACATTCACAAAGGTGCAAAAGGGAATGCCCCAACAACTCTTAGAGTACTCAGCTCTTGGAAGTTCAGTGTTCTGCTACCACATGTGTAGGTGAGGTGCTACCATATGCTCCTGGAGTCATCTTGACTCTGGGTTCTTCTTTTAACTTGATGTAATTCATTGGCTTATGAGTGGTATGGATACTTCATGTTGGTGAAGGATTGGTTTATACTTTCTTGGATAACAACATGGTGTACTCTAGGGAGTAACGAGCACGTGTTTGCATGCTGGCTGCTTTTTGACAAAAGGTGAGCTTTACTGTATTCTTTGGCTGTTTCTACTTTAGCAAAGGAAGTGGTTTGGACAGTGAATTGGTCACATGCTGTTTTGAATTGAGCAAACATTAATGGGAAAGGGATAATGACAAAAGTTTTCATAACTTTCTCCATCTTATGTGATGGTTGATTAAAATTTTATTACTGTGTTTTAATTAGGAATTTTATTTTCTTTGGAATATATTTTTCTTTATAATATTTTCTGTCTGCTCACCTTTATGAAAATTTGCTTGAGTTCTGTGTCTTCCCCTCTGAACAAACAAACAAATAACTTTTGTCTTCCTTTTAGCAAACTGAAAAAGCTAAGTGAAGATAGTTTAACTAAGCAGCCTGAAGAAGTCTTTGATGTTCTGGAGAAACTTGGTGAAGGGTAAGTGCAGCTATTTACAAGGGGATGGTGTCGGAGGGAAACAGTATATAAAGCATGTGTTGGAATATTAAGTTACAGAGAGAGTGGCTGTAAGTGTCCTAAGGAATGCTTCTCTAGACAAGTTTTAATAAAAAAGCAAATGTATGCAGCAGTAGACTTCCATGCTTCCCCAAATATATTTATTAATTTTTGATATCCCTTGTTTATTAAGGCAGCAAAAGTGCCTGTGCCTATACTGAAGTTAGATGCACTATGTCTTGATAAAGATTCATTCTTCAGAGGCAAGTCTTTTCTGGGGTCCTGACAGAACTGAATTTTTTGCAGCCTGAAAAAACCCTCAAACTTCTGCATGAACATATGGCTTCTGTGACTTTTAAAGTTTCTGCATAATGGAAATGAGAAGCAGTTTATCTTGTTTAAAAAAAAAAATTCCCTCTTTTATTTTTAGGTCTTATGGTAGCGTCTTTAAAGCAATACACAAAGAGTCTGGACAAGTTGTAGCAATTAAACAGGTCCCCGTGGAGTCAGATCTCCAAGAGATAATTAAAGAAATCTCTATAATGCAACAATGTGACAGGTAGGTATGACAATTCTGCTCCTTTTCTAACAGTCTATGTGAAAATGTATTTGCACTTGTGAGTATAGCTGAAATATATGCAGCTGCAAACTTTTTTTAATATGGAAAATTAAAACAGTCTGTGTTGGACAATTTACTTAAAGGAACCACTTTGTGGATCTCCTTCTATGCTTAGCTTGGGTTGAAGGAAGTACAAATAATGTACATAACAAACTGTTGAAAGAATAAGTACTTGCCTCTGCTTAGACTTTTCCATTCTTGCTTCAATTTATTTGCACTGAGAGGCCGGAAGGTTAATAGTTCCTGCAAATGTCTTAGGCCTTGTGAATTTAGAGTTACCTGTTTCAGAAGATCGATAAAGATGTTTCTAGCATAAGATTAATGGCTAGCCGTTAACTTCCAAAATAGGATTCTATCAGTTGCCTTTTTCATGCAGGAACATAGCTTTTATAAAGTGAACAATCTTGTAATAGTTCTGAAGAAGAAACGTTAGCTTACACCTGTTCACAAATGATATATCTTATGATTGCTAGTATTGTAGGAATGGAGGTCTTAACATGAAGTGTCTGCAAGGATGCAGAAATTACTTTGCATTTCCTTTCTTCTATGGAGTTAATTTTTTATTTGAATATTTTTGGGGATAATCTTTTAAGGTTTTTGGCTGTAACTTCAAAGTCAGATTTGCTAGGGCGAGTCTTTATTCATATCTGATCAGTGGTACAAGAATCTATTGTTTGTGACTCAGGAAAAAACAAATGGGAAAGCTTTGCACTCTGGTTAGGCGAAACTTTCTTTAAAATATTGGTTGCTTTTGTCATTAACTTGGTGAATTGTATTATAGCAAGTGGTCTGTTATTTCTCACTTGTGTTTGTGCTTTTGTGGTGTGTCAGTGCTGAAGTTCTGTCTTTAAATGAAATATTTGCTCTTGTTTGGCAATGAGCAGTACTCATCCCAGGTTTAAAGATAATCCTTTTAATGCAGTCTGAATTCATTCAGATTTATTGCTGAATGTTTTGCTCAGGTGTTACATGGGACTTGGTTGTACTGCTCCACAGCATCTTGTCTATGAGGTCATGAAGGAGGAGAGAAGGTTCAAATATTTATCCTTAAATACAGGAATAGAGACCTCAGAGCGGATTGTATCTAGCACAAGAGAATGCAACTGTTCTTCAGACTTCTTTAGAACCTCTGCCTGCAAGCCCTGATCTAAGTATTTGTGACCTGTGAACACTTTGGACCTTGTAATCCATTCCCTTCTGGCATTGACTGCTCTGAATGCTAGAAGCTTGTTAAATGTGTAGGCAGCGGAACAGGAGGAAAAGGAAGGATTTATGTGTTTTCCCACATCCCACGAAGATGTGTGATATGGTTATTTCAGGTAATACTAAAAGGATTTGGGACCACTGAGGTTTTTTTTGGGCTGCTCTTGGTAATTTTTTGTCCCTGTGAGACTATTTTTGTCTGTCTGTCCAATTGGAGTTTTGTAACAGGTACAGATTAAAAAGGAAGCAGCAATCTTGTTTGTCTGCTTAACTGTGGAACTAGATTTGATCCCCAGAGTAGGTCTTCGGCTCTTCCTGTGCACTGGGAGAGGAGTTAAAATGTGTTTAGTTTGATTCTTCTTGTTGCTGTACTCTAAATGCTTTTTACCACTCCTGCTTAATTTCTTTCCCCTTACCTAAAGGAAGACATTGAATAAGTTGGAAAATAGCACCTTATGAATTCTCAGAGTTCTTCTGTGTGGTCAGTGATAGGATAGCAGCCCTTAGTCACTGTGTAGGCTTGAGCCATGTGAGCTGTCTGGAAGCAGTGGTGTAGGTTGTAGTGTGTGTATGTCTCTTAGTACTAGACCAGGATTGAAATAGATACTTAAAACAAATGTCTGTGAAATATACTGAAAGAGAAAAGTGGTGATACTTGAGAGTCTTCTACATTTTTCACCTTACTTTCTGTATTCTGTTTTGTGTGGCATTTTCATTCTCATCCTAGGTGGGCCTACTCACCGTCTTATTCCTGTGTCCCCTGTCCTGCCCCCCTTTTATCTGTCCTTGTTCTTTGTTTCCTGCTTTTCTTTGAACAACATGTTGTATTTATTATCTACTGGATGTGTGCTATTGTATAACTTTTTTTTTTTGAAGAGTAAGAGTTCAGAATTTTAGAGCACAAACTCTTCCTTCACTGGACAAGATGCAGCCATCCTCTGGTTGAAAAGAAGGGTTGGGCTGCAGCTCTGCACCAGATGCTTGTATGTGTTGTGTGCCTTTGTGCAAATACGGTGCTGTGCAGTACTGAAGGGAGGGATGATGCACTTTTTAGTATTTTATTTTCACATGTGATGGTTCCACAGATATTAGAAAAGCACTGAGCTGTTGCAGCATCTCAAAAGATTATTAAATCTTAACACTTTATCCTTTCTTCTCCATGCCTGTTTCTGTAACTAGTTACGCTGAATGTGCTGAAGCTCTTCTAAGGGGAAAAAATGGAGATTCTAAGACAAGCAGTTGGTATGGAAAAGGCTGGCCCACATAGTTAACTGGGACAAGACTTTAAGCAAATGTGAACAGTGTTTTGAGATTGCACAGCGCTTGATGTTTTGAAAAGATTATCTTGTCCTGATTTGTAATAATACACAATTTTTGCTGGGAGTACTAGCATAGTGTAAATCTGGTGAGAGATGGTCATGAAAATCAGTGGGTTTTCTTCAGAAGTAACAGTAGCCTTCCACACTTAAGGAATTTGTAAGGGGTGAGATGAGTATGTTGTACTTGTTTGGTAGATGTTTTGACTAGTTAGGAGGTAATTGACCCACCTTGCCTTCTGTAAAGGCACATTCCTATAGTACTAATAGCCATTCTTTAATGAAGCAGTTTGCTGATAGTTTTGACCATTTTTTAGAAAAATAATGTCATGTTGCAGGAGGCAGTCATAGGTCCTGTTTTTTCCTTACATCAGTTTTCTAACAAAAAGTGTTGCTGCCAAACATGCTGTTCCTAAAATATAGTTCTTTGCTCCAAAAAAAAATAGTGTTTGATTCTACCTCACAATGCAGGTGTTCTGACCAGAAGCCCCTGTCTGAGATCTCGGTATCTTATTTCTGGACTTTACAGTTAGATTGCCATCTATCTCCCATAGTCCTCTTTGCTTAAGTTCCTGCAAAAACCCCTCCAACCTTTTATTTCCATAAATACACCATGTAATCACTTTTCTGAAGGAAGATCCTTGTTATGTTTACCGTATCTGTTTCTGCCTTTCTTTTGCAAGTGCCTCCGACAAAGCACTATGTCAAGCGCCAAACTGATGAGTAGCAAAGCAATATGTTCTGTTTATGACTGTACTACCTCTTCACATGAGACACTTCAATATGAATATGCATTTGCAAATCCAGAAGTCTTGTTCAAACCAATGCTAGATTCTGTTACGGAGGTCTAGAGCTGTAGTTGAAATAAATTCATGTGTACAAAACCAGGAAAACATGTGTGAGTTTCCATGTTTTTTTTTTTCTCAGGAGAGAAGAAAACAAGGCAATCTTTTCAAGAAGGGAGACATCCAATAACTTTGTGAGGAGAGTTAAGAGAGGCCTTGGAGGAGGGAAAAACAAAGCTTTGTTTCAGAAGACTAATATTTGAGAAAACTGTCTGTATTTGTAGATCACTGAAAGCTTGTGATATATGTAGTAGTGCCTTTATAATTTTATTAACAGTCAGGCTTCATTCCAACAAGGCATTGGTTAAGCTAATTACAGTTTTTAAAACTATTTGATGACACTTGCTCTTTAGCTGTGTTAGTGTGTGTCAAACTGTAATTTTTAATGACACTTGTGATGATTATTTTTTTCCTTTCCCTACTAAGAATTCATTTATTTATCTAACTTTTTTTTTCCATCTAGTCCCTATGTTGTCAAGTACTATGGCAGCTATTTTAAGAACACAGATCTATGGATTGTTATGGAATACTGTGGAGCTGGCTCTGTTTCGGACATAATTCGACTTCGTAATAAAACGGTAAGTTTTTTCAAAAAATGTATAACACTTATTAAAATTAAACTGTGAATTAAGACTGGAAGCCAGAATAAAAGTCAGAGTTACGAGACAGGATCTTGGCTGGTGCCAAGGGGCGTATCTGTACCTTGGTTCCTCAGGAAACAAGGTCCTGCAGTTGCTCTGATTATCTGTTTGTCTGTTCATCTGTGGAGTGATCAACAGCCAAAGCAAATGCATTTTGAAATATGAAGATCCTGCAAGTTTCTTGAAAATCCCTGCTTTGGCCAAGACAAAACTGTGTGGCTTCTTTCCCCTATCCCTTCCACCTCACAATCTGTCAGCAGGCCACTTACGTACATGCATGGTTTGAAAACAGGTATAGAATTGTCTTGATCCCACTCAGTAATTAGGAAGCATGAGAAGTAATTGGCATTACTTAAGGAAAGAGAAGGGGAAGGGATGCCAATTAAGCAACATGAGAGGGTACCAAAATGGAGGGTTGTGTGGAAGAGTCTTAATGGGCTTATAACAGCAGTAATGTAGAGGAAGATGCAAACCTGTAGGAAACAGGCTTTGTTAGTTCTACTTAAGAAACAGATTCTCTGAAAAATGTTTTGTTGTAGATGTCAAATAATCTTTAGTTCCTTTGAGTCCATTGTTTTCAGTAGTGGGCTGTAACAGAAGGCATGCATTTTACCAAGTACTGCGAGATGACCCTCTGCTTGCTAGCTTTTGTACATTTTGTCAACGTGCTCCGAAATGTTCCTTGCACCATACCTGGAAGCACAGAGGGAAAGAGAAGGAGAGAAAAACAATCTTTAGGCTTAGAAAGCAAGATGTAAGGGAAAACAGAATTAGATTTATTAGGAAATGAGGGTGATGTCCAGACTAGAGAGCACCTCTTTGGGAAAGGTGGCTTGCATCAGGGCTGCTGTAATGTTGAACTGATGACTGGGGAGGAGCCAAAACCAATGGGAGATTGCTAGAATTCTTGCAACCTTTAGAACTGGTGTCCTTACAGTTGTATATTATCCAAGGGTCATAGCTCCAATGAGAAATGGTGCAAGCTAGTCCAGAATTTAAAAAAAAAAAAAGTCCCACTTATTCAGAAAAATAAGGAGCAAACTTGTGTTTGCATCAGTAGAAAATGCTAGAATTTTTTATTTAAAACTTATATTTTGTATTTATATTAAATAAATCAGGCAATCTGATTTCTTGTATATCAATTTTAGGATATTGACATAGTAGAGATATTAGAGATTTGAGGGAAAGATGCTAGAATCTCAGGGCAAATGCATACCAATGATCAGATAAACTAACTCTTCTACTGCCGTTTGTGGTTAAAGTTGATATAAGAAATAGAATAATCAATAAATACCTGCTTACATGTAATGAGGATAAAGCTAACATACCTTTACAAAAGGTAAGTCATGCAGTGCATGGCTGGTAGAGTTCTATAAAGGAGCTGTTGGGCGCAAAAATAATGCTGGTTGGTGTAAAGTTGGTCTGGATGTGTTTCGTACTGAAAGATTTACGGACAGACTTCCACACCAGAGGCTACTGTGGTGGAGTAAATGGGTAGTTCTGTCATAGATGGGTAGTTGATTTAAATATGAAAAAGAGGGTGTGAGTAAATGGTCATTTGGGGAATACTATGTGGGTCTGTGCTATCCTCTTTGGGAAAGAGGGTAGGAATACTGATGAGAGAGGTTATATTCCTACTAGTTAAAACAGGGAAAGACTTGAAACGCTTTGTGGTACCGACTGTCTGACTGAGAAAATAAGGATAAGTAAATATGAAGAGATATTTGGCTTGGTGGGGGAAGCAAAGTCTTCATATACAGGTTCATAGGCACTTCAGCTTAATGTTTAGAAATAATTGAACAAGTAAAGTGGTTGCCAAAGATTACAATAGTACCAAGGAAGTAATAGAACTATGGAAGTTAGAGAAAGGTGGCAAGGGTTATCAGAAGTAAAGAATACTTCTTTAGAAGGAGATATTAAATGGATTAGGATACTTCTGTGTTGAGAAGTGATACCTGGAGGGAGAGACATGGTGACAAGATATTCCTATATCTTACAGTTTATTATACAACAAGAGATCACTTGTGTTAGGAGATCCGAAGCAAAAATTTTTTTCTCTACACATGATGATGAAGTCCACTGTATAGTTACAGAAGATCTTATAGATGTTAAGTTTGTTTTCAAAAGGCAATTGAATAAGACCAGGAAAAAATGACTGTAGCTAAATGCAAATATTTAATGGCTGGAGCAGAGAATCCATGTGCTTCAGATATCTGGGAAGGTGAAGCAGACAAGTATTGCTGTTTACTTGACATGAGCTTACATTCAGACGGCTACCAGGCTAGATAGAGCTTTTATCCTGACTTAGGATAGGGGGGTGTTCTGGTGCATATAACAAAAAAAGCAAAGCAAACTCCTCAATTTCTCACTTGCCATGCCTATATCTTGCAAGTTTTGGAAGATTTAGGCAGGGGTTTGGGCTTGTTTGAATTACCTTGCTCTTTGTGGAATAGTGACCTGATCACCCAGACTACTGTGTGATGGAAAGCTTGTGCCTGTGTTACTGGAATGAAGCTGTTTAAAGTACTTCAGCATTCTGTTGGTGACCTTAATTTTTTTTTTTTTTTTAATGGAAACAAGAAGTGGTTTCACTGTACTTTTCACAAGAAAAAAAGAAATGTGTTCACTTGGAATTGAGGAGGGAATTGATTCTTATTTTGTCAGAATGTTTATTGAATAGGCCCAGACACACAGGGGTTATGTATTCTGTAATTTTCTGAAGTTGTCAAATGAAGACTGTGGCTGGGCCAAGGAAAAGTTTATTTCCTTCTTCTCCATATGTAAAGAAGAGAGTATTGAAGTAAGAACTCTTACTTTAATGCAATGGTCATTAGGATCATAATTTGTACACAATGATCTTGAAGGTCTTTTTGAACCTAAATGATTCTATGATCATATCAAAATAAATCATAGGAAAAGGTGGATGCCTCTTCATATTTGGGGAGGAAACATTACTATGCATTTGTCCATGTTGCTTATCTCTAAAACTAAGGCTTTACTGATCTTTTTCTGTAACTGTGTTTCCCCTACTTCTTCAAAAGTTTTATTTGTCTAGAAAGTGAACAACACTGGGCTTTTGCTCTAATGGACCAAAAATGAGGGAAGCAGAATTCAAAGTTAAGGAGATGTCTAGTGACTGTTTGGAGCCTGTTCATATAGGGAGTTTTTCAGCTTGACAGGAACAGGTTCTTGTCCAAGAGGCCCAAACCACTACTTTGAAGTTAAATCAACCCCTGGAATTCTGCACTAGAGTCTTCCAGCATGCCAGGCAGATCAGCAGCACTGGAGCAAGCTTATGATGCCTGTTAGCTCATCTTGGGTGTGGTGTTCATCAGTCCAAGGCAACAAAGCTGTATATCTACTTTTGTCCACTTTTTTGAGAGACTGATTTGGGAGGTACGTGTATCTTACGCGGCCAAACTGTGGGTTGCTGCCAGAAAGGGCAGTTCTGCTGTTATCATTCAACCTGGCTGATGTGTTCCTGCCTTTTCCATGCCTCAGATGCAGCGATTCTGTGGCTGCAGGGTGATCTTGGCTAAGCTTGATGGGGGTACTTTTTCCCCTTCTAGTCTATCCTCCCCACCCCCTTGTGAGCCAACTTGGGACTTACTGTGGCAGTACAGTGGCTTGATCAGATGCAAGAGAGACGTGAGAAATGAGCAGTGGGGAAAAGGAAGGAAAAGAAGTAATGAGACTGACTTTTTCAGTGGCAGCTTGCAATAGAATGAGATAATTATGATGTGAAGCAATACTTTGTAAGTCCTGCTGGGTGCTATTAACATATCAGGGAGCACTGACACACCAGCAGCCTCATCTCCCTACTGATAATTTAGGGTGCACTTGCTTATCCAGTAATCATGGTTAACTGTGTCATTCTAATCCTGTCTCTTTCAGGGACCAAATTCAATTGACTGTAGGATACCACATAGTGGCTATGCAGTGGGTTTATGAGACAAAACTTTCTTATTTGAGATAGTATTCTAAGTAATAAGTGTAGCAATGTACTGCTGTACAGGTAGTATGCTGTTGGGTCTGGAGGTCCTGCATCTTGTATGTAAACTATGACTTCCTTTACATGCCAATATATTTATCAGTTACATATATGTTGCCTTGTGTATTCTTAGTAATTATCTCCTGCCATATTTTCTTAGCTAATTACCGTTTTCATGTGTTTAAGCTCTGTAATTGAAACGAATAGGGTATCTGAATCTCTAGATGCTGTGTTTGGATGTCCTCCTGGTTTTGCTTTCTATATACGCTACCATGGGCGTCCAGGGCAGACCTTTGCTACCTCTCTGGGCTAAAGGCACTTTGCTTGCAAGAATGTTATTTTGCAGTCACGTTTCTCAGCAATTTCACAGTTAAAATAGTTTTAATTTGTAGGCCTTTGCTGCACTAAAGTACATGTGATTTGCAGCTGTAAATTGGTTATCTAAGGCCTAATAACTCTTATGGGTTTTGTTTAAGTAGCATCTATCACAGTACAACTTCTTCAGGTGAGCCCACATGGATTAATTGATAACCAGCCAGTCCACACACAAAGATTGGAATTCCTTCTGTACTAGCTAACTGGTTTAACCGATCTTGGTGGGCCAGAAGTTATGGCAATGGACAAGGCCATCCTGAATATACTGCTGACCATGTTCTGTCTATAAGCCTTCTGGGAGGTGAATTGAATCAATGGGCTAGTCAGCTCTGTTACTCTTCAGAGACTGGTCTTTAGGCCAAGACTCTTCAAGTACTTTTCTGTACAAACGAACTGAGAAGGGAAGAAGTTGATCCCAAATGTCCTGGTTGCCTTATTCCTTGTCTAGCCTTACAAACCAAGGTAGTCTATAGTAGCTTCTGCAATGCGACACAGATTATTCAGTGCTTGTCTTATAAAATCCTTGTTATGGCTTTGAATGATTGACATTTACATAAATGCTGGATGGCACTATCTCAATTTTTAGGAATTATTTTTCCTTAGTTCTTTAGAGTAGCATTGTAGGTTCCTTCAAAAATGGGTTGTGGTGTCTGAATCTCAAAATGAGAGACCCGTCTTGCAGCCTTGCAGTAAAACTGTATCCATCTGCTTGGAAATTAGCTCATAGGAGAAAAATTAGTTTTTATCTCAGGGAAAAAAAAGTATTTGTTTATGTGCCAGAAATAAGATGCATGTTATGTGTTGGTTAATTGTCATGAAAAAAGAACAAATTAGAGCTACATGGTTATTCATCTGTTTCCAAAATAACTATGTATATATTATATGCAAATAAGACCGCCAAAAAGGCATTCAGAAGTTGGGAAGTTTCACAACTAAGATTGGCCATGCAGCATCCCCTGGTACATATGCAGTGTGAAACACCAATTGTTCTCTCTTCCCCCTTTTTCTACAGGACTCAGTGTTAGTCGATCATGCTTGCTCACTGAGGAATCACTGTATATGCTATTAAAATAGTATATAATCTGAAGTCTGGTGTTAATATGCAAGATACTAAAAGAGTTGCTCTGAAGACAGAATTATCTTTCCCCAAACTTTATCTGACCTTCATATTTCCATTAAAATAAATACTGTTGTTAACTAGTCAGATATTGCTATGAACATCTACAGGTCAGTTCTAAGGAGAATTAGCTTCCTGGATGATTTCTGTAGCTTCCCACTTAGATTATCCAAGGTAGGTGCATAAAACGTTGGAGACCATTTTGTGCGCAGTCTTAAAACTGTTGGTAGCCATGTGATGATAAAATGCGTAGCATCATATAATTCACTGACTTCCTGTTTTTGAAGTGTGCTTCTTGGAAGAAATCTTACAAAATACTACTTCAGTTCTAATGGCGTTATTTGCTGGGTTTCACAATGTTTGTATTTGCTACTGATCTCTTTCTGCAGTTGGGTCACTGCTAAAAGATGAGAGAGGCTATAATATGCCGAGGGGTGTGATAGAATTTTCATGTTCTTTCTGATCTGTACAGACTGTCTAGTTGCGTATTCACGAGATCTTCTTTCCCTCCCCACCCTCCCTTAAGTTTCAGGAGGCAAATTTGGGGAGATTTGAGGAGAATGGCAGAAGTTGCATCCATGGTTTGAAGTCAGTTACTCGTTTTTAAATTTGAGCCAGTAACGATTTTTTTCAAAGAAAAGATTGTTAGAATTACTTAATGTAAAAAACAGCTTTTTTTCCCCCTCTTTTATATAATTTTCGGTAATGCCAGTTTTAAGTTGCTGAAACAATAAAATGACCGTGTAAACATAGAATACAAAGAAATTTATATTAATATGTTCCAATCAGAGGTAGCTGTTTAAACGAATGTTTAATCAGGTCAGTCCTGTATTGGTACCCCATAGACACCTCGTGTCACAAAACACTCACAAGGTCTTATTCCTGTTACACTAAAGGGTGGAAGTTTAACCTTATTGCCTCCTCACAATGCTCTTTCCCCTCAAAGAACCCCATCATTGTTTGCCTTGGAGAGCCAGAAATATCGGCTGAATTGTTAATGTCTTTGCAGTTTGAGTCAACTTCTCCGCATATAAAATTCTAATCTGGGCAGTAAAATTTGTCTTAATCTAAGGAATTAAGCCAAGTTTCATTAAGGTCAGAATGACATATCCTTCTTCCATATATATTTTATTTTACAATAAAAGATTCTGTGTTTAAAGTTGGGATGGATTTATTGCTGTATATTATTGTGGTGAGGAAGTGGAGGAAATGTAGGAAAACTGCAGGTAAAATAAAGGTTACTCTGTTGAAATTGGATGTTTAGTTTAGAGCTGGTGAGGAAGGAGGTGAACAGCGTGCCACTGATTTGAAATAAGTGATAGTTTTAATTTGGAAGGGACTTCTGGAAGTCAGCTAGTTGAATTTCCTGTTCCAAGAATGGTGAACTTAGAAGTTTGATTAGGTTGATCATGACCTTGTTCAGCTGAGTTTTGAAAATCTGAAAAGGGGGAGATTCAACATCTCTCTCTGCAGCTCTGTGAAATTTTTGTATCTAACCGAACTTCGTTTGTGACAACTTGTGACTGTTGCCCATTCCCCTTTTTCTCTGCGACTCTGAGGAATGTCTGCCTCTGTGAGGATTTTTTTGTTTTTGTTTTTTGTTATCCCCCCTTTAGATTGTTTAAAATTGAATTGAAAATATCCATTCTTCTTCAGAGAAGACAAACCTTGCTCTGTCAATTTGGTACATCATGTGCTCTAAGCCCCACTGCTGGACTCTCCAGTTTGTCAGCATTTCTTTTATAGTAGCCTGAAACTGCGCACAGTGTTCCAGATTTGGCTTTACAAGTGCTCAATAAAGGGGAATATTTACTTGACCTGACTTGCTGACTGTGCTTTCCTAATGAAGACCAATATATGGTGAGCCTTCCCTGCTGTGAGGTTATATTGCTGATCCATGTTCAGCTCGTCTGCAGAACCTTTCCTACAGGAATGCTACCTGCCTTATTGATCCTCAGCCCATACTGTTCATGGCATGGGGTTCTTCTGTCCTAGGTGTGGGACTCTGCCTTTGTTGAACTTCCAAGTTTGTTGTCAACCTACTTCCTCCAGTTTATTGAGGTCCCTCTGAGTGGCAGCCCTGCCTTTTAGTGTATTGACAGCTTCCCGCCTGTTTCATGTCATCCACAGACATGATGGGGGTGTATTCCAGCTCAGTGTTCAGATTGTTGATGAAGATGTTGGGAGTATTCACCCTAGTGTCAACCTCTGAGGAATATCACTTACAGCTGGCTGTTGGTTACATTTCGAACCACCATTGAGCCTGGCAGTCCAGCCAGTTGTTCTTCCACATCTTTTCTGATTCCCCAGATTTGGCTAAAAGCTATTGTTGGAGACTGTCAACAGGCTTCGTAAAGTCAAACTAAATGACATCCTCGGCTCTTTCTTCATCCTCATAGTAAAGTGGCCAGATTAATTTGACATAACTTCCTTCTGGTCAACTTGTGCTGGCTGTTTCCAGTCACCTTTTTACCCTTTGTGTGTCTAGAAATAGCTTCTATGGGGATTTGCTCCATAATATCCTGGTGACTGAGGATAAGCTGTAAGCCTGTAATTTCTCAGATCATTCTCCTTGCCCTTCTTGAAGATGGTGTCATAAGGGACATCTCCTGATTGCTGTAACTTTTTAAAGCTGATAAGATACCTTCAGTTGGCATTAGCCAGCTCCTTGGCACCTTTGGATGTGTCTCATCTGCTCCCATGGACTTTTATTTGTCCAATTTACTAGAGTAATTGCTAACTCATTCCACTCTGCTACTAGGCAGAGACCGCTGAGACCCAGAGAAACCCTACTTAAGACTGATGCAAAGAAGATGCTTAGGACACTTCTGCATCTTTTGTCAATAGATTGACCACCCTGTTTAGCAGCAGGCCAACATTTTTCTTGTGTGGGTTTTGTTTTTTGTTTTTTTTTTTTTCTCTTTCTCTTCTGCATAGAGACCATACAAGCTCTTCTTGCTATCCTCTGTATTGCTGTCCGGTTAGAAATCCAACCTAGCCTTGCCCTTCCTAGTTCCACTCCTTAGTATCTTGCTCTTTATATGCTTTGTTTTTTGCACTTTAGCTCAGTCAGGAGTTCCTAGTTCATTCAGGATGGCCTCCTGCTGTGCTTGCTCTTTACCTTGCATGTCAGGAAGGACTGTTTTCATGCTTTGAGGAGGTTGCCCTTAATGCTCAACCAGCTCCTCGAGGTTCCGTTGCCCTTTAGGGCAGTATGCCCTGGGATCCCACTTAGTAGTTCATTTAACAAGCTGAGGTTTGCTATCTGGAAATCTGGTTCTGCTACTTGTTTTTGTCACTTCCCTCCATAACATAACCTCCACTATCTCACAGTCACTTGCCAAGGCTGCTTCTGCCATCCCTGAGGAGTTCTTACTATACTCATGAGTAGCTGGTCTAGTGGAACACCTCCTGTAGTGGCCCTGTACAGTACCTGCAGTAAAAATTATTACTGCTCACTCCTGGATTTTTTTTGTACCCTGCTATGTTGCCCTCTCAACCAGTACTGAGGTGGTTGACCCCCTCCCGAACAGTGGCCTATGATCAGAGGCTTTTTCTAGTGCTGAGGATGACTTCATCTACTTCACCTTTTTGATTAGGTGGTTTTCTGCTGATGCCATGATGGCATCCACCTTTTGGGCTGCCCTTCTGATTTTGACCTATAAACTTTCAACAAGTGTAAGTGTTCCATAGTGGAGCTGCATGTTTGTGTAGAGCTCAACCCTGCCTATCCTTCCTGCTTGTTGCTTGTGAGGAGCCTGCATCCATCTCTCACGGTATGCTGGCTGGGTGAGCTATCCCACTGTGTCTAATTCCAGTGATGACATAGCTCTGCAGCTGTGCATAGTTCAGTTCTTCCTGTTTGCATCGCAGGCTGTATACTTTTGTACACAGGGTTTCAGATGTACCCCTGTCTGCCCTACTTTCTCTTAAAGGGAGTGAGAAAACCTCTTCTGGACACTGTCCGATATGTGTTTCCCCATTCTGTTCCTCCACTTACCTGAAAGCTTTGGTTTCTGTTCACTGGTGAACCTCGTTTAAAGGTCTTCTCACTAGGTTAGCAAGCTTGTTGGCAAATATACTCTTGACCTCCTTTGTCAGGTATATCCTTTTTCTCTCCAGTAGCTCTCATTCCTTTGAGGATCCTGTGTCCGTAAAAACACTAATGCTTTGCTGCTGTTAGTAGGCCTGCTGGAAGGTGGTGATCTGCAGATGCATCTGCTTCTGCTTGAGGCTTTCCCCTTGTCTGGCAGGATCAAGACGACCACCACACTGAGCCTTGTTCATTTAATAGAGATTATTCAAGGTGATGATCACTAAGGTGATCTCCCTTGGTGATGCTGTCAGGGCCAATGGGGATGGTGTGAACATGTGTGTAGTTTGTGAGCCAACTGATCTATTTGCAAATATGTTTTATATAATGGTAAAGTTGTTTTTAAATGGTGACAACTCAAATGCTTCCTGTTTGAAAGGCATGTGGTTGTATTGTTTTAACTGACCTGTGTTTAGGACTTCCATTGAGGTTCTTGACCTTATTCATAGTGCTTTGTCAAAAAAGGGACTTTGAAGAATGAAACTAACTAAATTGATTACAACTGTATGTAGATGTGACAAATGCATGTCGTGTGCTACTGAATCATAGTTAAAATCTGTTTTCCCATGTTACCTGTACTTAGTACAGTGCTGAAGAGGCTCTGTACTGTTCTGCATTACTTCCAAGGTTGTGCTCAACATCTGGTTAGCCAGGTTGGTACTTCATAGATATGTCTTATAGCAAGCTGGAACTTGGTAGTGAAGAATAAGGGCTAAGGAGTCTGACTTCCATATTCTAATCAGTTCTTGGTCTCCCTATGTGTACTTATTAGTGCTTGCTAATGTTGAGCATGTGACCATGGGAGATGCCTGAGGCTTCCTGAAATAGTTTTCCATATGAGCCACTAGATAAGTTTTAGATAATCTTATGTTGCTGCTAGGCTATAGTAATTTCAGACTACAGGTAGAAGACTCTGATTTGTGAGCACTATCTTGAATTATCCAGTATAAAAATGCTAATTTAAGAAGAAGAGAAGATGGGGTCTGTTGCATATTATATTCAAGAAACATAACAAAAGTTATTTTACGTGCAGCATGACTTGGGCTCAGTAGTAAGAATGACACTTGTTGCCTTGCTTCCTTCATATGATCCTATGCCTAAGTTGTTATACTTCAGTAAAACTGGTAACTCTGCTATGGTAGTGAGTTCTTACTCCATCCATTACCATAATACTGAGGTATCCCTTTAGAGATAATCCTTTCTTCCTCCTATATTATAACTATTAGTTTGAGACCATTACTGAAAGTCTTAGACCAAACCTTGTCATCGTAAGTAATTTAGATGTCATAATTTGGTATCTCACTCAATACATAGGCTGTCATTTTGTTTGAAGAGCAATGTCTCCACACAGAGCATGCAGACCTGCTTTAAAAAATAGAAGTCTGAAACGTAATTGCTCTGAAAGTGAAGCTCAAGGAAAGCGGCTTCAGGAGACTGTAGTGTTGCTGAAGTTTGTAGCAAGCAGTGGGAACTAGAATCTAATGTTGACTTCAGGCTAGAGTTGCAAACATAACTTCTTTTTTTCCCTCTGAAGCTTTCTGTTTTAGTTCATAAGTTATACTTCAAATATTACAAATGGGAAGGGTATTGTAGTAACTGTCATTTCTTCTTCCCTGCTCACTTGCTCGTCTCTCCTGTATCCCAGCCTATTTTTAAGTCCAGCCTTGTCTTCACATAAATGAAGACTAGGAGAGGTGTGTGGTTATGATAAGATCAGTGATGTTCGAGCTTCATAGCTTCTGGTGGAAGAATTATTATACCATGGCACCTTTATTTGCCATGAGAGTGGACTTACCCAATGTGCTTGACCTAATCAGACTGTTTAGATGCAGTAATCTCATACTTCCTGGAAGCACTAGGCTTAATATGCATGTATTACTTAGTGTAAAAGAGCAGCTGGGAATGGCCTTAGCAGTTAAAGCAATTCAGCTGACCCAGACCCCTTCAGAGGCACCCTCAGGAAGGAGAATAACTGTGAGCAGAGAACCTGTAGATGAGTTGTTCCAACAGCTGCATGGATTAGGTAGTATGTGATAGACTGTATAAACACACCCTTAAGTCTCCCTTGTGTGTGGCATCCATAGCCAGTTAGATGTAAATATGTGGATTAGCTGGTCTCCTAATAGATGTAGAACATGTGGATTTGCTGCGATCTGCTTTGCTCCAAATTTCCATTTTAAAGATTGGCTTCATGGCTAATGTTTTTATGTAGGCTGTAGAGTTGTTCACCTTTATGATTCATATTCATTTTAATATGACTTGCATGTGGTTTTGATGATGAAGGATTTGAAGCTGCTTCATGGCTGACTCGTATTTAGAGGGTAGCACCAACCCATCAAAGGGACGCAGCATACAGAATTAGAACTAGCCAAAGATACCAAGCAGATAAATGTTCCACAGGATTTTAAATGAGGATCTTGACACAACTGGAAATCAGAAACAAAGTAGATGGGTAATGACTGTGAAGTTATACTAAGGTGCAAGGTATAGAACATGCTATACTGGTGGAAGAACGATGCTGTGTGTTTAAAAGCTTAGAATAAAATAAACCAACTGTTTTGACAGGAAACATAATACCCATATGGTTTGATCAGGATTAGTACGGTATACGAACCATACATCCAGATCAGGATAGCAACATTGACTATAACATATTCCTAGTATTAAAATATTAAATAATTTTGTTTCCTTTAATTGTTCTGTGTGGTAGTTATCAATGGCACTACTTGTATGTCAACATCAAACTACTATTAGAACTAGAGAGTACTGGCTATTAAGTAGATGGCAAGTTGTGTGCTATGACAAGGTGTATTGTGGGCTGATTCTGTACTTAGCTGTTTCCCTTGTAGGTTGAATGTTGCTTGCAGGGACACAGGCACTGCCCTACCTATGTAGTGACTTTTAACCAGCCTTACGAGTAGAGCCTGTGAGTTAGGGTAAAGAAGGGAGGAGACATAAATAGGAAGTATTCTGATACAGATTTTAAGAGTTTCTTTGTGGTTTTGTAAGACTTTGTGAATAAATGAATAATTGGAGGAGCTTTGGATCTGTTTTTATATACTTCGGTTCCTTGTTGCCTCTAACAATTGCTTGTCTCAAAAAGTGTATCTGCCTCACCTATTGCCCCAAATTGTATCAGGCTTACATTAGTGTGTGCCATCTAGTCTCAACATGATGTAAGGAAGAACTATACATTGTGTTTAAAAAAAAAAAAAAAAAAAAGTGTTATATGTTTCCCAACAAAACAGGTTTTTCATCTCTTGTATATATGAAGACATAAGCCACTGATGCATTTAGGTAATATGTCTTCAGGAATACGTCCTTTAAATACAAGTTTAGAATGATGGAATGTATTGTAAAATCCAAATGGCGAACTGCTATGCTCATCACAGGGGAAAAAATAGAATAGAACAGAATAGAACATTTCAGTTGGAAGGGACCTGCAACAACTATCAAGTCTAACTTCCTGACCACTTCCAGGCTGACCAAAAAAGTTCAAGCATGTTATTGAGAGCCTTGTCCAACTGCTTCTTAAAACACTGAGAGGCTTGGGGCATTGACCACCTCTCTAGGAAGCCTGTTCCAGTGTTTGACCACCCTCCCAGTAAAGAAATGCTTCCTAATGCCAAGTCTGAACCTCCCCTGGTGCAGCTCTGAACCATTCCCACATGTCCTATCCCTGGATACCAGGGAGAAGAGCTCAGCACTTCCCTCTGCTTCCCCTCCTCAGGAAGCTGTAGAGAGCAATGAGGTCACCCCTCAGCCTCCTTTTCTCCAAACTAGACAAACCC
>JAVJGG010000029.1:30049836-30091787 GCA_035590195.1 Aviceda cuculoides | reverse complement strand
CCAGCTTCTTGTGCCCCTCCAGCTTTCTTGCTGGCTGGGCATCAGAAGCTGAAAAATCCTTGACTTTAGACTAAACACTGCTTAGCAACAACTGAAAACATCAGTGTTATCAACATTCTTCTTGTACTGAACTCAAAACATAGCACTGTACCAGCTACTAGGAAGACAATTAACTCTATCCCAGCTGAAGCCAGGGCAACAACTTGTCCAGAAGGATGCTGTGAGGGACAGTATCAAAAGCCTTATTAAAATCTTAAAGACCTACATCTGCTGCCTTCCCTTCATCCACTAGGCAGGTGACCTTATCATAGAAGGATATAAAATTAAACAGGACTTTCCCTTTGAACCCATCAACTGTGCTGGATGATTGCATTGTTCTTTAAATGCCTTTCAGTAGTACCCAGTATGATCTTCGCTATAATTTTTCCAGAAACTGAGGTTAGACTAATAGGTGTGTAATTTCCGGGGTCTGCTTTCACACTCTTTTTGTGAATTGGAGTAACATTGGCTAGCTTCCAATTAGCAGGGACCTCAGTCACTAATTTTTCAAGAACTAAAGCTAGGGATTTACCTCCTTAAGAACACATACTTGCCTTTTGTTCAGACAGTCAACTAACTTACTGGATATTCCTTAGTAGCTAAATATTTTGCAATTCCTTTATTTTGAGGTGATAGGCAAGCTTTAAATGTAGACCAGTCAACTAAAACAAACAAACAAACCAGCCACCCCTGATTTATTCAAATTGGCATAAATGCACCTAATCCTGCTGTACAGAATGATTTAGTTGTAAATGATACTGATACAGAATCACCGAATGGTTGAGGTTGAAAGGGGCTTCTGTAGGTCATCTGGTCCAACCACCCTGCTCAAGCAGGGCCACCTAGAGCTGGCTGCCCAGGGCTATGTCCACACGTCTTTTGAATGACCCCAAGGAAAGAGACTGCACAACCTTCCTTGGCAACCTATTCCAGTGCTTGATTGCCCTCACAGTAAAAAAGTGTTTCCTGATGTTCAAAGGGAACCTCCTGTGTTTCAGCATGTGCCCATTGCCTCTGGTCTTGTCACTGGGCACCACTGAAAAGGGCCTGGCTCTGTCCTCTTTGCACCTTCCCTTCAGATACTTGTACAGATTGATGAGGTCCCCCATGAGCCTTCTCTTCTCTAGGCTGAACAGTCCTAGCTCTCTCAGCCTCTCCTCAGAGGAGTGATGCTTCAGTCCCTTAATCATCTTTATGGCCCTTTGTTGGACTCTCTCTGGTATGCCCATTTCTCTCCTGTACTGGGGATCCCAGAAGTGGACCCAGCAGGCCACGTGTGGTCTCACCAGTGCTGAGCAGAGGGGAAGAATCACCTCCCTTGACCTGCTGGTGACACTCCTAATGCAGCCCAGGAAACTGTTTGCCTTCTTTACTGCAGGATTGCATTGCTCTTAAAAATAAGTGCAGTTGTAGTCTATGGAAATGCTAAATCTGTAATTTTTTACTTACACTTAATAGAATTTGAGGAGCTGTAATCATATACCAGTGCATAAGCATCAACAAACCCAGAAGCAGAAGTCAGCCTCCCCTTGAAGAAATTGCTCTTAACTATAAAGCAGAAGATCAGAGTAGATGACAGAGGCACAGGCAGAGGAGATAAAAGATTAGTCAGCATAGGAGGCTTGGCATTAGCATATCTTGCTCAATTTTTTTTCAAGATCATGATGTAGAGGAGTTTTAAAGGACAATAATGACAGTCTTGCAGAAGGCTAGAGGCAGCCCTGCTGTCAGTAGGAGACCTGACAAAAGAATAAATGGGTTTGAAAATGTAACAGGCGAGGCCAATTTGAGGCAGAGCTGACTTCTCAGTATGAAATGAAGTGATAGAATAGGAGAAGGCCATGAAAGGGGACTTCAGTGTAATGAAAGACAGAAGGGCATAAGTTGGAAAATGAACCTTTGTAGTTGTATTGACTCGAGTGGAGGGATCACTAGATGAGACTTTAAGATGATAAATATGCAAGAAGGATGAGAGAGTCTGGATAAAAACTTGAGCAATATGGACACTTTGAAAAGAAGGTATGTTTGTTAAGGCAAGCCCTTTGTACTGCCGTACTTGTAGAAGACTTCAGAATTATTTAAAAAAAATAGTAAAATACATTGAATGTACACATTATGCTGTATGGTATCCTCGGAGTTAATTATTGAAGTTCTTTTTGAAATAGTTTTATCATCCTTAGTAATTTGATGTCTTGTACTCCTTTTTAGTTTTCTATGGTGATGCTGACTTACATGCTATAATTGATTAACTAAAACTAATAAATAATAGCAAATGATGTTTGCAGGGGATGTTAAGAGAGATAGATCCTGGATATTGAGTGCATAATATATTGCGTTTGGACATAATTACATAAGCCCTTGCGGTTGCTGCGTTTTTGAGCCAAGTAGTTTGCTTCCTCAGCAAGATAAACTGGCTGCCTCTATGGGTCTATTTTAATGCAAAGTAAACTTTGTGAAGGGTGGACTTAAAGTGGCACTGAAGGTATGCTGAATACAAAGCACAGAAGAGATTAATGCAAGCTATCCCTTAATATTTTACAGCATAAGATGACAAGTTTAAGAGTTCAAATGGGTGGTTATTGCATATTGCTAAGGGGTGGTAACTGCTTGAACTACAAATTCTAACTCTGCTTAACACGTTATTGTAACTTTTTCTTTGGGGAAAACACAGAAAGGTTAATCCTTACAATCATATGTCTGTATTGTTCACTGTGAGAGAGGTCCTGTAGTAGACTAGGGTACACAAATAGTCTGTAGTCAAGTTCATTGTGGGCTAAGGTAAGTCAGGCTGTCTTATATTTGCTACAGACCTATGTGTGCATTTGAAGTGACAGTAGTTGAGAGCATGTTTGCGCTTGAGAGTTTAACTATAGTTCTCCAGCAAAGGCCAGCTTTGCTCATGGCAGAGAAAATGGATATTTTTAAAAAATAGTTTGTGTCATTCTTATAAACTTCAGTAGGGAGAAGGAATAGATCTCTTTGAGCTTGGGGGAAGTTCCAAATGTAGAGAAGGACCATGTGCAAAGGTAAGAAGAATACATGCCTCCTGTAAGTGCAGTAAACTAAAGGGAAGTACTAGCTTGTGCTGCTGGGAAAGTGGGAAGTCGCACTTGTCAGTCTGATAATTTCATATTTTTCATCCTGATCATGGATTACTCCTGGAGATTATTCTGGAGAGGTTTTGTGCCTTTTCCCCTTTAGCTCCATCAGCTTTATCAAAGGAAGACTATAAGCCACCATGAATTTACTACTGAAAAAATATCTTGTAATGGACAAGAGGATGTCCAGGTATTTTTGCTGTAAGGTTTATATTGAACAGTTAAACTTTTGAAAAAGTTCGCTGTTATAAAAAGACGAAGTATAAAAATGGATTTTTGTTCCTATTTTTAAAAAGATTTTTGTTTATGTTTTTTTTATGCTGTTGAGATGTTTTAATTCCTTAAGTTTTCATATGGTTTTATAATTCTAAAGAATAACCTATGATAAGGTTTGTAATTAGGATGAAAGTTTTACTTTTGTTAAAACTGTTAATGTGATATTTGGTAGTAAGTGTGACTTTTGCTATCAGTAAATATATGCCTTTAATAATTTTGTATTGCTTGGTAAGCCTTGAGTGAAAAAAGTTTGGAAATACTTAGCTTTAATAGAAAAAGTGAGGGTACAAGTGAATGAAATGAAGAATACTAATGGTGAGGTGAGGAGGAGGGATTTCCTTGCTGACAAATACAGTTTGTCTAAACACCATGTTTGGTAGTGACCTATGAATAGCTTTCGTGTTGTCACAATGCAGAACTAATCTTGTTCTGAACTGGTTTTAATAATTTCTTGGTTGTAATACAGACTTCCATGACTTGCAACTGAGTTTCAGTGCAGTACATAATTGTAAGAAATTCCAGATTCATTGGAGAGATGACAGCAGCATGTTGTCCAGTTGCAGTCACTAAAGGTTCTGATCAGTTAAAAGCACAAAACCAGCCAAACTGGGGAACAGCAGGGCAAACTGTTACAATTTTTTATTTTCTGTACCTTGTTTCCTGAATGCATGTTATTTATGTACTGAATGCTAGAAGACTCCTGAGCAACACGTAGGTGTGATTGAGGCCTGAATTAAGCGAAATTCTGGACAGCACAGATTTTAGTTTTTAAAGCATGCTAGGCAGAGATTGATCAATGAACTCACAACTTATTAAAGGAAACCAGGATAAAACCCAGAAGAATAAAATGAAAACATTGGAGTATTTGTGTTTGTCATTTAAAAAACCAACCAAACAACAAATCCCTCAAAATCCTCCACTTCGATTTGAAATAATGCTTAATTTCAAAATAAGCTTATAGGTTATGTCTTTCATTTAGTTTGGAACTTGTTTGGGGAACTGCCAGAAAAGCAATAAACCAATTCTTCTTACACTTCTAACTGAGTGCTTATTCTTTCCCTTCTGGAAAGGGAAAACAGATAATGTAAGTGCCAGTTTGGTATACTGTAGTGGATGAAGTCAGCAGTCCAGCATTCAAGTATAAAGATAAATAACCATTGCATGTTCCCCCTTCTTATGTACCAGTTTTCACAGAACCCTGAAGAAACACAGGGCTGCTTGTGTGTAGTTTGCATGACTACACGAACATACAGTTCAAATCATAATACAGGTTTTGAAAAGTTAACATGCAATGATGGCAGCAGTTCTAGAACGAGATAATGACAGTCCCTATATTACCTTGTGTCGTAGTAGTAGTGACAGTAAGTCATGTGTATATTCATATTTTAATATCTAGAAATGTTTTCAGATTGTATATGGAATTGGAGTCACTGTTCAGTTGGAAAGTAATAGCCACCTAACACATAAATTTTGGAAAATAACACCTTAAAAGTGGATTTTTCCCAGTGATATCACTGTGAAGTCCTCACTGTAGAAGTGCAAAGGCAGACTCAAACCTGGAGAAGTGCCTATTTATAGTAACACCTAAAAGCAAGAGCAAATACTGATGTTAGTGTTAAGTAGAGTCTATCAATGTTAAAGGTCTCTCATGGGCAGTGAATTGAGTCCATATACTATTGAAAAAAGAGTGGTTTCAGTTAACCTGTTAGGGGCTTGAATTTACCAATCTAAACCCCCAAGAATTCCCTACGTAAAGCGTGAGCAGTTGTGCTCATTACTCACTGGTACGTGTTTTGGGACCCATCAAGAAGAAAGGTGTAAAATGTTCTAACTACGATGTTCCTTCTGTTAGGAAACCAGATTTAACCCTAACAGTTACATTTGAATAAGTTTTTATAGCTTTAATTCCCTCTTAAAACCATATATGCATTGTAATGGGCACTCAGGTTATAAGTGACTTACATAACTGAAAGTGGAATGGAGAGGAGATGGTGGGATTTGAGAGTTAATCAGATGCAAAGATTTCACACTTAGGTACTTAATTTTCAGGATCAATTCAGGTTGTTTTCCTTAAAGTGAGGAAGAGTCACATATCTAAAAATGGTTCTTATTTTTCATTTTTACCACTGTCTGTGAACTTTTTATAGTATGGGAAGTTGTTAATTGTAATGTAAATATTTTTTGCTGTTCAAAACTCCGTATTATACAGCTGTAAATAAATGGCCAGGTTGAATACAGTCTTCATGTCTGTATCCTTCCAGAGAGAGATAATATCATTGCAAACAGTGTGCTCTGAATTGATTTTATGCCTGTTACGAGAGCTGCTCATGTGATGAGAATGCCTTCTGACAAACTGACATGTTTTGATAGGTGCTGAGGTAATTGTACAGATTTTTTTAATTAAGCAAAAATTGCAAGTGGTATATTCTACAGAAGGTTAATCCCAATATCAAAGTTTAAATGTTAGTTTAGGCATTACTAAACATGACCAATCTCTTCTCTCTTGCATTTTTTGAAATGTGATGTGAATTGGATGCTGAGGCTGGGCAGCTGTATTATGGGAATGTAAAGTAACTCGTTGCCTGGCAGCTCACAGGAAACATGTCTAAATATTTATTGCTGTGGATCTTTAAAGGAATGAGCTAACAAGCAGCTCTTCCTGTATGTCTTCTTTTACATTTTAATGTCTCTGTTATGTGAGGAATGCTTAATTATTTTAGAATATTCAAACAAGGAGTTACTACTTCAGTACTCCATTTTTGTTTTTCTTAGACACTTAGTGGTTGACAACTATCAACAACTTAGCCAACTGTCAATAATCAATTGTTCTATATGTAGGCTTATTTATTCATTCATACAAAAGTTTCTTTGGTTAATCATATATTAATTATGAGAAGTTGGCATCTGTCTTTTGAGACCGTAAGAAATAATTGCTTTAATTATTCCTTTATATTTTTACAATATTTATATAGTTATTTTAAAAGAACTAGTGAATCATTTGAGTTATTCTGTATTTTAAATCTGGTACACCAGGCTGTATTTTTCTGAAAGTTTTTATATTTACTTTCATGCATCTTTCATGTGTTTGTATGTATATGATATATCTATGTATCTGTGTATATATATACACACACACACACACACATATTATACACACGCACACAAATGTGTGTGTGTGTGTGTATGTATATATATATAAAACTTTGCATGAAAAACAGTGTTAGAACTTTCTGTTCTCATAACATTTTTCTTTTAAGCCGAAGAACACTTGACTTAAATGCTAATTAAATATGACGCCAGTCCTTTAAGTGTCCTGAAGTTAGAAATATGTAAAGATGACTTTGTCAAAAGAAATATAGGTAGCTACCCAAGGGGCATAAACAGCTTTTTAAGAGCATATTGTTAAAATCCACAGCAATTTAGAGCGAGAAATCCATTATAGGAAGAGTAAACATAGGGAGGTAATTATGCACTGCAAGTCGTTGTTACTAGGTATATCAATTAGGAGGAGGTAGAAAACAAGCTTAAATGCTGTTTCGTGATATACGTCTATTGAATTTGATGTGATATGAGTGTGTGCTGAAAGTTAAGTCTTTACCTGTTTTGCTGATGGGTCTAAGCTTAAATGTGTGCTCAGTATTAAGCATATACTCTGGTTGTAGTCGGGTTTTGTACGTGTTAGGAACTTTTACAAAATCCTTATTCTTGACCAAACTATATTATGTGTTTATGTAGCTACTACTGTGCTTTTACAAAAAGATAGCTGTGACTACAGCCACGTTTTTCAAAGGTGATGATGAGGTGTTAATAGTAAATGAAATTATTTTACAGGATACTAAATTTTGCCAGCATGTAAATCTTCCTTTAATGTATTGCAGCCTAGTTAGCTGTCTTTGGTGCCCTCTAGTGTTCCTTTTACATGCACAAACCATAGTTAAAGGGATTTTAAAGGCAAGCTGCCGTATTTGCTTGTCTTGTTTGTTTTTTTTCTTTATCAGTCTTCATCCCTTTTTTCCTATGAATGTTAAAAATGCAACAGAAAAATCCATTAATCATTATCACCTCGGCTCATTTGCTTCTATCATGATGAAGACTCAGGTATGATGTGCAAGGCCGTCTTTTCTGACAAAACTTCTCGTGTAATGATGAGATCTTTTATGTTACAAGCATATTGCAAAGTCCTGCATGTTGTTTCCACTGACAGCTTTTTGAATTTGCTGTCCTGATAATCAAGTCTCTATGATTGCAATTTCATGCTTTAAGGGTTGGTTTTGTTAATCTTCTAACTTATTTTGGTACTGAAGAAGATCCAGAGAGTTAGTCCCATAGGGTTGCAGGGTATTGGCAATGTTTCACTTGTACTTGCTTTACGTTATAATGTTGTTCAGAGTTTCTGTAGTTTATTGTCATTTGTGTAGCATTTCAAGAGAAATTAGAGTACTTGCTTGTGCGCTCTTTCTGTTGCTGTATAGTGGTGTATCAAAAACTCCTGTCAAATACAAGTTTGGTGCTTATTACTTGTACACAGAGAACAGCAGACAGTTTAATTCCAGAGTTAGCTGTTTTTATTGCTTGATTCTTGGATCTGTTTTCATAAACAGTATGAGAACATGACACTTCAGCTTTAATACCTTATATTTTTTCCTGGTTAAAATTGAGATTGTGTTTGTTTTTATTTAATCAGTGAGTTTACCTTTTTTAACAACAGATCAAAAGTTCTACATCAATATTTATGAACTGTAAAGCATGAATCAGAATTTGTACAAAGGAATCACTTTCATCTCATTTAAATGTGCACTTACATAACTTGGATATACTGGATATTTTTATGAAGTTACTTTTTCAGATCCAGTATAGTCTACTGCGATGTTAGCTAAATCTCATATTTGTGAGAAATACTGGAATGATATAGTTCTGGAAGCAATCTGACTTAAACCACAAAATTAATCATTCTGGGGCATGCACAGGCCTTGGAAAAGTTTTATATTGCTTTCTCTCAATACCTCATTCCTGAGTTAGGGAAAACACTATTGATCGAAATTGTCATGTACTTCCCTTCTTGGGACGACTATTCTGTTAGTACTGAGTGGGCTTTTGTGATCCTTAGTCTTCTAGGTACTAGAAGATAACTGTTCTCTCTGCCTAGAGACAATAGTAAGATAAAGGCTTCTGATACTCTTAGACTGGGAAATGAAATGCTATTCTTCAGAACAAATCGAGATACTTGATTTGACTAAAGAAGTAAAATACCAATTTTTTTAACGAAGCATAAGATAAGAAAATGGTTACTTAGGACTCCATTTCATACTTGGTCGTATTTTTAGCCATCACTTCTTTTCACTAACTTCTAAAATAAAACTTTAAGCTTCAGGAAAGTGTTTCATTTCTGATTTTGGTTTTAGTAAGTTTAGGACCATATGCACTGCAAGTGGATATTAATATTAGTCAA
The DNA here is from genome assembly GCA_035590195.1 of Aviceda cuculoides. Classification (NCBI taxonomy): domain Eukaryota; kingdom Metazoa; phylum Chordata; class Aves; order Accipitriformes; family Accipitridae; genus Aviceda; species Aviceda cuculoides. The sequence continues at coordinate 30,082,925 of JAVJGG010000029.1, read as the reverse complement.
GCAAATCTGTAAATCAAATGTAACTGTGCCTTAAACTCAGGGATTTGCCTGCTTGTGTGTTAGAGATGCCACATTTGTGGCGCTTAATAGGAGAAATAGCAGTACATTGTGAGTCAGTTTTGCATTGTATTGCAGTACTGAAAGAAGCATTTGGAAATAACTTAATTGTTCTGGCACTTTTAAAATGCCATGCAAAAAGGCACTTGTGGACTCTACTTTCTGAGCACTCTTGTTAGAAAGGGAAAAATATAACTTACAGAAAACACTGGGGTTAGCAAGAACATTGCGAGGCGGGGGGAGCAGTGTAAAGAAAATTAAAGTTGCCACCAGGAGGAGCAGTACCAAAATACTCTCATTTATTTATTTACTGGCACAGTCCTCTAGTACTGTAGCTGTAAACTATCTGTATCTTTGGGATATCATAATTTTTTTAAGGGTAGGGTACTAAATATAGCTTATTAGAATGCAACTAAAAAACCCAGAAAGAATACAAATGAAGAACTTTAATATTTTTACAAATTATAATCCAGAAAATAATGATTCTTTTGACATTTGACATTTGAAATTTCAATCACAGATTTAGGACTGTATCCTGGTTTCAGATTGTTATGCTGTTAGCCAGACTCTCTGAATCAAAATTAGATCTATTTTTGTGCCTCTTAGTTGAGACATAATAGAATAGTTTTCAGGAGCCAGTGTATTGGTATTATTGCTAACTACAATTCGCTGTATCTGCTTAGACCAACCGTTAGAGAAGCAGGCACTCAGGCAGTGTAGCTGGCTCATGGACACATGTCTATACTAGAGGCAAATTGTCTGCTGTGTCAGGGAATAACAGGAAAGGAAAGGAACGAGTTCAGTGAGAAATGGAAAATGCTATACCTTATAGGGTCTCGTATTTAAAATTTAAAAATTTGACATAGAATGACTTCACAGTGATGGGTATTATTTCTTATGTAATCAACAAGGAGAATTTTTAAACAGCCCCCCCCGCCTTGGGTAATAGATTTTACTGATACAGAAAATGTGTATAGTCCATTACATTATTCCTGAAATGCTGTGATGTTGTGTGTATAATCTAAATCAGGCTTTGGAAAGCAGTGGGATTTCCCATTAATTTTTTCAAATATAGCTATTCCATATGAATTTCGTAATTCATTAACTGGATTGTCATTAGTTCTCTGTTTCACATTCCTGGCCCATTATTGTCACCAATTCAAAGTGCTACTGTATCTCGTCATTATATTAGCTCAGGTACCCACTTACCTATGGAGCACATACTAAAGCACTATTTTTCTACATAGTATCAAGAAGTTATTTTGCTCACTCTTGTGCCAGAGATTTTTAAAGAGAACTAAATGCTTGAAATAAGCCAAGTTGATTTTCTGTTTCTGAGGTGGACTTCCAAAACTGTTTTGGAGGATTGTTCACTAACTAAATTGAATGGGGGTCTGTCATCTGGGTGCTGTGCATAATGTAAGATGCTGGGCATGATACTTTAGTTAAGGGCGATCAGCACAAATCCTTGGTGATTGTCCATTGCAAAACAACCAAATAACTTTCTATAAATTGTGGTACTGATATGGAACCCAGGGAGGTATAGTGGGTCATGAAAATCACTGTGATATTCAAAACTGGATACTGATGCAAAGTGGGTGTGTGGGCCACGTTGCTGTTATATCCAGCCCGCCATACATCTGTGAGAAAGAAGAAAGTTTTTATTCTTCCTTTATATGGAACATTTTTCATTTTTTAATTTCTTTTAAAGTTTTAAACCTGAAAGTGTAGCAGTACAACTAGGTCATGTGAAGATATAAAACTAATGAATAAACATTTAAATGATTGCTTCTTAACTTTGTTTATTTAAATTATCTGCTGCATTCTGGCAAATGTTTCTTCATAGGATGAAGATGAGCTGGACTCCCACACCATGGTGAAGACTAGTTCAGAAAGCGCTGGTACCATGAGGGCCACAAGCACGATGAGTGAAGGCGCTCAGACAATGATTGAACATAACAGTACTATGTTAGAATCAGACTTGGGGACCATGGTCATAAATAGCGATGATGATGAAGAGGAAGATGGGACCATGAAAAGTATGTTGTTAATTTACTTTCCTTTTCTTTTAATAATATAATGTTTTCTCATGCTGCATGAGAACGTTCTGTCGTCAGTGGCATTTAAGTGTCAATTTCTGTGGTTAAAACAAGGGCAGAAGGGTATTTGTGTCTCTAAGCACTCTCTATAGCTTGTGGAGAAAAAGGTGTCTATAGTGGGAGATTCAAAGCAGAAGCCTGGTTTTGGTGCTTTGCTAAGCCTCTCCGGAGGACTCTAAAATTAGCCTTCTGTGAATTGTCCTTTCTACTGCTTGTCTCTTGCTTTTTACCTCCTGTCCCACATATATTTGGACCAGTTCCTTGGAGCTAAACTGGAGTGATGTGATTATGTGAGAAACTGCTGCTTCAATAAGAGTGGTCCTGGGAACTCATCATGACTCGTCATGGGTTCAGCAATTGGTACACAACTTGCTGCAAAATTGTTTTGTAACTTATGATCAATTAGCAGATTTTTATTTTGTGAGTTATTATTTGAACATTTGTTGGAGTGTAATTCAAGAATGCTTGATTTAAGGCAGTGGTCAAAACCTAAGTATGTTGAAACATAAGTAAAAAGTCCAAGTTTACTTCAGCAGCATGTGAAGGAGTCGTAACAAAGAGAAAAAAAAATGCAAATGTTTTGAAGTATAAAATTATAAGTTACACTGAAATATGTATAAATACGTATTTGTTAAATAGTTAACTTACATACTGATGTGCTCATTACTTGGCTGAAGACTACTGCAGAATGAGGCCCATTGAATTGAATAGAATTATTTGCTTTTGCTTAAAATGGGCAGCATCAATAGGTGAATCTAACTCAAGCTATAGGTGCCTCATTTCATGTGTAATGTTTAACCCCAGGCAATTGTTTGGGTGGCAGGGGGAGGTAATGTATAAAGCTAATGTCTCAAGAGTGGAAATCAGTGCCAAATAAATAACTTTGTAGAATGCTTTCTAGCAAACATACAAGTTGTATTTGTGTTTGCACATATACACCTGATGTGATTTATGCGAGATTAGCTGGAAGCGCAAAGCAGGAATATGTTTTCTTCGCTGTTTAATGTACAGCAAATTAGAAGGAAGGAAGGGTTTTCTTGATTTCGTTTGTTTGTTTGTTTGGGGGCTTTTTTGTGGTTGGTTTTGGTTTGTTGTTGGGTTTTGTTTGGTTTTGGTTGGGTCTTTTTTTTTATTGTTCTCAGCAATAAGATGGCAACCACACCTCTTGATAAGTGATTAGTTTAAGTAGGATGATTCACCTCATGAAGAGACTCAGTATGTCCTTTAATTTGTTTTTGTGCTGAAACAGTATTTACCTATTAAACTGTGAGGCTAATGAAGGTTAGCACAAGTGATCTTAAACTCATCAATTTCAACAAATCAAGGAAAAGATGAGTGGTGATGTAAAAAAAAAAAAAGTGGAAGATATTACAAGAAAATTTGGAGTAAAGGATAAAAAAATAATTCTTAGGGTGGAAGTATTATGAAGTAGGGTTTAGTGCAGTTTCTATGCAGCCTGTCAAATCACTTCAAGCTTAATAAGCAAGTTCTATATAAGTAGTATACCGAATCGCACAACACTATCCATGTAGCTTTTTTATGTGCTGAGAGGAAATACCTGTTAGTATGCCAGACAGATCAAAAAAGTATCATTAGGTTTGCACTGCAATCTCTTTATTTGTGTCCTATTTGTCTGCTATGTTGCTGGAGACATTGTTTTTAAAATGTACTGTTAATTTTCAATTTTTAATTGATTCCAGTAACAGTCTGTGGTTAGAAAGGGAATTACCTTTCTCTACCTTGGCATTTAGTCAGTATAATTCTTAAACCCATTCTTCCTTCTTGTCAAACAAGAATATATAACCTTTGGGACAGCAGGCTTCTTTCCCTCCCTCACCCCATAGGTGACTATCTTGAGATCTGTAACTCCAGTGACGGAAAACCCACAAACTGAAGGTAGCCTGATGGCAAGTGATGTTTTCACCATTCAGCTGGCAGGCAACAGGTTTGATTCCAATACTTACTTGCAGAACGTTCTTGTATTTTGCCTGAGACATGCATTGATTAAAAACTAGAAATAATTCAAGAATGGGACCACTGCATCTGTCAGCTGAAAATAAATATAATTCATGTCCACTGTAGCTGGTCCTCCTCGGTTCTGTGATTCGTGTGCTGTCGGCTGAAACAGGAGCAATAGCAAGGGTCCTAAATAAATGTCATCAGGAAGAGACATACAAATCCTTGCTCTTTCTGAGAGGCAGGCATAGATTTTGTGCTTCTTTGTGCTTGACAAAGACACAAGATTTTGGAGATTGGTTGCTTTTCCCACTGTACCTTTATAGGCAAGGTGGGCACTCTCTAGATGTTTGAGTGATTTGATTGTAATAAATCAGAACAGGTAGCTTAAAAGTGCTCTTTGATACTTCTGAGTAATAGAACATTGCAAGCAAGAAACTTGGAGAAGTAAACATAGTGAACTAGGGAAGAGAGATTTCATTTCCTTCCTAGAGACACAAAATATTTATGACAAACTTTTTGTTTTGTAATTGCTCTAGTGTTTAGTTTCAGGTTTTGTTTCCTTCTGCCTTTTGTTTCCCTGCTCAAGGACAAAATAAGAAACAATAATAAGTTTTTATTTGTAAGCGCCCATGCTTAGAGGCCTCTGGGAGCCATGACAGAAAATAACTAAAACCATATTTTTTTCACAAATAGGGAATTGTGCCTGGATAAAATTGGGATTTGGAACAAAAAGAGGCCTGTCACCCTACCCCAACATACAATATACAGCCTAGCAATAAACAACATGTATGCCTTCTTGCTTAGTATGCCTGTGCATGCTCTGAGCAGGAACTACGTGGTATGTACCCGGAAGGAGGAGAGGAAATGCAGAATACAGAGAGGTGAGAGGACAGAGCTTAACTTTAGGAGGTTTAACATGGAGTGGGATTGATGGAAGGTAGTACTGCTTTTGTTCAGCTGCCTGGATTGTACTTACTTTCATGTAGAAGCTTTTGCATATCTCAGTTCAGAGACAAGTGTTCAGAGACCAGCTTCCCCACATTCCCTTTGTGGCTTTTCGGCAAGGCTTAGTGTTAGGGCTTTCTGGTGCAGCAAGAGTACTTCTGACTGTTCTCCTTTCTCCTTTTCATTAACACTCCCCCCTTCTTCTCCCCCCCCCCAGTTAAATTTGTATTTGCCATCTGCTTTGGTCTGGAAAACAAGTTGCCTCTTCTTGCTATTTGGACTTATTCTGGGTGTCTATCTGTTGCTTCAGACTTCAGTGAAGCTTCTAGATAGTTCATGGTTGGTAATGAATATATTAAAAGAGGACAGTGAACTAATGAGGTGGCATTTGACAGATAGAATGTAGAAAAGGGGTCAGGTTTTTACTTTATTATTGCCCTATAAGACATGGTGATCTAGGTTTAGTCAGTATAATTTTTAAACACATTCTTCCTTCTTATCAAACAGAAGAATATGATCTTTGGGACAGCAGGCTTCCTTCCCCTCCCTCCTCCCCCACAGGTGACTGTCTTAAGACCTGTAACAGCAACGAAGGAAAGCCAGCAAACAAGGTAGCCTGATGGCAAGTGATAGTTTCATCATTCAGCTGGCAAGTGACAGGTTTGGTTCCAGTACTTACTTGCTGAACTTTCTTGTGTTATTGTATTATGGGATCCTTGATTACAGCACGACATTCACCATGCTGTAGAACCTACATTTTGAAAGGAGAATTCATGAGTTGGTTTTGTTGGGGTTTTTGTTGTTGTTCTTGTTTGGGTTTTGGTGGGGTTTTTTGTTTGTTTTTGTTTTGTTTTTTGGTTTGGGGTTGGGGTTTTTTTGTGCTTTCAGTGCATCCAGTGTAAAAGATTGTGCCATACTGTAAGTCAGTCTCCTCTGTGATAGGAGGTGGATGCTTGGGTAGCTCTGGAGTGATGCTTTGTAACTCTTAGAAGGGCCTATGTCCCATGACTGGTTTTTCAGCTGAAAAGCAAAAGCTATTGATATGTGATTTGTAACAGCCTATGATGCAGGTCCTACAGGAATTCAGCAAGCAAGCTTAATTATGGGCTGGTTTCAGTGGTGCTGTAGCCTGGGCATTGATTTTTCATGGACATAGTTTTGTTCAAGCATGTTTACTGTGCCCATGTTAAGACGGTTTGCTTGATGGCATATGCAGGTGTACTAGTGCTTTACTCCTGTATATATAGAATGAGATGATAGGTGTTTCCAAGCCTATTCCAGTCGTTGAGCCCTCTCCCTGTGGTTGGTGATAAAGTTGTTCATTTATGCCATGAGTAGTATCTTTTACAGGTGGGATTTTTTTTTCAAAGAAAAACGTCCTGTTGGCAATTCTGCTAGCTTAACATGGATTTTCTTTGTTTTGCTGAAAGCAGAAATAAAGTATAACTCAGCTGGAATGGACTAATGGGTTTATAATAGTAGTGTCATTGGATATTTTTTCCTTTTCTCCAGGAGGTGGAAAAATAGAACAAAATTTATTAAACCAGTTTTACAATTCTCATACTCAGGGAGCAAAGCAGTGTTTGTGCGGGAAACTCTTTTCCCCATAAAAAATTCTTTAAACAAGTTCACACTGTTTCAGAAAGTCTGTGAAGGCTTTAGCTGGTTGAAAAATATGTGGATTTTCCATTTAAATGCCAGTTGCAATTATTTCTGAATAAATAGTTATATTATAAAACAAACAACCAAAAGACTGAATGAGGCCTGAATTTGAATGAAGACTTGTGTGTATACGTCACTGTGATGTGAAAACTGCAAACTCGGTAACCACTTTGTTCCACAGCTCTCTGTAGTCAAGCATTTTGTAGATACAACCTTTGATAGACTCCCAGCTGCTCTGGCCTAAGGAACTAGTGATCTGGTTTCTGCTGATGCTTCCTTGTGATTCAGAAGCTAAGTAGACTGACCTCTAATTCTCTGAGGTGGTTGTCTAACGGGCATTTATTAGCAGCTGAACTCGCCCACTCATAAGTTACAGTCACAGTTTCTGCTTAAAATATGGCTGAAGGAGGTGGCTGTGGCAGCTTTCTACATGGTAGCTCACTGTTAAGTGCGATTGCCTGGACATTGAGGTCAAAATTCTAGGCTCTCTTCAACCTTATTGTACTCAAAGTTGTCTCCCATTTCCCAGGAGAATTACTGCCACTGTGTTGTAGGCCACTTTGTGTGGTGAGAAAGTAGTGGTAGGAATGTATGAAATATAAAGCTTAAGTAGTATATGTTGTTGTATAAGCTGTTGTAGCCTTCGTAGTAGAGGTGATAGTCCAAATAATGCTAAAAGCTGATTGCAATACAGCTTCTCGCTCTAATAGTGGCAAAGCAATGTATTTTGAGGGAATAAAAATACTGACAGGATCTTCACAGAAGCACTGCGGACAGGAGAGCCTGATCCCCTAATTTCACCAAAGAGGCAGCAGCTGGATGTGTTCCTCAATCGAGTGGCAGATGGAGATCCCCAGGATGGGGAAGGCTGTGGAAGCTTGTGGCTTTTGGCAAAAGGAGGAGAGCTTTCCTCTGTAGATTTGGAGCTGCAGAAGTGATCTGGTGCCCTGGTAGTAACAGAGCAAGGCAAAGGCTTAGAGACTTCCCGTAGGAAATTGTAAAAAAAACCCAAACAAACAAACAAAACACCACCACTTGCCCCCTCCCAGGAAATTTTAGTGGGAGACTCGCCCTTGTAGGAGATGGATGCCCTTATCTGCTGACCTTACTTGCTATCTAGGAAAAGTTATTTCTTGCCCAGGGCACAGCCCCACAGCATTGAAAGACTGCCAGGGCTTGTCTAGTGCTTAGACTATCGTCTCCTGCTGCCCATCTGCATGGGCATGTGCCAGTGATACTGCCAGAGGAGACCTTGAGAGTGACCTCAAGAGTAACTCTAAGGTTGTGAGGGTGTTCTTGGTCATGATGGTGAAGGGAAAGCCTTGGAGGAAGGGATGGATCCTATGGGTCAACACTTGGTTGTGCCTCTAGTGTTGTTGACAGAGGTTTGACTTCTGTGATGATGGGGCCCTCTTTGAGGATCAGAGACTGCTGTGGATAGATGGGTTTCACCTGACGAAGTAAGGCAAGAGTGGTTTTGGCCAACAAGCTGGCTCTGAGTTAGCCAGACCAGCGTAGGGGAACATATACATGGCTCAGCCCAATGTAGAGTATCAAAACTTAACAACTAACAGCAGAACTTTTAATGGATTTAAAATCAATTTAATATTAATATAATACTTTTCTGTTGCAAATACATCACTACAAAAGCATTTTTATTTATAGATTACATCAATTTAATTTGATCAAAACATGCAGTAGAATGTAATGTGCATTCCTTCTTATTTTGAAATGTGTATTTAGAGTTTTTTATTTTAGTTATGATATGTTTTTGAAACAGAGGTGGTGTTGTGTTATATCATTGCCTCATTCATTTTATCCAGCATACTTTTTGGAAGAAATTCTCTTATGTAACTATTTGGGGACATCCCCATTGGCTGTATTCCTCTCAGGTGTATTGCTGAGGTAGAACGAATGTTTTCAGTGTCCATGGTGGTCTCTGCATTACATGGCTTGCCCGAAATTTCTCGGGTTGCTGTTTTTATTGTGGCTTTCTTCCCAAAGCTATCTTGAAGTCCTGCAGTGGGCAAGTCTAGGGATGTTAAGAGACTGATAATTCTTAAATGTTGAAATTCTTAAATGTGGCAAACACTTTTAAACATGATCACCTTTTGCTGAAGAGCAAAGAAAAATGGGAAGAACTGGAAAACCCAAATCCTCCTAGAATGTAACAGTCTATTGTGCAACAGGTTTTCAGTGCAAGGGTGGAGTGATACTGATTGCGCTGCAAATTTTTTGTGGCAAATATATAGCTTGTGTAAAAAGTAACTTACTGGATAGTTGAGTGAATTAATTGTCCTTAAAGGAATCTTTATGTATTGTACTTATAATTTTTGTGATTCTTGAAAGACAGTTGACAAGATACTGTTGCTCTGTTGTTCATGAAAGTTAGAAGAAGTGCTTGTAGACCAAAATTATCTTCTAATAACCTTACATTTTGCAAAAAAAGTGTAATCCACATCAGTTTACTTTGGCATAAAGAGCCTGAGTGTTTTATAAAGGCAATAGAAAAGAGATAGGAGCCTTCACAGGGTGTTTAAACTAGTACATGTCAACCTACCCCATTTTTCATGAAATATTAACTAAACTTGTTTGTGTTAGGTTAGCTAGAGATCTAAAAAAGACTCTCTTTTTTCCTTTAATTATTTGTAAAAGTAAAGTAAAACCTTAAAAATAAATCTTTAAATAGATCATTCATTTCTTTTACATTGGGAAAAAACAAACAAATCTTGAAACACTTTTGGTCCCATTGTTTTGCAGGCATAATATTTCTGGTTTTGTGTGTGAGTTTTTATGTTTGCAGTGAAGGTAAGCAGCTCTTCTTTTTAAGTGGGTTAACTAACTGTATACTAAATTGGAATCAGAAGTGACTTCTAAATTCTTATTTATCAAAACAAATAGAACAAGTCCTCAAAGTGTAAAATAATGTACTTTGCTCATTTTCGAGTAATTTCAGTCCTGTTGGCCCGCTTTCCTTAATATGCATTTGATAGCAAGGAATTTGGAGGGGTTGGTTTGTTTTACATATGTATGCAGTCTTCTGTTACATAAATAAGGAAGGTATTTATAAATAACTCTAAAACTTAATGGCAGCGCTTGGAAAATCTTTAGTACTTTTTGTTACATGAGAGGAGGGAGACTATCTTACCTGTAATGGGCCAACAATTTGGTACTTAGAGTTTCTAACAGAGACAGTGGTAATCTTCTTGTTTATAAGTATGTCTCAAGGATGAAACGTAAGTACAACCATCTCAGCAGAAGAAAAGAATTGGTTGTGAAAGGCCAGCAATGTGGTGTCCTATCTTTTTGGTACAAATAATTTCAGGGGTTTTGGGCAGTGATCAGCAAGTAATAAAAAAGTTTGTATTAAGAAGATGCATGGTATTTCTGTTTTTAATTCCACCGCCTTCATACTATTACCTACTCTTGGATCTTTTTTCTAAACCTATGCTTTGCTAAAGTTTAGATGCTTCCATTTTTGCCCTTTAGTGCTTATTTCTGTAGTTATTTGGCATCCCTGCTGTTTACTTCTCATCGCTTCCTCAGTCTCAGACTCCAGAGATCCAGAAAGCTCACTCAAATGATCTTCAGTTCAGTGGGGCAAACTTGGGAGATTCTACAGAAGAGGGTATCTGCTGTGTGGTCTGTTAAATTCAACCTGGAGTTTAGTTCACGGAACGTTTTTGTTTTGGTCGTGGTTGTCATTAATTAAAAGATTAGTAGAGATAACTATGATCTGGGATTCGAAAAGAGTATTAGAAAAGAACATGGCAACAACTGAGAGAAAAATCGGAGGAGGTGTGTATGGAAACATGGCAGACTAAATGGAGGGATCATCGTGGAGTTGAAGAGAAGCAACTGGAGTCAAGTACAGTAAAGCCTAGAGCAACAAAGTAGAAGAACAAATTAAAAAAGCTGGAAGAAATCTTACTAGAACAGAATAATGTAGAAAAAGCAGAAAGAAAAGAACAGGTAAATCAACATGCTGTTAAAGATGGCAGTACAAAAATAAGCATTAATGAAAAAAAATAGGATGCTATTAATCTTGCATTAAAATCAGAATGAATTAAGAAATCTTTAAACAGAGGGAATGGGAAGAGATGATGAAATAAAAGGTGAAAGAGGAGGGGGGGGGAAATAACCACTTAATGAATTAATAAAAACAAAAGTAAAGCCAGATAAGAAGATCAGCAAGTCCTAGTGATCATGTTAAACACAAGCTCAAAACATATTTCCAGTTGTTTACCTTTTCACTTGTTAAAACAAGTGGTTCAGATAAAAATTCCTGATAATTTTTTTATGCTTATAATTAAAAAAGTATAGTTCTGCCTGTGGGTTGTTTTTTGATTTTTTTTTTTTGTTGTGTTGTTTCTTTGGGGTTTTTTTCCAGCTTAGTTATTTGTATCTCTCATCCTGTTTCATATTTTACTTGTGGAAATGTATTTCATGTTTCTCTGTGTAGACGTGTTACCCTGCAAAGAAGTACATGTTTCATGAGTCAGTGCTATGCAGAATATAGTCTCTGAGGTGACAATTATATAGAACTACTGAAGCATTTCTCATGTTTTATTTATCGTTCTATTTTGTAATGGATTTGCTTTGAAATCCCACAAATGAAAACAAATTTCAGTCATATAGGGTTGTAGATATCTTTTTTTACATTTAGTTTCATGAAAAGGATAATAGAATGGGAGTTCACACTGATTTCGATCTGTTTCACAAAGCTTTTGCAGCTGCGTAGATGATGACAAAAATCCCCCAGGGTTTCCACACCATGGAGATAGGGTGCTTTGCAGCCATCTGTAGCGTGTGATTTCATAATTTGCTGAGAAACCTCATTGGCAATGAATTTAATTAAGCAGTGTCTAGACACAGTTTGTGTGGTTGTTTTTTGCAAGGTCTTTTTCTAAATGACTTTTAAATCGCACCTTTGGTGAAACTGATGGAACTCTGTTGCTTTTCTACAAGTGTGTACCAGGCCTTGACGTTAGGGGCATTCAGCACCCAAAGGGATGCTTAGCACCCTGTGTTATTCAGTCTCTATAACAACAAATAGATATCACATGAAGTAACTTCTAATATTATTTGTGTGTGCAACTCTGAAATGTCTTGAACATTTCTCCGCATTGTATCTTGCTACAAAAATATCATTCTTCGGCTATGAGCTTTTATGCCAAAGATCCTCAGGGGACAAATGGAGGCTTGCACCACATACAGATGACTGTATTAGTTTCTGTAAAAACCAAGAAAATTAATAAATGGAGTTTATTTTAGAGTGCGGTGAATCTTTAATCTTTAAATAATTTAAACTTTTTTTTTCTTTTTTCTTTCAACCAAGGAAATGCTACTTCACCGCAAGTTCAAAGACCTTCTTTCATGGACTACTTTGATAAACAAGATTCCAAGAATAAAAGCCCTGAAAACTGTAATCAGAACATGCATGAACCTTACCACATATCCAAAAACGTTTTCCCTGATAACTGGAAAGTCCCTCAAGATGGAGACTTTGATTTCGTAAGTACATTTTTATTGTTTACTTTCTTGCATGCTGTTTATTTTATATGTGCCAAAAATAGTTAAACCCTTTCTATAACTATGTTAATAAAGTAAAATAAGTAAACTTTCAAGAGCACTATCCAATTATCTAATCTTAATGCCTCATTCTGGTTGTTGAAATAAGTACATTTGCTTAATGCAGGACCTTTTTAATGAGGAATGGTATGTGACGTTATGAATATATTTCTTTGTAACTACTTTTTTTTTTTAAAGTATTTTTGGTTCTTTATGTGTTATAACAACTTTAAAATTTGACCTAGTTCTATTTAAAAAAAAATATTGCTACAGGCACGGAATATTGTCATGTTTGCTGAGTATCTCAGTAAAATGATAAGCATTTTAAACTGGATTGGAGCCATTTAATCAATCTCATTGGAGATGGTTAAGATCACCTACTGTTTTGCAGAAGCCAGCTTGTTGGTACTATTCCAATAGCGCACATCACTCTGCATAGAACTATTCTATCTATCACCAGTCTCTCCATTTTAGAGTGGGGTTTTCCACCCTCCAAAATATGTGTAGTTTATTTCTTTTTGCCTATGTTGCAAATTATAACAGGGACAAAAAGAAAATGTTCCTAAGTTACAGGTTGCTCTTAAAGTGAAATAAATAATTACTGTTTAGAGACTTGTAGATAATTAGACCTGGTTTTCACCTTTGTTAATTTTTTTAACATGTTTGAATGAAAGAATTTAGTTTATCTGTTGTAGATTAAACTTGTTCTTAACTGCAGTGCAGTAGCTAAATATGATCACATGGCACCTTTTTGAAAAGTACACTTGAGATTTGGAGAAAAATGGTGTGTTTAATTTTAGGTGACAGCTGTAGGTGTGGGATTTTTTTCCCAGTTTTCACTTACTGCATTTCTACATAAAGCTGACTCTTAAATTTAAGCTACTGGAGTAAAGCCAGTTAAATAGCACAGTACAAGCTGTCGCTGCTGGAGATTTTTGGTTAAGTTGGATTTTGGTTTGGGTGGGTTTTTTTCAGGCTTTTTTTTTTTTTTTTTTTTTTACCATAAAATGCAATAGTCATCATCCTGATAATTGACTAACAAAATAATTATTTGCATTATTAATTGGAAAATAACTGGCTATTATTTAAGTGGGGTTATTATAGTGGCAATAAAATTACCCTTAGAACAATTTAAAATTTGTCCTATTTTTTCCATTACTTGTTAAGAAATGCAAGCAAAAACTATTATTCTTGTAAATGCTAAGATCCTGATTCTGTAAGTGCGTATTCATGAATAATTCACACATGGATAATCCTGTGGAACTTGTTGATGTTGCTTGTACACATGAAGTTGCCTTCTTGAAATTGGAATTTGTCCTAGAACCAAACCTGAGGAGTTCTGATCTTCAGAAACTTAACTGCTCTCTGTGTTGTAGACAACCTTTGCTAGTGGTCTTAGACTGGCAAGTCAAAGACTTCAGAATCCTAGAATCATAGAATGCTTTGTGTTGGAAGGGACCTTTAAAGGTCATCTAGTCCCACTTCCCTGCGGTGGGCAGGCACATCTTTCACTGGTCGTTCAAAGCCCTGTCCAGCCTGGCCTTGAACACTTCCAGTGACGGGGCATCCACAACTTCTCTGAGCAGCCTGTTCCAGTGTCTCATGGAAGTTACATGATGTGCAGTTTGTCCTTGACTTCCTAAAAAGGCAGTGTTGTAAGGCTTTTTGCTACAAAGTCATTCTGATTGAAGACCAAAGAGGATTTTTAAAAAAGTGAATAGCTATTTGCATGGGCAATGTATGTAGTTGGCAGGGTGGGGAGGTGGAATTTTGTTTTAAGCATGATGAAAGCCAAATACATCCATAGATAAGTCAGCCTAAGAAAGGGTTTAGGAAGACTTCTCGATAATGGATGTACTGCTTCAGAGTAGTCCACTCAAGAATACATTTCTCTGAAGCATCTGGTACCAGCTGATGTGACACAGGATATTGGTTTCAACAGCCTGCTGGTTTGAACCATAGGCAGTTATTATTTATTTATACATTTAAGAAGCACTTCTATTTATATTTGAGACAGTGAGGGGCAGTATTGGTAAGCGGCCTGCCAGAGACTTTCTGAAAGGATGAATCAGTGGGCAGCATGCATAATATAGTGTCTGCTCTTTATGAGATCAACATGAATGTTTTCAGTTGCTGACATGAAGTCTTTAAATGATTTATGAAAGCAATAAATAATGGACACTTTTTGTACTAAATATTTCCATTCTATTTTGTTTGGAATTAGCCTTAATGGGATATAGAAAAGGGTAATAGAGTATACAGTAAATGCTGACCGTCATAATTTTATTTAAAGAAGGGATTGATACACTAGAACTGAAATATAAATGATCAAAATCTAACTTAATGGTAATATATTCTAATAGTACTCCAACTTTCTGTGTAAAAGAGGAGGGATGCTCTGCAAATTGGAGGTTACCAAACTCATTTGCTGAACAATACCGTTATTCTTACTTAGCCGTATACCCTTATAAGTTGTATATAGCATGCTAGTGCTGGCAGCCAGCAAGTGCTTTACTTGTGAGCCAGGGCAGAATGACAGTGCCATGCTAATTCAAGTGTATCAAATGGAAAGACTTAGAAGTTTATTAGTGTTTGTGTCTGTTACGGCATAAACTAGAGAAGCAGAAATGCCATCGAGGTGGGAGGGTGAAGGGAGAAGGAAATAAGAACAGTCCTTGTAAACCACTGCAACTAATCAGTTTGCTTATTTCTGTGCATAAGGTGAGACCTGCAGAACTGGGAGCTAATTCTTGTGGCCACATGGCATATTTGCTTTAGGTCACAGTGATATTTTATCCTATTCCTAGTATATTTTACTGTTTGATAAAACAATACATGGTTATTTTATTTGTTTAAATGTACAAATACATGTAATGCAGATACAGCAGTTACTCTTACACACTTACTGCTGGTTTTAGATAATGTAAATAAATGACACGGGAAACTTTTCTGATGAGATGGATAAATGAATGTAAAAAATAATGCAAAATGAATTTAGCATTAGGTCTGGTTTGAAAGTTTTTGTGTGAGCATAGTTTTCTGCCCTGACGTAAATGTTTTAAAAACTCCTTGCCAATGAAAATAGAAGACTTTTCCAAGAAAATAAGATGCTTTGGTCATCAATCTGAGCTTTAAAAACAGCAATTTTAGCAGCATTTTTTCTTCTGTAAGTACACATTTATGCTTTGTTTTTCACTGTTGAAGTACATCTGTTTTGAAATGCAAAAGCTGACCTTATTTCTTTTTCACTAATGCCATATCGGAATGTGAGATCCATCTCTGACTGTCGGTCCTGTGGGCCTTCATCTCTGTGATCAATCTGTGCTGGTTATTGATGTAATATTCCATAAGTGATGAGGAAAAAATTGCCACTGCAGACCTTCAAGTTTTACGTTGTATTGAATCACATATATTGCAGATAACTTTTAATTAGACTTAATTCTGGTATGATCACATTGAATATTACATTATTGCAAATTTTTACCCCGTTATGTATGCTTCAGGACTAAGGTGCTGTTTTTCATGCATAAGAGGTGTTTGGGGTTTTTATACTACTTTTCTTCTTACTTTTAAAAAAAACACACCAAACAACCCCAAACATTTTTGAACGTTGTCTTTTCTGTGACTAGGAATTTATATAGAGTTGCTTTTTTTTGATCTTGTTTTCAGTTATTTCGTTGTCTATTTTTGTTGTCTCATGATAAATTTTGAAAACCGAAAGTGTGGCTCTTTTATATCAGTGAATCTTAAGGAAATGTATTTCTGGGGAAGTACTTGTAAATGTTTTGGTTTGGTTTTTTCCTCTTCAGCCTTTGAAATGGAAGTGTTGAAGCTCTGATTGGATATAAATCTTACAAAAACCAAACTAGTGTCTACTCAAACTTCAGCTTTTATATTAAATGTTTAATATATATTTCACACTTAAGGATCATTGTGGATTTTCGTTTTCAATGAATACTATCAGACTATAGGCAATTCTTTTACACATTTCATTATTTTTAAGGGGCATGTAGCAGATAGCAAAATTAAAGCAATATTTTTAACCCTAATTCTGTCACTTTTACTTGGGGTTAAGTAATGTTCTATTCACAGCAAACCTTAATGCCAGTAGATCTAATCAAGAAGATACTACTCACTGTGAGGAAAAGCGGCATGTCTTTAAATAAGTAAAGATGCAATAAAGCTGTATACTGTATGGATATGATATTCATAGAAATGTTAATGATGCATGGGATAAGCAGCTTTTCATAAGGAGGCTTAACTGTTTAACAGGCCAACTTTTAGTCTTAGCTCACAAGTCAGCAGTTTGGATCAGAGTGCTGAATTAGAGCGATACGTTTGTTTTGACCGTCTAAATGACCAGTCCTTTTAAGAACAGTTGTTTTTTTATAGATATTATGTATTCATATGACCATGTTGCCATTATGATAGCTTTGTTCTTTCTACGGGATTTGTTCTTGTCTTTCACAGTTGAAGATTTTTGTGATATTTTGTGTAGCATTTATCACATTTTTATGGGCATTATAGAAGATAGTTTTCACCAAAAAAGGTGAACTTTCAATAAGCAAGAAGTGCTTGAAATTTTTATCGTGTGGGAAAAACAGGTAAATCTTAGCTTGCTAGATTACTGTGCTATGTGGATGTGTTGTTAAATAACCTGCTGCTTACATTTTTACTGTATCGTGACATTTTACGTCTCATAAAGATACAAAATTGCTGTGTAAATCCTTCTACCCCACAGTAATATGTGTTAGCGTGAGACACGGTGTTAACAAAGGATTTACATGAACTACAGTGAAGTGCTATCTAATTGATGATAACCTGTGAATTAATATTACTCAGAGTAAGTTGCTAAACTTCATCTACACTGAGTGAATATTATTTCCTTTTAAATGAGTAATTTACTTTTTGCAATGAGATGATAAAATGTAAAAAGGCAAATCTATTTATTATAGCAATGCTAGGGTAATGATTTCCGTCTTTAGTAGAATTATTTCCAAACAGGAATGGTATCCAGATTGTTAAATATTAAACAGTGAACATGTAGATCATGTTTTGCAGTATCTGCAGTATCATGTTTAAGTAGATGCATTTTGGGTGACTTAAAAGATTCTGGAATAGCAACAAAAATTCAAAAAGCCATCTGTTACCCTAGGCAGAATATTTCCCTGCGTTTCAAGCAGAACGAATACATTAGAATAAAATCATTGTGAAATTATAGTATTGCAGATAGTGAGCACTTCAGTTAACATTTATAAATGTATAATGTCACAATTAATTCAGTAAAAAAGTAAATACCATAAAATGACTAAAGACCATAGAGAATTTAATTAAAACTTCAGTAATAAAGCTAGGCTGAATTAGCTTCATTGGAAATACTTCTTTGTCCAAAACTTTGGCTGGGTTTACTCTGATCTTACTTAAGCAGCAGATGAGTTTGTTTGGTACAGTCTTCTTTCTAATTAATGGGAATGAAAGTATTTCATCTATTTTCAACCATCTGAGGTTCTCCTCTAAGTCATTTGAAAATTTAAAATGAAGTATTAACATATATTCATTTTGCTTTGTTTTTAATTAGTTGCTTGAATATCACGAAGCATTTCCAGATGCTGACAGGAAGAATTTTTTCTTAACTAAGCAAATATGAGACTTAGGTTTCTGGGTTTGCATGGGCTGTACGCGTATGAGATAAACAGAAGATTATTTACAATGTCATATAGTCAACGAAAGTAGTATTGGTTTCAGCAGTCTGCATGCAGAATTTTATTCATTTCAGTTGAAAGATGGCTAAGAGAGGAGAGACTGGAAAATTAATGTAATGAATATAATATGCTTTATCTAGCTCTTTTTGTGCAGGCAGTGTGAACCTCAGCAGTGAGGTTTTCTCTACCTCTTATAATAGGTGGCCGGTACAGAAGCTTCTTGTATGTTGAGTGGTTATTTAAAAAAATGAAAGGTTTGTAGGTCATGGCTGTGGTTTGTTAGGCGTATCATGCAGCTGTTCAGGCAGGCAGTAGGGGAGGTTGTGCCAACCTGACATGTAAACTAAAAATGTATTATTGGTTGGTGGGTTTTTCCCATTGGGCAAAGAGAACAGACCATCCTGTTACACGTCTTTTTTTTTTTTTTTTTACAAATACTGACTGATTTAACTGAATCTTGTTCGTATATTCTAACCACAAAAGGAGAATTATTTTTCTTGCAGAGAGCAGGGGAAGACACTACCTGAGCAGAGTGTTTCTTCAGCTGGTATTGAATACAGGATCCTTTCTCTTTGAATATGTCCTTTCCCCTATTAGTATAGAAGTAAATAATTGAAAATCAAGGCTAGTAATGTGGTGTCATATATAACTAAATTGTTTAGGCTGTAAACAGAATCAATCCTTTCTGTTTATCTTAAACTGTAGGATTATTTTAAAGCTGTTACTCTGATCACCGAGTCAGTCATGCCAAAGTGCTAGTTGCTGTACGTTTGCAGTTTTGGAAGGTGAATTGTGTGCTGTCTGACAAAGGTTATTTGAATTTTGTATCCTAAAAGAGTACAGAAAAAACCCTTCTAGGCCAAAAAGTTTTTTGCATTCTTACATGTGAAAAACAGAATTAAAGATTTATTTTTTTATCATTGACGTGTCATCTGAAGATAAAACAAGAACTCAGGCTTGAATTGCAGCTATTTATTTGAAGTTAGATAGTAAGAGGAATGTCTGATAGGATAACAACGTGTGACAGCAGATTGCCTTGGAGGGTTGCAGAAGTTGCCATTATTGTGAGTGTTGAAGACCTGGTTAGATAAACACGTCAGGAATAGTTTTGGTGGAGCTGATCCCACTCGGAGCAGAGGATTGTTGTAGGTGACCTCCTCCTGTAAATGTTTCCGATGGCCTTATTTACTATGGCTTTTTAACCTACTGCTGATGGGCTGATGTTTGTAATCATAAAAGATGTTGAGAATGCATAGGTCTTACAAACTCAAGCTCTCAAAAGTAGTGACACACTGGATTTGTTTTAGGAGTGTCAGTATTTTGGAGGAGCTAGGCCTTGGATAACCTTGAAAATTTTCGCAATTAGCAGTCAACTATTATTTCCATAGATGAGCCTGCCTCTGGAAAATTTCAGCCAAGATTCAGTTAATAAAACTTAACCATGTTTTCTCTCCCAAAAGTTTAAAGTATCTCTGTCATCTTACTTTATCATGTCAAATAGTTTCAGTGTACCATGTGTTTTTTAATTAAAAAATAGTTTCTAGTGAGAAGACTTTTTAAAACTTATTTTTCAGCCAACTTTCAAATTTTTATTATAGAGTTAAGAATGACACTACTTCCCTCCACAGAGTTTAAATCCTTGCATCATCTAACCCCCCCTTCTTTTTTTCTCATTAGCTCGAATGGAGAGACTGAAGTGTAGCTCTAGTGTATATATTTAGTTATACAGCAGGTCTGTAATTTTTGCATAGTTTAAGGGAGAACAAAGGAAATAAATGAGTGAAGTTGATGAGCTGGGGCAGCTCTGCTGGTTTAAAGTAACATCTTGTTACCTTAGTAACCAGTTGTCCATACTAATGTACCTCTTTGAGATCATTCTGTAATAGCTAAGTAATGTGTATAGCCTAGAAAGAGCTTTGAAATACTTGGAAAAAACAGTTGTGGCTGGACAATTTTTAGATGGTCCTTTTTGTCCATCAAACCGATTCAGTTTGAGGTCTCTATTCTGTTTTCTCTTACAAAAAAAGTTGTTGTTGGGGGAGAAAATAGGGAGATGCTTAATCTAAATTGTTTCCATGTTGCATGAATCACTGTTAATGTCAAGACAGTGTACCACACCTTTGCGTGTAATGTCTGATCCCCAAAGTGAGCGCTGACACCAAGGGGTTCGTGTTCTACTTCAAGGTTTCAGCAGAATTCTTTGAAATCATCTCTGTGACAGCATCATGCAAATTTACCACCAAGAAACAAAATCTGTCTCCTACTCTTTGCTGCGATGATTAATGATAATGAAAAGAAGTAAGAATAAAACTTGCCTCAGGAGAGTGGGCGACTGGAATTTTGCAAGACTGTTTTAAGTTAATTTTTGTAACTCCTTAGTTTTGAATAGGATTTCCCGATTATGCGATTTGGTAAAGAACATGGGATGTTTTTTTCACCTTAGCTTTTTAAATTTTTTTTTTCTTTTTTTTACTGGACTCAAATAGGAGCATGAGAACTTGTAAGATAGGATTCTAGCAATTTAACAAAAAAAATTTTTTTTTATTAGTTCGGTTCTCTGTATGGCTAGTTCTCAATAATCAAAAAGCTTGTATTAGATTTCTGGGCCTCGTGTCTTGATTGGCAGCCAATAAGTACCATGTGTAGACTATATATTAAGCATAGATGTTAACAATATTTCATAAACAAGATACTGGAAATTAAATGGCTGACATTTAATACTATTGAGCTTTATGAAGAACGGAAAATATTCTGTGTGGGGTTTGTTTGCAAATATCTTGTAGAATTTGAAGAAAGAAACTTCTGCATTAAGGCATTGACTTCAAACAGAGGGCTTATAATACTTGGAGTTCTTTGTTATTTGGAATTAATATCTTCAGATATGTGATTAGATTGGATTTGCTACACATTTACCAAAACGACGGATTGCCCAGAATTTTTTGATTTGCATGTAAATTTTATTTCCTTTCTTATAACTTTCATAACTTGGAGATAAAAGGGAACTCCTATGAAACTTGAAAGCAAGATCTGTATTTCTTTAAGAATACACTTATTATTCTCATTTAGTTGTGTTTTAAAAATGTGTAAAATGTATACATTAAAATGATCCTAATGTAATTTTTTACATTAGGTCTCTGGCTACAGATGTCTTATAGCCCACATTTACTTTTGTTTACTGGGAGTTGTAGAATTGGTATGCACTAGTCATTTTATTTTTGGTGGAAAAGGTGAGGCTTTTCCTAGAGATGTATGCAGTGTAAAGCTGTGAGCTAACTGTTTGGAGACTTGATTTTTTTAATTCAGTATTGTTGTTATTTGTGTCTGAATAAAAGTGTGCCTCATGGACAGCACCAGTACCTAAAAGGGTAAAAAAACTTATGTAAAAACACCAGGCGGGGGGGGTGGCTGACAAACCCAACAAAATCGCAAAATTACTTTGGCAAGTTTTTATACCTGTTTTGTAATGTTATATGAGTAACAATTGAAAAATAAAGCTATGCAAGCCCAATGTCTAAAGCTGCAGCTATTGACAAACTCTCTATAGAAGGGTTAATCTCATACTTGCTAAAGTCAGTAGCAAAGCTCCTACTGATGGCAATGTTAAGTTTAGCTGCTCAGATTATTAAAGAAACCACTTTCATTTGTGTGCCTAAATGTGAAACTGCATTTAGGTTTAGGGTTAGAAATTTCACAGCTTAGACTGCATGTCTTAGTAGTCCTTAGTTTAGGGCAAGTATGCCTAGATCCTAGTGAAGAAATACCTGAAGAATTAGCACTTATTTAGCATCTACTTAAAGATCTTGGTATTGCTTACATCTACATTTGTGTTGACAAGTAGGAGTTGTACAGATATAAGAATACTACTAAGAAAATTTAGTTTCTTAACCTAAATAAGATGTACCAGGACAAAACTGCTCTGTAGGAAAGCTCTAAAGGTACAGTAGCATGGTTATAGCTGTTTCAAAAGGCTGCTTGATGCTCACCTGAGAACCCTGACTCCATTTCCCTGACAGTTTTTAGTGTGCCATAGCGAGAACTAAAACAAGTTAGCTTAAACCATTTTGAAGAATTTAACTTATTTAACTTTGCATTGCAACAGTCTAGGGTCATGGACAAGGTTAGGTCTTCACCTGAGAAGCAGGAAATTTGCAAACTGCAACCTTGACTGCATGAAACTGTATGAGCACGCTGTAGTGCTTGTAGATGTGAATTAGGTGGAACTTTCTAAAAACATGTTTGAATTTTTTTTCCCTCATGGTGTCACTACAGCCCAATGTATTTAGTTGTTTTTTATGCTTGAATATTCTTCTTTCAAGTAAGAATGGAGGAAAAAATGTTCTTCGAATATACTTACAGACCAAACTTCCCCATCATCCCCAAAAGTTCTCTACATCCAAAAAGTTCTCTTAGTAAAAATGAGCTGTCCCAAAATGACTCTGTCTTTTATTTTGTTGTGTCCTCTTTGAAGACTGTGGGTTTTGGCATAGGGAATTACTTTAAGAAGTGTGTGAATGGAAGAGGAGGCTTTCTTACTGGGAGCACCTTGGGCATTGGTCCCACTGGAACCTGGAGGAGGAGCTTGATTTTTTTTGAGGATAATTCTTCCTGTGCTTCTACTGCAAATGTTTGGTGTGGGTTTTTTCTGCAGCATCAGATGGATTATTGCTTTCACAGAATGGTCATTTATTTTTTGTTGAAGTCGATCGTTACTTTAAGATTGCCATTAATGTCACATGTTCTAAATGCCATCCACGCACAAGAAGTATGTGCACTCTACAGAGATGGATAATCATCTCAAGATGAGAACTATTATCCTGAAAATGTTCATAGAGATAGAAGTGTGATATTTCCATGGTGCTTGTGATGTGTGTGTATAGGGTGGAATGGGCTTTAGATTTTACTTTTGCAAAGTTAGAAATTTCATTGCTATTTCTGTGTTTCTAGAGAATTTCCATTAACTAATAGAATACTAAGGTGAGTCAAGATAAAGAGACTGATGTAAGTAAGCCTACATTCAGACAGATACAATTAAAGTAATGAAGACATTAAATGAAAAAAAATGAAACTGATGCTTGTCCTTTGGGATTTTGTCTATGACTAATGATTCAATGAGGTGCGAGCACCCCTGTGCAGCCCACCTTCAATGCTACTTCAGAGAAACAGAGGAGGAACGGGTAGGAGTGTGTTGATCGTAGGGCAGCATGGTGTGTACGTGCTCGGCGGTTTCATTTGTTGTCTTTTGAGCTGGTTAACTTCCTTGTCACGGGTTCCAAAGAGACCTGGTTTACAGTGGTTGATTTTCCCGACATCAAGTTCTCTGACAACTGCTAGCGTGTTTTGAATGGTACCGTAACATAGAGCCTTTTGAAGGAATGGCGTTAGGGCCAGATAATGCACCTTTCGCTTGCACTCAGCGGTTAACAGGATTTAACTCCCAAATTGTGCAGTGCCCTTTTATTTAACAAACAAAACCCAAACCCCCAAAAATGTAAGCCCCAAACATTTTTCAGAGTAAAAGATGTTTGCACAGGAAAAGAGATGGAAAAGAGCTGATGCCTCTGAAGAGGATTTCTGAAGGATTTGGGGGAAAGAGCAGTAGGTGGAGGGACGCCAAACTCCATGTTACTTAAGCATCCCCATGGCCTGTGAAAATCAAGAGCCTTGTTTTCTCCTGTCTGCTGACTGATGACTCTATGGCAACAGCCCACTGATCATCTCGGAGGTGGGCTAATTCAAAACTAAGGGGAAAACAGGGACCTTGCAACAGAGGTTAGTTTGAAACTACGTAACCTGTTTTCCATGTTTTAAAGAGCTGTTGCTATGGCAACAGCAGCTCGATGAGGACCAAGCGCTGCTGAGTTTCAGAGGTTCGGCAGTCGTGTGCATGTGGAGGGGCTGTACCACTTCCAACACCAAACTGTCTTCCCTGCACCCACCTTTTTTGCAGATACCTATGCTACCCTAGAATTAACATGGATGCTTTAGAAAACATATTATCTAAATCCTAATGGAGCAGTTTACTAATCTGTCTTGATTTCAACTCGGTTCTTCCTTTGTTCATTTTCTCCATCTTACTGCAGCTTCCCAAAATAGAGCACCTCCAAAGAACAATGATTTCCATGTCCTGTGGTCCTCAAACTGTCCCGTCACCAAACACCATGATCATTTTGTTCTGCAGTTCCATATCCCATATTATGGAAGTAAGCTGTTTGACCATGGGTTAAGGAGAAATTAATTCCAGAGCTAAGATGTCTTCATTGAAAAATAGCCTGACAGTTTTAATCAGTGAATTAGTATCTGAAATGCCTCTGCTGCTGGCAGTTGCCATTATAGCATATGCGGGAGAGAGGATTTTGCAGATGGCCAATTCAAGAAACTATTTTACAGCTTTAAATTGAAAATCAATGCAGTGAGCTTCACCCGGCATCTGGAGTGTACTGGGCTTATTGTGAAAACTGTCACTTAGTAAGTGGACAACAGTCTAGTGTGCTAGCAGAAATGTTTGGTTAGTAGAAGTGTAATCCAATTTTCAATTTAGTGCAATTTTTTTGTTACAGAGTGAGAAGAGTGACTGTAATGTGATCCATATCTGGAAGGAAGGTACACTCTTGCCTAGCACAAATTTCAAGAAAAGTCCTTGTCATAACTGTACTTTGTATTCACAGGAGTAGTTGGGAGCCCAGTGAAACACCTTACTTAGAGTAATATGGGAGCCTCTGCCATACTGAGTGGGAGCTATGAGAAAAAAGAACATTCTAGCTAGCTGCTTTTTTTTTTCCCTTCCAAATCTGTTAACGTTATTTTGGACTTGCTCATGTTGAGGCATGGGTTGAAAGCCTTCCACCATCTCTAACAACCAGATTATAAGACCAAATATGAAAGAGAATGGTCATCTGTGATGTTTAGTTTACTGGTTATCTGGGGAAAAGTGATGTGATAATTGTGAAGGATTCTCAACTAATCTTATTAAATGCAAAAAAGTGTTAAAAAAACTGTGTTCAGGTGCTGAAATCAAATGCTCAAAAGATAGGGAGTGACGCATTTATGCTTGCATTATGGGCCTATTCTTTAACTGAGTTTTAACCCGTAGTCATATAATTGAAGAATGTGTTACAGTGTTTAAGTATAATAAGAAAAAAGCAAAATTAAGGTTGCTTAAGAAGTTGTAAGGTGTTCTTCCCTAATGTCTTTCAAGTATTTGACTTAACATTCTTTCAAAGAGTTTTATACATAATAGAATCATAGAATGTAGTATCTTATCAATTTAAAAAGAAAAGGAGGAAGAAAAACAACACTTATTCCATGCAAGCACAACAGCCCTCCACTACACAACATTAGTGAGGTTTGAATGTTAACCATTGGTACTGAGATCACGTTGTCTTCAATTGTTAGAATAAGTGTGTTCACTGTTAGAGAGAGGAAACCAAAAGGAGGAATAGACTACTGGGAGCCTGGATGGAGGGAACAGGGAAGGGAAGGAAAGAAGGAAGATTGACTTAGCCTTTCTCCTGCTCATGGGATAGGATTAATATGAGCTGGTCCCACAGAGGTATTTCTCTGAACAAGACACAAGTGGCTTTGAGCACCAGTCATTGTGGCAGAGAGTCAGTCCAACCCAGCCTTCATATAATAGTGTATGTGTAACAGAACTGCCCAGTAGATGCGTTACAATGCATACTGTGAGACGAGAATAGGGACTGATTAGGTGAGTAGGACGTGAGGGTTCAAGTATCAATTATTTCTGCTTCCATGAGAAGTGGGACTAGCCTTAAAATGCTTTTAAAACAGGAGTTGGACTAGATGATCTTTAAAGGTCCCTTCCAACCCAAACCATTCTATGATTCTGTGAACGTGCACTTGCTGCTCAGAAGGCCAGTCGTATCCTGGGCTGCATAAAAAGAAGCATGGCCAGCAGGTCAAGGGAGGTGATTCTTCCCCTCTACTCTGCTCTTGTGAGACCCCACCTGGAGTACTGCATCCAGCTCTGGAGTCCTCAGTACAAGAAAGATGTGAACTTGTTAGAGTGGGTCCAGAGGAGGGCCACAAAGATGATCGGAGTGCTGGAACATCTCTGCTGTGTGGAAAGGCTGGGAGAGTTGGGGTTGTTTAGTCTGGAGAAGGGTCCGGGGAGACATTACTGTGGCCTTTCAATATATACAGGGTGCTTCTAAGAAAGGGAGACTTTTTACCAGGGCCTGTAGTGATAGGACAAGGAGCAACGATTTTAAACTGAATTAGGGTAGATTTAGATTGGACATAGATTTAGATTGCCCAGAGAAGTTGTCGATGCCCCATAATTGGAAGTGTTCAAGGTCAGGTTGGACAGGGCTTTGAGCAACCTGGTCTAGTGAAAGATGTCCCTGCCCGTGGCAAGGGGGTTGTACTAGATGATCTTTAAAGGTCCCTTCCAACCCAAACCATTCTATGAAAACTATGAGGAGGAAGGAGTGGCAGCAAGGAACTGTTATGGACTGATCATAACTGCTTACCCTCCATTCCTCTGTGTTGCTGGGGGCGGGGAGGGGGGGTAGGTATGGGTGGAAGAGTCTGTAATGAAAGAATGAAGTGGAGCCTGGGAAAGAGAGGAGGCAAAGTGTTGCTTCGATGTTTTTCTTTTTAGTTTCTCACTACCCAAATCTATTTTTATTGGCAATAAATTAAATTTTCCCCATGTCGAGTATGTTTTGCCCATGATGGTAATTGGTAAGCAATCCCCATGTCTTCATCAGGAGACACGAGCTTTCTCATCCTATTTTCTCCCTGTCCTGCTAAGGAGGGGGAGTGAGTGAGTGAGCAGCTGGGTGGGCATTTGGCTGTTAGCCAACGTTCACCCACTACAGTTGGTAAGACTGATTTTAGGAGTCTTCTATAGCTAGAAGATCATCTCCATCTTTGACATAAGCATAAGTTTTCTTCATCTATCTCAGCTCTCCTTTATCTTTTCCTGATACAGCACTTCTGTCGTGCGGCCATAGCTCAGTAACTAAGAAGCACCATTGCAGATGCTCGCTTTATTGGAAAGAGTGCCAGGTCTGGTTCCCCCTCCATGATCTAAAGCACAAATACCATCTGTCCTACAGTTAAGAACACTTCAGTGAGTTTCTACATAACTGCTCATTCTTGCCAGAGACAGAGAATCATTCTAGCTGCTTTTTCATTTCTTTTTACAGAACTGTCCTCAAATTGCCCCATATCACATGTACAGAAGTACTGATTCCAAATTCCTATTCATTAAAGTCAGCAGCTTTCGTTGGAACTTCTCAGAAGAAGGCCTTGTCTGCAGTATAAGGGCTTCAGGGTGGCCTGAATACATTTCTTGGCTTTTCACTGGAGTGACTAGCCGTCCTCAGAATTGTGATCAAGTCAGAGCCGACTCGGAGCCTTCTTGGTATTTTGCAACAGCTAGATGATTGGCGAATAGGTATGCTAGTGAATGCTTAAGTCTTGCAGCTGGTAAGGTTCATTAGGCAGGCACATGCTTTGTTCAGATACACCCCAAAGGGCAGCTGCGGTTGAGGAAATTGATGCCACCTGGCCCATCCCACCTTGTGCTCCACTGTGGCAATAGAGTATTAGGAACAATCCAAGACTCTGTATGTCAAGAACACCAAGAACATACCAGGACAATAATCTGTGTGAACAAACAAGGAGGCATGAGGTTTTGATGCTCTGCAGAAAAGATGATGATATTTGGAATTGATGTATCTAGTATCAGACTCATACTGGCTATCTATTTCTTGATATCTCTGATAATATGGGGTAATGGAGACTGGAGAGTTGTGAGCAAGTAGGCTTCAGGAAGACACTCAAGCCAGTTTTCTGGGACCTGAGATACTTCAATGGGACTGTTTTTTCTGATAATGAAGAAGAAATATTTTTGACCGAGTGAATCGATGATTTTGGTCTTGGCCTGGTTTATCCCCAGGGTCCTATTTGGATACCTCTTTAATGCACTAGTCACAGTCATTTTACTAATCTTTTCCTTACAACTTATCTTCACTAATGATCCTCAGAAAGTTATGACAGTCAAAAGATGTAAGTTTTCCCTAGCTTCGTGAAGGCAGTTTTATTCTAGAATCTCTTCCACCTCTCTGTGTTAACGATTAGTTTTGGGATTTCAGGCTTGCATTGCCTGACTCCTGAAGTCTTAGGCCAGATTGTTGAAAGTCTCCTGATCCTACACTGATCCTCTGAGAACATGGTTATTAAAAAGTGTTGGGAAGTTCACTATATGTATATACACAGCCAAGCAGACCAATTTCTGTGGGTGGTGGCCAGCTTTGTACTCATCCTCTGTGTTTTGAGGGGGAGGTCTCTTTCCCCTTGATCTGGATCATTTTTTGAAAACAAAAATAACAGTTGTTTTTTAGGCACTCTTTAGGAGTGCACCTCTCTCCTGGAAATGTTTTCATGACATTCTTAAGTGAAGCTTCCCAAGGGTTTAATATGAGTTTTCTGGCTGATCTGATGAACCAGTTTTTTATTGAGACTTTAATGTTGTCTTTACATCCCCTTGTGGATCATCTCTATGAGCTTATAGCTACATGTTCACTTGTTCATTTTTCTAATTCTTTTAGTGAGAATAGTTTTTTCTAGTGATTATTGTGTACTTGGGAAAATATATCTTCAGTCATACTGGCTTTCTTTATGTTGGAAAAAACTATATAAGGTTGCACTTTGTGTGGTTCCTGAACAGTTTGATTCAAGCCAGGAAATGAACCTGCCTGTGTTCTTACCAAAGTCACACACATCCAGGACTGAGACATCAGATTTTTTTTATTATTAATTTTTTAAATTTGGATGAGAAGGTTTAGGAAGATTGTTCAGCTTCTCAAATGAATGGCAAAACCAGCTGTATGCATAACGATTTCCCCACAAGGAAATAGTGTAGTGAGAATAGCATGCTGGGTCAGGATCTACTGCAGGAGAGCTAGGGGTGTGATTCATGTGCATCCACATGAGCACAAGTGTGCTTTGAGTGCTGAGAAACGTGTCCATCCCTGAAACTTGCAGATTTGTCCCCAGAAATTTCATACATGCTTTCTGTAAGCATGGTGCTATTATGGAGGGCTTCTGGGCACGATGCAGCCCTTGAGAGTGGTCCTTCAGTCACTGTTTTCCTCAAGGCTTTATGTTTCTTCAGCAGTCAGCCTGTAGGTTCAGCTTGTAATGGAACTTCTTCAAGAAGTTTTATTCATGTGTATATTCCTAACTCTACTTGAAGTCCTGTTAAAAGTTACTTGGGATTCTGGATGTGAGGAACTAAGGATGCAGATTGACCAGTTGGTACCTCACATACACAGCCTTTGCAACGTGGCCTTGAGTTTATATGCCTACGAATATTGTAAAGGCAAAAAAACCCAGAATTTTTTTTCTAGGATTGTGCATAGAGCAGCACATTTCAAATATGTTCTAGTTGCTGCTCAATAACTTATTTTAGGTGCTGGTGTATATTCTTATTTATAAAAAAGAAAAAGGCCCTTTGGGAATTAAACAGAGAATTTCAGGAAGTATACTTCAACATCCACTTGTTTAACGAAATAAGCGGAATTAAGGGACAAAAAACCATAAGTTTAGAAGAAACTTCTGCTTGAAGAATCCTACATCTAAATGTGTGGTTCTTTAGGTAAGAACCACTCATTTAAGTTTTGAGGTAGTTAACTTCACACACTATTGCAAGAAAATAAAAATAATGAAAACACCACGAGGCTGCAAGTCTTCTGGTAACATTGGAAACTGTAATGCTTGTTCTCTTTCACTGCCAGGTTTATGGTTTTGATTTCCTATCTGGGCATTTAGAAGAACTGGGATTTTTTTTCACTAGTAAGGCATTCTGGGACAAAGGTGAAGGGAAAAGCTTCAGCAGCAGTCAAAATTAGAGGAAAGCTTGGACTGTGGTTATTCTCCATGGCATAACAATCTAATTGTAACTGTATTAGAGTAGCAGAGTTGTGGAGGTAAATAGCTGATGTAATATATTGAGTTATACTTTTATATACTAATATGACTATAGAAGACATTCACATTCTCTTTTTTCAGCAGTTACTGCTATTTCAGTTAAAACTGAAATTCTTTGGATATCCGTGTAGTATGAGAAAAGAAAGAAAGAAGATGGCTCTTCAAATTGTGTAGGAGGGGTTGTTTTGAGTTGCTGCTTTGTTTCTGTTGTAACAGGAGTAAAATCCCAGTCATCTGATAACTACACAAGTAAAAAACTGAGTCAAAAACTGTTTCACACTTTCCTGTGTAAGACTAATGATAGCATCTGCAACCCTTATTTTAAATGCTTTTTCTTGTATTTAATTGCTTCCCTTTGCTCGTATACAGATTCACCTTATTCTGTCTCTTCCTTCCACCTTTCTGTTTACTGGAAGTGTTGAACACAACACTGTGTGATAACAATTAATGAATAAATGGGTAGATCAAATAATTTATATTAAATTAATCTCAGATGTGACATAGCACAAGTTGCACAGGAAGCACCCTTTATGTCAGCTATACATTGCCAATAGATTCTCTGTCAACTGTAATTTATCACCTTTTCCGGTGTGAACTGTGAAGATGTGTAAACTTAGTTCTGATTTAATTAGATTTTTTTAGCCAGTAATTTGCACTTATCAACTACTTAAGCTTTCTTATCTCTGTAAGATATCTGCCTATCTCTAGCTTTTCCCCTCTTGAGAATTCGTACTGACCCTCTTTGACCCTCTCATCCTTTTTCTTTGCAAATATCATGTTTCTGCTTCTAATTGGCATGCCATTAACTTGGCTCACCTGTGTTATTTAAGTTGTAGTTTACAACATGTGTTGATAATACCACTTCTTTAGTCAGAAGTTTATCTTCAATTATGTGGAAAAAATCTATAGGGTCTCAATAGTAGTTTGCATTTGCCACTAAATTGTGGGTAGTCAGGGTTACCTTGAATACACCTTGTATTTGAGGAAAACTTGCTTCTGCTATTAATTTGTGGGCAGGCAGAATTTCTCCAAAGACATGTTGTACCTGAATACACTACTACTTGAGGATCATCAGTTTCTGACCTTAGCTCTTTGGGGTTTTCCTAAACAATCTGGAAATACTGACTTTGTAAGTTGTTGGGAAAGAATTGTACAAGTTATTTTTCTCCTTCAAATCAAAAGCAGGTAGGTCCAAAAATACTGTAAATAGATGTTTTTTCCTGCAAAGGGTATAAAAGGTGACTTATGTAGACTGTCATGATTTTTTCTGTGACCTTAAAAATTTCGATTTCAGATAAACTTGAGTTTCACTTCCCCTTTATGTTTAAATGAGCACCTAACTTAAAGAAAACAGTAAGTCACAAAACCACACAAGTCCACTGGTGATACCCATTACAAGTCAAAATGATCAGAACAATGATTTATTTTTTCAAGGGTTTCTGAGCTTCTTATGCTTGGGATGTGTTGACATACAATTGGAGTATGAGTACATGTAGAGGTCATGTTAAAGTAAATTAGCAACTAAATAATGATTCCAACTTTTTCTTTTCTTGTGTACTACTGTATTATTTTTATTTAGTAAGGTACTTCTTGTCCAAACTACTATTAATCTGAAAAATTAGATTAAAATTAGTTACTAAATGATCTTTTCTGTATCCCTATTAAAGCAGATATGCTACCAAATGGTTTTTCCAGACTGGCTTAACACGTCTGGATTCAAGGTACTTCCATCACTTTCCTTGGGGACGTGTGTCACAGTTTTATAGATCTGACAGATTTTTTTTTTTTAATCTTCATCTTAAAATTTTTTTATGTTATGCCAAGGTATAGCTCTTCGAACAATCTTCAACAATTTTCTTACTCCTCCAAGGAGGAATAACTTACTCAAGTTATATAGGTTATTAAATCTACCCTTACGTTTCTATCTTAGCGAGAGTATTGCACAGATAAAACAATATATGCATGAGTGTATAAATACCCACCCCAGAAATTATTATAAAGATTTCGAGTTCATTTCTACTTTGAAGGTCCCTGGAGCATAACCAACTTGTCAGTAGCTGCCAAGAATATGGTTGGTTCCCCCATGTGTCGATTCTGTATTTGCATCATCAGCATCTGCAGGTGGCAATAGCTGGTTCTCCAGGAATAGGACATCTGTCATCAGACCACTAATTTTAAGTTGTGACAAACCATCCTTGGTTCTGGAACAACAGCACAGGAGCAAAAATACGGTAACTGCCTTGTAGCCCCTTGACAACAGCCAGTGGAGATCAGTCAGTCTGTGTGCCATCTTCCCTAAGAAGCTACTTTCCCTCCCTATACATTGAATTGACTCTAGACAAACTTGGAGAAAGGGTTTTCAAGCTCAGAGTCTTTCCTTTTGGACACAAAGACAAAACACTGTCAAGTTAAAAACGAAACAAACAAAACCCCTCTGTTGTTTCTTGTGTGAACTGTTTTAAGATACCGTGTAAATAAATGACTGGTTTCACAGAAGGAAGAGGCTAGCCACTGGCAGACAGCAAGGAATTTATCCTCAAGGATGCTGCCAGGGTTATTAAAATAGTTGTGTAGTGTAGAAAGCATAGATGGAGCCATTATCTTCAGCCTCAGTATTTCATTCATGTAATCCAGCGGTTTGTAGGAATGCTTTTTTAGAGTGAATGATTTTCTGCTTGGACTATATTGTGATGTCTCATGGCTGGTATTAAGGGCTTCAAAGAAGAAAGTATCTTATACTGTACATATATTAAGATAGGTTAATTAAGTTAATTACTAGAAATACAAATGCCAACTTAAGGAAACAGTCTTTTAATCTTTTAGGATTGTCTCTTGATTCCAAAATGGAGAAAGAAAAAAAGATTATTGTGTACAGATTTTTAGGCTTGTGTTCCTATTTTCACCATAGATTTGCCATCTTGCAATATTTTTTACAAGTTTATTGTGCTGTAATTCTAGCTGTAGAAATGGTTAACTGTGTGCTTTGAACAGTTCAGAGATTAAATCATGTCACTTTATTTGGATCAGATTTAATTGAGCAAAACGATTATCTTAATTTGCCTGTGTTGTGCTTGTGAACTGGTGCTTGTGGGGGGGGGGGGGGGGGGGGGGGGGGGGGGGGGGGGGGGGGGGGGGG
>JAVJGG010000029.1:30017847-30039461 GCA_035590195.1 Aviceda cuculoides | reverse complement strand
CATCTCCTCCCCCTCCTTCTGCACTGACCTGGGGGTCTGCAGGGCTGTTTCTCTCACATGTTCTCACTCCTCTCTCCGGCTGCAGTTGCTGTTGTGTAGGGTTTATTTCCCCCCTTCTTCAATCTGTTATCCCAGAGGCACTGCCACTGTAGCTGGCGGGCTCGGCCTTGGCCAGCAGCGGGTCTGTCTTGGAGCTGGCTGGCATTGGCTCTGGCGGACATAGGGAAAGCTTCCAGCATCTTCTCACAGAAGTCACCCCTGTAGCCCCGCCACTACCAAAACCTTGCCACACAAACCCAATACGTTGGGCTTTTAACTATTCATATCGTGCAACACTGCAGCAGTGTTGTTGTAAGCAAGAGATTTTAAAAAAAAAAAGTTTCTGTCATAATCTCTTCTGATGTTTTATCTAATGTGTTTTGGTTTTCTGAGAGGTTTCAACTAATCTGCATGTAGTATCTGTTGGAGAATATTAGCAATATGCCATGTAACTACCTTTTTGATTTCCCTGTCTTAACTGCCCTTTTCTATTTCTCCGCCTTTTCATAATTCTATCCATGAACTTGTTTGTGCCTAGAATTTTCCTTAAGGCTAGTGCTGACACAACTTGTTCTATTCTTATCTGTTTCTATGGCATTTTATCCTTTATTGCTTGGTATTTTCTTACACAATTTTCTATGGTTGTTATGGCAACAATAAATAGCAAATTTGTCAATTTTCAAGTGATACTGCTTTCAAAATTTTGCATGATGTTAAATTGCTGAGCAAGAGGTGAAATATTTTCAGCATAGTTAAGCAAATTAATATGATTATGTTAAATTGCCTTGTAGTTTTGCAATGTTGCTTCTTTTAGGCAAGGTGTTATGCACTCTGATGCTACTTGGGAGAGTATAAATAGAATACATTTGTGTAAGTAGGAGAAATTGTGGAATTACTAAACTACTTTCCTATTGCTATTCTAATGGCCAGGATCTGGTAAATGTGACTGGCATTCTAGCAACATCATCATCAACCAGGTTAGTAAGCATTTAGCTTGTAATTACTAGGGTTCCCTGTGCAATACAGACCATCGGATGACATAAGTACAAACTCCCAGAATGGAAGATGTTTGGACATATTAATGTCAAAAACAACAGAATGAGGTATTTCTCTAAGACTGTGTTTCAAGCAGGAGGAGATACTGATGGAGGAAAGAGGAATGTGGTTTAAGATTGAAATGGGTGAGGACTGCAAGAAGCCAATACCTCTGTGAATGAGTGTTTAAAGTCAGAATCACTAATGAATATGGAAGCAGTCAAAATTACTTATTTTGAAAAACAAACTAATGGATGAGGTCCACAGGTTTTTTTGTATACAACATGATTATGTTACTTCTTTAAAATACCTCTTCATATATTTGGGATTTTAAAATATTTTAAGTTGTTACTTGCATTCATTGTGCCTTTTAATAGAGCCGGTGGTAAATTTAACATTCACTGTAACAAAATAGTTTGATAAAATAAATTATTTTTTGTTTTCTTTGTGTTTGATTTTACAGCATTGTGAAATTTCGTAACTTACACAGTATTTGTAATTTCAGCTGTGTGTACATATGTGTGTGTGTGAGGTTAAGTAGGAATATTATAATGAAAACCTTACTTTTTCAGTGCTGTCAAAAAAACCAACAAAACATTGCCTTCTTCACGTCCATAGCATTCTTAAATTGTTAGTTTAACTTCTCTGATGATAGGATGCTGGGACACCTAGTCTTTGATTACACTCTCATTTCAGACTGTAGGAATGCAAGGTTTCCAGCTGTGTCAGCAGTGGTGTAAGTCTCAAAAACAGTAAGCAGAAAAAGAGGTATAATTTTTACCCCATCCAAACCTGAGCTGGCAGTTTGTTTCTTGTGGGAGAAAAGAGTTGGCTAGTCAGTCCAGTGCTCAATATGCATGGTAGTTCAGCAAGGCAGTTTGTATTCAAAACCATAACAGCTTTTCAGAAGATGGTGGCTTAAAGCCAAAAGCCACTTCTCTGTCACCAGTAGAATATACCCGGAAAATAATTTCTGTTTCCAAATGAGAATACATCTCTTTCATTTGGGTGGAAAGGGGACAGACCACCAGTGCTGGGGACTCTTTAATGTATTACATTTCTGAGGTTCTTAGGATTTGTTACCGTATGTTAATACCAGGTTTTAAACTATTTGATACAGTGCTGTTTTCTGCTTGTGACAGGATGTAAATGTTATAAAGGTACTTATGATTTGCAGCCCCCCCAGCCCCCATTCTTCTGCCACATAAGGTGAATTTCATTAGCATCAGTTCAAGAACGTATGCTATATATTTATATGTCGTTCTGAGAGTCATTTTTCTTCAACATTAAATCCTAATGCCCGCATCCAGACATGTGCAATAACTGGATCAAGAAGTAATCCATGTGTGTTGCTAAATTCATATTTAATATAGAAAGTCCAGGGCAGATATGCAGTCTTTTTGACACTAAACCTATGTTTCCCTGCATTTGTTTGTACTCATGCACGTGCATCAGATTTGTTGGTAATGAAGGAGTTGTTCATACTCTTTCTGTTCGTACAAACTCTGAAAAATGACACTTAATATGTGACTAGTCCCATTAATTTGTACTTTGTCTCTCTCCAGTGTTATGTCTTTGAATGCAGGATACCATTCAAACTGAGGAATAGATGTTCTGTAAGTAGAAACCCCAGTGATGTATTCTAAATAAATTGCAGGAGCATTTAATAAGCTCAATATTTATATTTTTGTCTTCACTTTGGAAAAGCACTACTGTGAAGGTGGACAAAGCAATTGAACTGCTCTTACCAGGCACTGTAAATTGAAATCAAATTTTCTTTGGCTTTTAATTATTTCTGAAAGTGCAATTGTGAAACACTTGATTTTATTTAAATATGAGCCTGTGAGCTGTATAGCAGTTGACTGCATTGAGCAAAGATTTTGTTTGAATACTGACACCTTGCATTTGAGGAATGCATTTGTCTGGCTCACACTTTCCTTATCCTTTTTCTATGGTCTAGGAATGTGCTGGATGGATTGTTTGGCGTGAGTTGGAGCTTGATGGGAGCTCTCATTATTTCCTGCCCTAGTAGTTAGGGTTGGAAATAATATAGATGACGTCCTTGGTTCTACTTCAGTTTCCAAATCATGAATACTAAATCAATTTTAAAACCTAGATTAAATTCCCAACAGTGTTTTTCTGGGGAGGGATTTAGATTTGAAGTTACAGATGCTTGAACATTACAGATGTTCAAGTGCATGATGGGTAGCATTTTCATTGTGGGCATACTATGCCATAATATCATTATTTTCCTTTTCTTTACGGATTTTAAGTCTAGAAAACTGAAACATAATTTAAACCTAGATAATCGCTCGAGAGATTAATTAAAAAAAACCAGCAGAGACGCCAGAAAGATTCTGCTGAGACTTGGGTCACATTTATAAGGGTTTGCAGAGCTTGTACCATTCCCTAGTTGTGGGCTATATAATTGACATAATTTACTCCAGAGATGCAGAATTGGTATAGTGAGCACTATAAATTGGAACTGAGATTAATGAACAGTGTTAGCACAAAAGCTTGCACAGTACCTGTTTGGATTGAGTAATAAATCGTAACTATATCTGCAGATTATCATCTGAAGAACCTGGTTAAACAAGCTAGTGTTGTTCTGTAGTCTTGTGACAAAGCAAATGGATCAAATGCTGTAGACCTTCCTAGTAGATAATACTGTGAAGGTAAGAAAGAACTGTGCTAATTTTTGGCTTGATCACATTGGTGTTTGAGTCACAGGCAAAATATTTGATAATAAAATATTTCTTTGGCAAATGATTTTGGCAGTTCTGGACTCTGAGTGAATATGCCACTGAATCATTGAATCTTGTTCAATGAATAAATGGGGTTTCTAAACTAATACAGAGTAGGCATCACACTTTTCACAGGGTGGGTTGTGTTTTAGGGAACAGAATTGGATTATGGTTAAGTGTACTGTTCAGTGTTGAGATAACCTGGATTTCTTGTTCATTAAGATGAGAGTGGTCTGGTTTTTTAATTCAGTATTGCTTTTAGTTGTATGTTGGTACATGGGCTTCTTGATTAATGTGTTTTGACATGAATGATTATCAATGATTATCTTGTTCTGTATTTTCCTACTTTTGGGATATTTCTTAGTATATTACTTGTAGTGAGAGTAGCCTACTACATGTCTGTAAAGGAAAAGATACAGTATATTATTTAAAAGCTGCTAGCTAAGTGGTGCTATTTGATAGATGATCCATTTCTGTATTTGTTCGCTTATTTTAGATCTAATTTAGTCTGGATTAGAAGCAAGATGGTAGCTGTCTACTAGATTTAGACCATCGTAAGGTGGATTTCATCAGGTTGGTTAAAGGTTATTTGATAGTGTTTGTTTAAGTTGTGTTTCACAAATGTGGAGCTGGTGCATTTTGACAAAAGAAAAACTGAATCCACTTTAATGAACCGTCTGAAACTCTGCAGTATCTGATTGGTATGATTTATAGATAAGACTTCAATAGAAGGCAGCATTAGGAAGAGTTAAGAAACTATTGTTTAAGGTGTAAAGAGATTTTTAAAAAATCTGCTCAGTTCTTAAATAAATAGGTTTTCTAAAAAATTTTAATCAGTTTTCATAACATCAAAGCTGTTATAAGCAAACGGAATCTCCAGCCCCTGTGGCTGGTGAGCTGCTGAGTGCGATGCAGGAGTGGAATGGGACCTTTCTGTCGTCGGGGGACTTGGTGGGGTGTGCCGCTGCTATTGGGAGCCCACATCTTTTGGCAAGCCGAGTTCTTTCAGTGCTTAGGAAAACTGAACCCCATCAAAATAAATAGGTAGTCGGGCAGTTCTGTGAGGGGAAAAAAGCTTTGCAAAACTGATTGAGAAAGGACTAAAGAAAATGTGAGGAACTGTGGACTGAGATGCATTCTTTAAAAGCCAGCAGTGCTTCTGTTAAATCTTGAAAGCCGTACAGAAGATGAAACTTGGTGCTGTCTGGCAGAGGTGCCAGTGGTGTCGGGCTGGGGGATTGCTTCTCCCCTCCCAGATGGCTGCAGGTCTCTGCGCAGGGCCCGCATGCTGTGTGCTGGCGCGTGGGCTTGCCGGGGTGTCCTCCTCTCCCTGACCCCCTCCAAGGCCGTGTGCCTTTCCTGAGGCTGGGATCTCTCCTCCCTGCTGCGGCTAGTAGCTCAGTTACATTTCTCTGCTTTGCCCTGGCTTTTTGCAGTTGCTGCATTCAGATTCTGGTCTTTCTGGCGTTTTGCAGACCGCTCTCAACTGATGTCTCAGGTTTACTGTCTTTTTGCCGTCTTTGCTGTATTTTCTTCCTTCTCCCTGGGATTAAGAAACATGGCATTTGTTGCCTATAAATTGCCCTAAGTTTCTGGACTATAGGATTTTGCCTGTCCATCTTGTACCAAAAGTGGCTGAAACCCACCCTGCCTTGTACGTGACTACCACAATACTTTCTGCATGAAATAAACCCCAGCAAACAGTGTGTCTATCATTTTTCCATTTATTAAAGTTGATGTGTTATTTTCCTAGATCCTTTCTGAATTGGCTGTTTTAAACTGAACCGAATTTTCTTCCTTATAGAGGATATAACTAAGTCAAGGTTGCCCAGCAAATAAGATATAAATTTGTATGTGCATTTTGGGTTGGGGCGTGCATCTCTCCTGCAACAGACTTTTCCTGTTAGGAAAATTTAGTTTTGTTATATCCATTTTTGTTTTAGTTTTGAGTATCAACATTTTGTACTTCTAAGAAACTAGAGATTCACTTGTATTGTCCCTTACTAGGAAGCTGAGGTTTGAAGTTTAAGGTTTAAAATTTTTCTAGCCTCTTCCATTGCTCTTTAGGTTAAACGCTTTTCTGGGTCTTGTTTTAACTTCAACATTATCTCTGTGTATGTGCGTATCTTGTTGTCTCATAACTCATTATTCAATGAGTTTCCATTTTTCTTTCAATTTCTAAAATAATCTTAAATGGAACTACTGAAGAAAAATATCTTTAAATGGTATCATTATGTATTTAATGAATTTGTAGATTTTAATACAGTTTTCTTTTTAATCTCAGGACTTCTATTTCATGTTACTTATGTCTTTAACTTTACTTTTCAATATAGATTTGTGTTTACAAAATATTTTAGCAAAACTGGGAACATCTTTCATTTTTTATTTTATCTTTAGGATGTTTGGAGGTCTTAACTGAATGGTTTTATTTGTTAAAATGGCTCTCATCCCAAATAGTTTATATCTTTGTTTCTAATACAGCTTGCATTTACATATAGATTGGTAGAATTTTACTAAAATGTAATACTATTATTTTCTGAACATTTTAAAAATTATCTTCTCATGGAAGAATCAGATGTCAAGGAGATAATTTGAGAAAACTTTTGAATATGAAGGTAACATTTGGGTTTATATAGCTGAATAATAACAGCAGTTTGCTGAAATGTGATACGGTGAACTCAAGGGCAAGGGTGAACTGCAATGTACCTGCTGGTAGCTGAGCTCATTATGAAGGAAAACTAAAAGCACTTGCCTTGGAGAGCTACAGATGAATAGAGATAAAATGCTGACTTCTTGATACTATTACTTAGTACACTAGGAGCTCTAGCTAAAGAATTCATTTTCATTTTAAAGGTTTATGTCTTTGCTTGGTGATATTTG
This sequence comes from Aviceda cuculoides, assembly GCA_035590195.1. NCBI lineage: Eukaryota > Metazoa > Chordata > Aves > Accipitriformes > Accipitridae > Aviceda > Aviceda cuculoides. The sequence continues at coordinate 30,032,763 of JAVJGG010000029.1, read as the reverse complement.
AAAAGGTGTTGGGGTTTTTTTGTTGTTGCTGTTGTTTATTTGTTTTTTCTTCCCATGCTTTTTTTTCCTCCAAAAGCAGAAAGGGCTGGAGGGGCGGGGGGCAATCCTGTATATTTTTAGATCAGGTGTGATAGCTGCTTTGCTATCAGCACTGTGTGGGTATATTTGCAATCAAGTTTAAATAGCATGGTGAGTATCCAGATGGAGTGTTTTTCCTAAGCTTTAGATTATTTACTCTGTTGGGAGCTCCAGTAAACATTTATAGTATTCCTCTGGGCTAACTGTACCATTAAGCTTGAGATGCCTGGTATAGAAAATCACAATATGTAAAAAACCACCAAGATCTTCTCTAAGGCATTTCGAACTGTGAATTTTTGACTGTGATACTATAAAAATAATTTTTTTAAATGTCTGTGATGGATGATGCAATTCTAAAGACAAGGTGATAGCAAATTAAACTGTCATGCTTCAGTAGCCTCAATTGTAAGTGTGTAACGTAACAATACACTCTCTGTAAATTACATAGAAAGGGAATGGTAGGATTTTTTCCTTCTGTACACTTTTATAACTAGATTTATTTATTAAACTTATCTGTCAGATACTAAAGATTTGATCTCAAAGGTGCTTATTAATGGATGTTTACTAGCTGCCAGGTTTTTGAGATACATTGCTTGCAGTTTATTTCCCTGTGGTCAGATTCTATGTTATTTTATTTATTTTAGTGAAGATTATATACCTTGCAACTACATCAACAGCAGCTGCTTTAGTAGATAAAACCAATGTAAATGATATTTGAACTGCTTAGGATAGGATAAAACATTAATACACACTACTTGACTGGTTTTGTCAGGAACTGGGTAAAATTGCAACAGGGAAAAGTTAGCATTATTGCTAATTTTACACTGTGTTTCATGATGATTGCTTTTCCTTAGATTTCAGTTCCTGTAGTCAGAATTGCTCATTAAAGTTTTTGGCTACTAGATTTCCGTGCCCCCCCACCCCCGAACTTTTTGGCCTTTTTAATTGCAGAAATGTTTGGCTTCTAGCTGCCTCTTCATGAAAAGGGAAATAAAAGGACATGTCCCTCCTAAAACCCTCTTATTCTAGGAATCTAATTTTTAAGGGTAGTTTAATGAAGGTGAAGGACCCAGCTCATGATTTTTTAATTTTAGGATTGGCAGTACTTAATGTGCTCAAAGGAAAGCCCTGGGCAGTATTCCACAAAGGTATGCAAATGATAGTATGCACTAACGCTATAGAAAACCCTTTTTTCCCCTTGATGGTTTGCTATTGAAATGTAACTTTGTATGAAGCTAAGAAAAGCCTTCTAGAGCTGAAAGATGTTGATGGTAGTGACGGAGTTTAGCTTTGTGTTGTTAAAATGACGTACAGTTTTAATGTCTGAGCAGAGAGAATTCTACTAGTGAAGATAAGAATTAATCATGGGACATTTATATACAATTTTATCCCTAAAAAGACTTTTAAAAATTACATGAAGTTGTCCATCTTTAATTTTCTCTTAGTGCTATGTGCTTATTTTACCCCCCAAAATGTTTAAGATAACTGCAGTCCTGTGGAATGAACTTTGGCTTTTGAAAGTTAGGTTGTCGGTCCCTCTCTCTCATAAATTGTCAAAAATAATGATAGTAAATGAGGTCCTTTTTATATGTATATAACTCTGTGGTTTATGCTTTGCAACAAAGATACTTTCTCTTCAGACATCCTGAAATAAATGCTCTCACTCCATCCCCTGTCCAAGTTTGTTTTCGTGTGACTTGTATACCCTCTGTAGTGACAGCAGAGGTGGGGATGGCAGCACGTCAGAGCTCTGATGTTTGGCCAGTGGGTGTCTGAGACAGCTCATCGCCTGACACTGCCTGTACGAGGTCAGCATGATTTGCTGTATAAGCAAACATAAAGCAATTCTCCCCCTGCTGCTGCAGGAGAGCAGCTGAACAGACGACAGTAACCATGCAGTATTTCCTTGCACACAAGCCTGAGACAACTACTGCATAAGTGAGATTCACAGATTTTGGGTGTTAATTCATAGATGAGAAAAATTGATCAGAAAGGCCCACCTTGTACCTTTTGGATCCTGACTCAAGTCTAACTTTTTGTACTAGTAAAAAAGAGTTTGAAGTCATCAGTGGAGCTCATTCCATTAGAGAAAAGAAAACTCTGCTCAGCAGAGGGAACAGCTGGAGAGAAAAAGTTGGTCTTACCTGAGGCCACGAACAACACAAAACAATCCAAGGCATGCACTGGTTAAATCTTAGAAAGTGCTGTAGGCAACCCACTTTTGCAATTGCCATAGAAAATTATTGTTGTTAGCTATTCTGTTGATAGTTCATATTGTAGGAATTACTAGCAGATGGGAAATTAGATGACTCAGAATACAGTATTAACAATCCATATTTTTTTAATCAAAGGCCTCTAATAAGGCATATTGCATCTGTAAGATTCATTTAAGCAGTTGCTAGGAAGAATTTGTTTTTTCAAGTAAACACAACAAACTTGATACAGATTATTTTTTGATTGAATATCTATTTTCTTAACAATTTAAACCCTGAAAGTACGTTTGCTTGTTTTTGTTGCACCAGCTTAATGGCAGTATTCCGTAATTTAGTTTGATAGACTGGAGGTTTGCAATGGTAACTCATGCATTATGGAATTACTAATGAAATCTAATTTTATCATATTGAAAACATCACAGGCCTAGAGCTTTTATTTACCTCTGTTAGCTGTCAAGGGTGGATTAAGATTATAGTGTGCTACATGCACCAAAACTTTGGCTTTTGCCCCCTGAAAAGTTTGGATGGCTACAGATATGTGCTGGCCAAGTTCAGCTAATGAGTTCCAGACTCCTTTCCAGACCCCTTCACCTAAATCCATGGACCGCAAGCACCAGTGAGTATCTTAGATGCGTGTCCTTCGTCCTGACTCCTGTGCTGGACACAGATGGAAGCCAGTAGTTGGGGTTTGCATTGCACCCTTTGACTTGATGCCTTCTGAGAGTCCCTTTTTGGTTGTACTTTATCTCCTTACTTCTCAGCTTATTGCTACAGAACTTGGCTCTGTGGGTAGAAACGCATCTATATTTTCCAAGTGCCCATTTTGGTCTGAATTTTCATCAGTATGACTTGACTAGGGTTGTGAACAAAACATGTAAGGTATGGTGTGGGTCCTCCTGCAGGCAGTAGTGTTGACTGCAAGTAATTATCCTTTGGTTTGCTGAAAATACTGATCCAAATGAAGCTGGGCCATCTGGGGTGCAAGAAGTTAGACTGAAAGACCAAAAAAGTAAAAATTGTTGCACTTCCCTTGCTGAAGTTGGGTTCTGGGAGATGACTGCATCAGTATGTGGGGAAGGAATTCCTTGTGTGTCACTGTTTGAAGACATGTAAAAAAAGCAATCAACCTGAAAGCAGTACTGACCAGGGTAAGAGTGTTTTCTGCATAGGAAATATTCTTCCAATGAAATGCTAAAAGGCATTGTATTTGACCAACCTTGCATGATAACACTGGATTATTTTTTCTTCAGCTACAAAACTTGATTATGGCTTCTTAAAACCCTGGACTGATTAGCAGTGGTTCCTGCCAGCTTCACACAAGGGCAGCGCAGCTCTCTCTGGAGCACTTGTAGCTCTGACCTGTCCTCTGATCACAACTGGATCACTTCGTGTCTGGAGCTGCCCCCACTTTTGGATTTTTACTGTATCCCAGCTTAATGAGGATGATCACATTAAGAAGAGCTTGCTAATGATTCTTAATCTGTTCTGCTGCTTTTTAACTTCTACATGTAGCCTTTCCTGGAAAAGTCTCTAACCTTGTTATGAATAAGTTGAAAAATGAGCCAGGAGGAGGTAAATGATTGGTGTCCCATTTGCTAAAAGTTCAAGATAAGGTACACCAGGTTTCCAGACTTACTGATCTCCTAAGTGTGTGGCTGGGTTGCCTTTTCCAAAGATTATAACTGAAAATTATAGTTCAGTTAGAAGGTTAATTACGTTTTGATTCTGTGCTGGTTGTCCCAGCTCACGTTGGTGCTGCTGAAAGGATCTTTGCCGCCGGAAGCTTGGGTTGATGGAGCTCCTTTCTGCACGGGTACCTTTCTTCCACCAGGATTTCCCCCTGCGTCAGGGCAAGGAGAAGGCAGAGGCAAGAGCTGAGCTTGCAGCACTGGGGTGCAGCTCCCCCCACAAGGACGGTCTCTTTGTAGGCAAAGCCAATTTCCTTTGCTCTAGCAAAGCAGAGTAGAGAATTTCAGTGGGGCTTCTTTACGTGCAACAAAAAAAATCTGTCAGCTTGTAAATGAAATTATTCAATAATATCTGGCTCTAGAGATGGTTTTGTTTTGGTTTTTTTTTCTCCTTGCTTCCCTTACACATTGTAACTCTCTTTAGTTATTAGGTTAACAAATATACATTTCAGGAGAAAAGGTTTGTTTTGGTTTTTTTTTCCTGTAAACACCTAATTTTTCTACTGGAAAACTGAGTATGCGTACCGACTCTAAAAGACTACATGTATGTGTAAAACAGATGCACATACTTTCTGAATATTACATATTATTGTATGTAACTGATAGATTCAAAGCATTGTGAAGTGGAATTTGGAGTGTTGCTTTCCCAAACCCACGTGATTACCTGGTGATATGAGGGGTCCCAGTGAAGGCAAACGCTTTTACCAGAAACTGCATTCCCTGAAGACCTCTGTCTTGGGCCGTGGCCCATCTTGACACTAATTGCTGGCTGTTGTGTGATTGTGGATGTTTGATCTCCAAAAGGACACGATTGATTCTGTTGTTTGGAGTGGCAGAAATTGAACTATCTATCGTGGGCAGGCACATACTATCCTGATTACTGAACTGCTATGGTTTACAGCTTTTAAAAAGCTATCAAAATGTAATTTAAAGCCTTTTTGAATTCCTGTAGCTTGCACAGCTGAATGCTCTCCTCTCCCTTCCTATTAACACCGGTAGCCCTAGTAGTTACAACAACAAACTACATGGGAAATTATTTATGGCAGTTTAAATTGCAAACTGGTTGCAAGTGAAAGTAAATGAGTGCTGAGCTCTATCACTTTAAGAATTTGAATCAAAATATTTATCATGCAGGGGAATAAATTACATAGGAATGATTAAAATATCTTGAGTTATTTCTGTGCATCTCATTTGATATATTTGCTGTGGCATTCAGCTTTTAGGCCTCAGGCTTCACAAGGTAATATATATAGCACAGACAGAAGTCAAGAAAAAAATATTTTGAAATTTACCAAGGAGATATGTATGTCCATGGACACACACACACATCCTAGAGCCAGCTGTGGCTTTTAGTTGTGTTAAGTGGTTTTCTATAGTACATAGAGATCTCTGACTATTCCTGCCTAATCCAGCATCTGGTGTCAGATAGATGAGACCTTGGTAACTCTGTTTTCAGTTTCTTAACATCCCTGTTTTCTGTCATTTACTTCATTTGAATGTCCTGAGCATCAGCCATTCATACACATGAGTACTGCTGCTCCCTGGGTCCCCTGGGTGATGTGGCTGAGATCATTCTGAACAATTCTTAGTCTCTGGTTTTAAAAATTCATTCTCTTTGTATTTTAATTTCCACCCAGCTGTCTGTGATCTTTAAAGAATATTTAATTCTGTTTGCTGGCTCTGTTTCTTGATTGAAATTTAAATAAAAACTCACCCATCACATTCTCCTCTGACAATTTATAAAAAAATGTTTTTCAGTGCAGAATAATTATGTGATTGCATCAGCTGGAGCCTTTTCTGTGCAGTTTAAGCCTGATGTCTACAGCGGTGACTGAGAGGGAGTAAATGGCTGCGCAGGGCTGGCCCAGAGCGGGTAGGAGACTTCATCAGTGGCAGTTCTTACAAAACACTCACGCACGAGATTATTCACGGTGCCTTCCTTAGCCCGTTTGCTGGTCCGTGGTGCCCCAAATATGTTTCTTCTCTCACACATGATAAGAAACATGGCTTTATTGCTCTTCTCATCTGTGCTGTGTTGAAATCAGTTACAGAGGGGAATCGGCACTGTCATCTCTTCTCATTTTACTGCAAATCTCTGATACTTCACTCCTCTAAAGATTATCTTCACTGAAAAGTGTCTGTAGTGTGCCAGCTACATTTACTACTTGGCTACAAATGAAAGAGAATGGACTTTTTTTAATCTTTTCTTTCTCTGAAAATGGAAAGGTGTTTTTCTGCAAGAGCCTTGGTGACTGAGGAATTATGATGCCTTTCCCCCATCCTTTCTTGCATTTATCAAATGGGAGAAATGTAGTAAACTAGATGGTATTTAATTATTTGAGAGGCAAGTCTGTCTTTCCCTCCTAAGAAATGAAGGGTGTCATTTGCCTTGGGAGGGACAGACATTACTGATGAGCTACTGAGCACATCTGAGGTCTCTGAAGCTCATACAGGTCTAAGGATCTTTGGTCCTGGAAGATACTTTGACATCTGGGCTTTAGTTCTCAGCTTCATTAGGAATCTTATGGTTAAAATTACATTGCATGAAAATGTGCATCTTCTATTAATTGCTGATCTGCACTCCCTCTTTATTATGACTTTAAGTTATTTTTTACTGTGTACGATGTAGTCTATTAGTAGAAGTCATAACACTGGGGTTTGGATTGTATGTAGTAATATGTGTTGCTAATTTATATGCCTCAGATGCTGATAAAAATAAAGATCAAAAGTAGTATTTCATTCCTCAGGGAAAACAGATCAGATTGTGTTGATGGAAGACTGCCCTAGATTCATGAACAAAGTATTGACTCATTATTAGGCTGATTCAGAAAATGTGTCGTCATGTCCCCCCCCCAAGTTAGGTGGTGTGCTTGTTTGCAATGTCAGAATATTTGCAAACAAAATATAGATTATCCCTTTCCTGGGATGAAATTATTTGTGCTATTTGAAATTTGTTGATATTTTTCACACTCAGTGAAGAGTAGTTGGCACATAGGCAATTCTGACGAGAGAAATGCAGAGAGGCACTAGATTTCATCAGGAAAAAAATATGTGGGCCTACCAAAGGAACATATTTCAAATGTAGATCCTGCCCTGCAGGAGCAGGTGGGGCAGTAGTGCCCGATGTACCCCAGTACCTGACAAGACTCCAACCTTTATTTGCAGCAGCCTGCAAGCCAGCGAAGCGATTTACTTCTTATATGACCCGTCGCTTTTAATGAATGAAATATAGTGAACTATTTAACATTGTGAGAAAATATTTTTAGAAAGAAAAGAGCTTGGTCAAAGGTAACTCTCTCCCCTGAATTCAGGAAATTATTTCATGTATTATTTAAACACTCTTGTTAGCAATTTGCTTAGACTAGTTCTGGCAGCAATCTGTTCAGGAAGACAAGTGCCTTGTCATTCTTATCAGAAAGTACCTCTAAATATCTGTCAGACTATTACTTGCAGCAGCTGTCTATTTTTCAGGCTTCTATAAGAGACTAAAGTTCAGTAAGAAGTATTTGATTAAGCAATATGATTTATATACATGAATATAATTGTGTATACTGTGGCATGCTTCTTTCCAGCCTAATGAGTCAAACTCCAACCCTATCTTTATTTGCAAACTATTTGCAAGGTTTGCAAAGTGATTTTTTATTTTTTTTAATTAAATGTACTGTGTGTGTTTGTGTTTTCATATGCTGTTAAATTATTTACTGTGGAGCATACAAAGGCTTTTGGTTATACAAACAGTTATATATGTGTATATATACACTCAAAGTGTGTAAAAACACCGCAACTGTAAATTAAAGGACTATGAAAGGTGGTGGTTTTCATTTTTGTTGTAAACAGGTTTTAATCTTTTTTGTGTTTTGTGTTTTTTTTGTTGTGTTTGTTTGTTTGTTTTGTTTTGGATGGTTGATTGTTTTACAGTTAAAGAATCTGAGTTTAGAAGAATTACAGATGCGATTAAAGGCTTTGGACCCCATGATGGAACGAGAAATTGAAGAGCTTCGTCAGAGGTACACTGCAAAGAGGCAACCTATCCTAGATGCGATGGATGCAAAAAAACGGAGGCAACAAAATTTCTGAGTTTGTTTTACTTTCAGAGATAATACTATGAGTCAGCGTGGACACTGGTAACTTTGTAAGTCTGAAGGAATTCGATTATTAGAGTTTTCAAAAACCCAATATTTGAATTCTCCTTCACAAGCAATGACAATTGGAGTAGTGCAAGAACATACATATGGTGTTCTGCAAAGGCAACATAACACATTACCACTTGTTTATATTTCAAATGTTTAATGTAATAGAAGTTTAATCTGTTACTTCCCAATCTTTTTCAGGTGTATAGTGGTAACTTGGTGTTGTACATTAGGACTTGTGTTTTGGAGCACCTGGAACGATTTCTTGATTGTGCAACACTACAGAGCCTTATGTCGCAATATATTTTCCTCCCACTTAGTAGCATATTTATTATGTAATCTCTGGTTATCCTATTTATTTTATGCCAGTTTTCTTTTTTATTAGGAAGTATTAGGATAATATAGTGGAGAGCAGAGCCAGATTAGATATAAAGTTGGTATTGTAGTATAATGAAAAGAAGCTCACCACTGTATTATGTTTTAAAACTCCAATTTCAGCAAGTGTCCCGATTCAGGCCAGCACTTGAACATGTTTCCAGCACATCCGTATCAGTAGGATTGAAGCATAAAATAAGTAATGGACACATGTTTTTCTGCTCTCCTGAATCAGGGTCTGTGGCTGTAGTTGAGCAGTACAGTTGTTATCCTACAGAGCATTCTTTTAGAGAGTATTTCTGTCATTTTTACGCACACTGAATGGTCTCATTAAACAAGAAGACAAGTGCCTAATCAGTTTTGATTTTTCTGTTATTCAGGAGAAGCAATACTTGCAGTCAATACTTCAGTGTAAATTTCCAATTGCTATTGCAATTCTGACCAGTATAAACCTCTATTTTGCACCGTAGTTTTATAATGAAGTAACAGCTACACTTTCTTGGATATGTTTTTTGGTTCATTTAGGTTTTTTATCACTGTTTTGAGGGGAGAGGGGAGTTATTAGTGGTTTGGGTTTGGTTTGGTTTCACATTGTAGATACAAAGGGATAGTAATTTAAAAGCCAAAGAAAATAAATTGAATACTTATTATATATAAGTACTGAAAAGCAGCAACATTTTGCAGCCCTCTGAGGGTTTTGTCCTGCAATCACTAAACATTCAAAATTCCTGTAGTCTTCTGTGGTAGATTTGGGGGAATCAGAAATGCAGGACCAAGATCTTAATATCTTTTTACAAGTTCTTCTGTCTGGTTTATATTGTGGGATATCTAGTAGGTAGAATTTACAACATTGCAAGAAATATTTCAGACTTAGCAGAAAATGTGATCCACTTTCTAAACAATCTACTGTGTTCTCTTTTGCTGTCTTTACTATTGTTGCCTTTTGTGTAAATAACTTTACTGTGATAGTCATACTTCTTTAAACAATACAGCTGAAAAGACCTTTACATTCAACCTTCAGCTGTTAAATGTTTAATGGTGACTACTGTATGGGCATCTTCTGTTAAATGTTTTCTCAAAGTTAGTAATCATCTCATACCTCTTAACATTTACCGTCATCATACGTGGACCATTCAGATGGAGCAGTGCAGATTTTGGAAATGGTGCATTATAACATAAAGCTTATGCAAAAGGAAAACAGAAGTTTTTACAGGATCAGCATACTACAGCCATGCTGGGACCAGTACTTGGGTTTGAGCTGCATACAGCCATTGTTGTCGTCATTCTGTGTGTGTGTTTGCGTGCATGCCACACTCTAACATGTAAACCCTAGAGTCAAATAAATTTTAATTGTGATTGTTAGAATGTCCTTACCCTCAACTCTCTTTCTGTTTCTTAAAGTAATGACCATCCCTTATGAAAAACCAAAAACATGGAAGATCCATAAAAATTACTTTAGGCAAGATAAAATGCACCTGGTTGTCTTATGCCTCATATTTATACAGTGAAATGATGTAAAGGAAAAAATGGTGTAACCATATCACTGTGTCATTAGATTATAATCCGAATGAAGCAAAAAATTACAGCACCAACCTGCCCCTGTTAATATGGTTCTTATTTATTTAAAATTAATTTCTAATTCTTGAACTTTCTATTCTCAAAAACTCAAAGGGGTGTGTGTGTACATATAGTTGTGTAGGTATACACACATATATATGCATATCTATATATAAGAAAAAATGTAAAACAGATTTAAACCATCAGGAGAGGAACCTAGCTTGCCTTTTCTTGGTGTGCCTTTTAAGCAAAGTGTCACTATCCAGACACTCTTGCTTGCATCATTAGCAGCTTGCTTTTCCCTTACTCTCTTAAATTTTTCCCACCAAAAATAAGACTGTGATTTCTAATAATGTGGCTTTACAGTGTAATAGACAATTTAATAAAATAATCACAATTTTCGTATTTTGTGTATTCTGAAAACTTTAGTAATGCAGTGTACTAAACACAAATTGCCTATCCAGAGGGACTCCAGTAGAAGGCCTTTTTAGACTAGAGCTGTTGCAGACTGACATCTGAAAGGTATCAGAAGATAAAGGACATCCTTTCTTCACTCCTGATCTGTCTGTTTAGAAACAACACGAATAAATTTCTGCACATGCATACACACAGGTATGATTATACATGCAAGAGAAAAATCTGAAAGCCATGGAATAAAATAAAAATGTAAACAGCCTACTTAAAAATGGGTGGAAAATAGCTTCTGAAATGCTGTAAACTGGATAGATATAGGATGTCTCTGACCAAAGAATACTTGCACCAATTAATATGAAGTTAGTAATGTTGCCCTTCTGATATGGTGCACGCTGCAGTCAGTCTAAGAGCTGTCTTTGGCTTCGGAATCCAGCGTATTGGGCTCTGAATTATGTGCAAGCGTGACATATAGAAATAGGTTTTATATTGAGAGATGGATACAACTCAATTTTTCTGTCATCTGTTTATATTAATGAATCAAATCATCCATGTTGATGACTACACATCTCCACTGGAGGATGAGCATCTCTGTAAAGGAAAGCTGATAGTACAATAAATAAGACATTTTAAAAGCAAGCCTTGCAGGAAATCTGATAGAACTACTGACAAGTTAACCTGCAGTAAGATTTTAACAAAGCAATTTCTTGTTTGCTTCTGACTTTGTATGTTTAGGTTTAGTAAGTAAAAAAAAAATTTGAAAAATCATAACTTATTACTAAACATTTTTAATAAAAGCTAATTTTTCATGTATAATTGTCGTCTTGTTCATTCTAACTGAAGCTAAATCATGTTAATAGTAGCCACTAATGTTCATTTCCATAGTCATCTCTCATGGTTTTATTTCCTTTCTATAATACTGTGAGCCCAGCTGTGAGTGCAGAAAACCACATCTCTCAAAGTCAGCTCTGGAAAGGATTTTCCCAGCTCAAGACATTGCTGCAAGCTCTAGAAGTCTGAGGATCTCAACAGAAGAGTATCAGGCCAGTCTAAGGACAGAAATCCTCAATACTTTCTGGAAGCCCCTCTCTCTGCAATCTAAGGTTGCTAAAGGCCTAATCCTGAGAGAGCTGAACACCACCCCAATACATTGGAAGTCTTCATAGACATCCTTTACTTGGAGGTACTAGTGGACATCAGCAGCTTTAGGTATTCCTTTGTTTTTCCAGTGTAATGAGAAGAACAGTAGGTGATGGATAGGCTTAACTAGAAAAAGTGAATACATTTAGTGTCTCAGATTTGATTCCATAGCCCATTTCTTTTTTGATTTTTAAAAAACTATTCTCTTAAGAATTTGCCCACAAAGACACTTTAGTAAAAGGGACTCATGAACAAAACTCCTTAGTGAACCGCAGTATGTTTGAAGTGACAAGATTCTACTGCTAATCTGAATTAATCTGGCAGTTATTGGATGTTATGATGATTTACTGTTTATTTACAGTAAATAATAGCTTGCCTGTATTTGCCCAGGTATATTCAGGTGAGAGTGCACAGTGGCTCAGTGCTTCTCTGTCCAGTGTGTTGAACTTCCAAATATAAACACGACTTATGATGAGTGAATCTGTGCACGAGTACCTGAGAGAGCCTTAGTCACCGTTAATAGGCACCGGTGCTTCCAGCAGAATGTGTACTGTACAACTTCTGTAAAGCACTTTGTGCTCATGCTGTTTTATCAAGGTGGTATGACGAGGGTTACATTTTCTTTTTAAGTGTATACATGGCTATAAAACTAATTAAAAAGATCTTATGATGTGAGGAAGTCTTTATTTCTTTGCATTCATAAATATTAAGGGCTCCAGTTTACTGTGGCATTTCCTTCTGTACTTCCGAAGGTGATGATGGATGTTCTGTAATGTCATACAGCTGGCTGGGAAATTGGCTTTGGGATATTTCTGTTTCACCAGGCTGTGGTGCAGCAGTGTTATGCCCACTATGGCCAATGAAAACCTTGGAGAAGACAAGCCCTGGGTCACGCGTGGTGTTTCTCACCATTGTGTTGTGCCAGGTGAAGTAATGGCTTAATCTTTGGGGGGAAAGGCAAGATTACATTGATGGTTCAGTGTGAAGTCATCAAGTTGCACTTGGGGACTTGCCCTGTTAAGTTTGTTTTAAAATAACATTTCACAAACTGTATTTCTCTCTCCGTTTAGCGTATTTATTATGGAAAGGGACTACCATTTACACAGTGTGCTCTTATCCTGTTTTTTTGTTTAAATTTGTTAGGGTTTTTAAAGAATACTGGAAAATTCACCGTATTTTGCTGCTTCTCTTCCCCCTGCTCAGGAAGATGAATGTGGGTATTACTTTTAGGAGCATCCCCTGAGCCAAGTGTTCTTGGGACATTGTGCACAAATGCAAATGTCAGCAACAGCTTTTATTCTCTTCTTTAGAGATCACTGAAGTAAAGTCTCGGCTGTCCTGTTTTCCCTTTATTTGAAAATATGGGATGTTCGGGTTCTAACCAAATCTTTCTCATTCACAATATTTGTTAGTCCCAGACAGACTAGATACTAGGTACTTTTTTCCATTGTTTGCTTCACAAATTCCTCAGGATAGATTCATGCTTAGTTTCACTAGGCCTTAGAGAGCCTTCTAGGTTAAAGAAGAGCTATATTTGTCACAGAAACAGGAAGAAAGAAATCATAAAAAAAAAAAAAATTCTTCAGGGAGAAAAGAAAAAGCATATGGCACTTGCACCTGGCTTGCTTATGAGACTAACTATGGATGTTAGGGGAAAAAAGTGTTGGCTGACAAAAGTGAATCAGGTAGTCATCTATGTAACTTACTGTTCTACATCGCTGTTTCACATCTGATTTTCTTCCATTCATGTTTATTGTCTTTTATGTTTGTGCTTTATTTATTCAGTTGCCACTTTTAAAGATAGAAGTTTTAATTTTTTAAAATTTTATAAATGGAAACATACCATGACGGTGCCAAGTAAATAAACACGGAAAAAAAAAACCCAGAGTCACTGAAAGGGTGGTGTTTTCTCCTCCTTTCCTCCCCCACTCCTTTCTGGGGTCGTGGAGGGCTTTGACTGCCGATGATGTTTGTCTCTGCATGGAGAGACTTTCCATGCTCTAACGCTGGGCAGACACGGACGGAGGTGGAGGGCCGAATGAGCTGTGCACCTCCGCAGGATGTCGTGTAAGTGTTGTGCTCTGCTGGGAACCACTGTCCCCCTCCTCCTCCTCTCCCTCCCCTGCTCTGGTGGAGGCACTGAGGCTCCTGCAAAGCGTGAGGAAGCAAGACGAAGCCACGAGTACTGCTTTGCCACCAAGAGACTTAGCGTGAACCTGGAAGCTGTTGATCAGCATCAGGGTAGCACAGTGCTCACTCAAACCAATGCTCATGGTCTGGGAAGCCTTGCCGGATCCTGCTCCTTATCTCGGGGACAAGGCCACGCTGCGGTGGCAAATGGCTTTTGATGCAACTTTGCCTTGTTGGCAGGACTGCGGCATGGCCATAGCCCCTGATGCAGGTGCAGGCACGCCCATACCAAGGTATCTGAAAATCACGTTTAACCCTTGGAAAGGAAAAAGTTCCTTGTGTCCATTTTTATACTGATGTACAAAAACTGTTTAGTGGCCCTTAGGAAATTATCTCAGTGCAGTGCAAGAGTCTGTGTCACGGCGTCATCTCATGATTGCTCCGTGCCCTCCACCAGCACATTTCTTAGTCCGGTAGCACTATCCCTTGGCCTCCCAAGTTCTTGCTGTAGGCACTAGGTTTAGCTTTGCTAGAGGTGATGGTGGGAGCAGGAAGCTTTCGTGTGCTATAGGCACACGGCCAGAGTTCTCGCCTGGTGCTGGTACCTGTTCAGTGCAAACAGGCCTTTCTAAAGGCCACAGAAAATCCAGATGGGGTAAATTGGGCACTAAGCAAGGAGTTGCCTGGAGCCACCCAGCAGGAAAGCATTGGAAGGAATTAAACTAATCTGATTCTGGACTCAAATGCTGGTTTTCTGTCTGTCACAATAGGGGAAAATGTTAATGGTATTTACTCGTGCACTGCAAACCCTAGTGACCTTCAAAATTTTTTTCTGTAGGTGGGACAACTTCAGAAATCAAACTTGTAAATATACATGGCCACATGCTAATGTATCTGGATATATTTTTCCTCTGTCAAATTAATTAAACTATATGTTCTTTGCTAAAGACCTGGACTCTTCTCCCTGTGGATATTTCTTCCGAGGACAGATATCTTATATCACAATATCTCTCCCTAACCAACTCCCAGAGAGAAATGTAGCCCTCCTCGTCCTGTTTCTCCCCTCAGGGACAATACTTGGAGCTGACCAATATGACTCTTCTTTCTCTGTACCCAGGTGTCCTGGTTTCAGCTGGGATAGAGTTAATTGTCTCCCTAGTAGCTGGTACAGTGCTGTGTTTTGAGTTCAGTATG
>JAVJGG010000029.1:30006184-30017747 GCA_035590195.1 Aviceda cuculoides | reverse complement strand
GTTCTATTAAACTGTTCTTATCTCGACCCACGAGTTTTACTTCTTTTCCTGATTTCCTCCCCCATCCCACTGGGGGGTGGAAGTGACTGAGCAGCTGCGTGGTGCTTAGTTGCTGGCTGGGGTTAAACCACGACACCAGGTGTGCGCAGACACGAACACTCCCCCGCCGCCTCCTAGTCATCCTTTCATTCCCTTGGTGCCACTGAAAGGACCGATGCACGAGAAGGTGGCCGTGGCCCTCATGTTACAATGCTGCTTTTTCCCCTCTTCGGATCTTTTTGCTGCTTTGCACTCCTGGGCTTCCAAAGCTCTCAAGGAAAAACTCACAGCCACTACATCAAAGAGGCAGACCGAAAGCTTTTGATTTGATTTATCTGACACTAAGCCTTTAGTGTGGTGCATCAATTGATACTTCATTTTTATTACAGTACAATGGGGTATACAGGCTTAACAGCAAGAGGTGTCCTTTTGATCTCTCATCACACATGAAAACAGGTGTCATAGTCCAGAGATTATGGAAGTCAGAGATTATTTGAAGAAGGATTAAGTAGAGTTACCATTTTTCTTAGCAACCATATCCAAAAGTCTGAGATTCTTTTTAAAATGCAGGTCTTATTTCAGTCTATAGATAAGTCGTATTTGTTTGTCATATACCAATTTTCCCTGCTGAAACTATGGAAGAAGACTAGAATTTTTCAAAGTGTTTTGTATTTAAAAATGCAGAAGCAAATCAAACTCTGTGCTTAGAAATACATTTAATAAAAGAACTTTTTCTGAGTCTCCTAAAATCCAGAAAAATTTTTGTTGTTTTTCCTGTAAGGAATTGTCTAATGCAGTAAGTACTGGTTCAGTATTTCAATAAATGCAGCTGAAATATTGCTCTGACTCATTCCAAGAGTCTCTCTCATCCTGTTAGAAACTCTAAACCAACCAAAAGTAATTTCTAAAATTGACTTGACGTTAGATTTGGGACCATTATCATATTACACCGTTACAAGCGTATTTTTCCTTTGTTGTTTATATTTTCTTCCCAGTGTATTTAAAAGTGCATTCAAAAGGAATAATAAGAGAATTATCCTGCAAAATAAGACATCCTAGAAAAGTCTGGCTTGACTTCTGAAATTATATTGTCAGTATTTCTCCCTGAAATTCCTTTTCATGTTAATATATACATTTAGCCACTGCGGGTATGTGCTAGAAAATGTTGATGGACTATGTACCTGTTGTAGCTTTTCAGCAACCTGTCCTGCTAAGGAAGCACACCCACCACTGATTGCTCAGCTTTTATAGAAATACGTTAGCTTTTGGGGCTGTTTATATTCCACAACATAGTGTGGCTGAAATCGATGGCAATAGTGTTGTATTAGATTTGATAAACCTGTTTCTCCTAGTTAGTGTAATTATAACTCTTTTGTTGACACGGAGATATTTAAACAGCCACCAAATATGTAATTATTGGGATAAATAAGGAATTGAGGATTTCTAGGATCATAGGACCAGCAATACAGTCCCCCTGCATCCCAACAATTAATGCAAATTTATTCCAAGAGTGGGTATAAGTTTGAAGCCTTTTAAATGTAGTTAACATTGATTTATTCAGCCCATCAACTGACACAATTTTTATACATCTCATAGCACTTATCTTCAGTTACTGCCTCCACAAGAAGCACGACAGGTCCTATCTTGCAACTAAAGTAGGAGGAAGTCTTATTTGCAAAGTGTTTGGCTAATACTTTATTTTGTAGACAGGTGCTGAACTGAAGTGTTCAGTTCAACTCTTCGCTCTAGAACAAGGAACGACGATTCAGCCATATTTAAGAGATTACTGCTGCATTTCTGAGCCGTCTTCCAGCTTCTGTGCCGATCGATGGAAATGAGGCTGCTCGGGGCTGAGCGGGCACCGTGCTGCAGACCCAAACAGCTGCTGGGTCCCCTCCTCGCAGCAAGCGACAGGAGGTGCGTGGCCTTACTTTCCCGAAATACCATGAGGCTGCCAACCTCATGTTCAGAGTTCCCTGTTGCTGACCCGAGTGAGGGGAGGGTATGCCTAACTCCCCTGGCTGTGCTTAAAAATTTGGGAATCTAAACTTTGGGAAGCTGGTCTCCGATGTTTGGTCCAGATCTCTGAATGAAACCATGCGAGACATGGCTGTCCTGTGCACTTTGCAAGGAAAGAATCTGAACACTCTTCCAGCTGCAGCTTTACTTTCCATTCAAGTTTATTCTTCTTCTTTTCTGGACTGTATAGGATTAAAGTTTTATTTAAAACACCTAGAACCCAAGTAGACTAATCTTTCATTCACCATGGCTTTTTTCTCTCCCTCCCTGTCAGGATGGAGAGATGCATTTTGCTTTTTTAACTGTGCTTTCTCAGGATGGAAAACTGTCAGATATCTTGTTTCAGGAAACATTAACTGTCTGCCAAAGCCTTTTTCTTCTACATTCTTGTATGTCTAGACTGACCTTTCTCTGAATCTGAAGGGATTCTTAAGAAAATCAAGTGCACCTAGAAACACCTGCCACCTCCTGTTCCCGACATGACTCCCATCTCCTGGCATGTTAAAACGGTTTCAGTGCTTTGAGGCTCCTGCCAAGTGTGCGGAAGCACGTTTGTATTTTTGCGTGCTGGTGGATGGGCCAGTGCTGTGTAACAGCTCACGTGAAGAGGTGTCCTTTGCCCTCTCCAGCACTGCCCCGCTAGCATTGGTGAGACCTCCAGTATGGTTCCAGTTTATTGTGCTTGGCGAACACGAGAGCCAGGAGTGGGGCTGCCCTTGCTAACAGAAGTATAAGGAGGGCTCGGTGCATTTTTGCCACCAAAAGCGTAAGCAAAACTGTTCTATATTTATAAAGCATTTCCAGTACGGGCAGCTGAGAAGTCCCATGCAAAAACCAACTATCAAACCTGATAGCTCACCTGCCAGGCTGAATATGAAAGGACCCGAGAAGGAGCTGCTTCCTGACTTTGGCGAGCCAAGATGTTCCTGCTGTGGGGGCCTGCCTTGCCTCTCCGCTGACCGTGGAAAAGAGGGGGACGTGCATAAGGGGGAATTGCATGGGGCTGACCCACTCTTCCTGCAGGTGCTCTTTGCAGGTTTCAGCTGTCCTCTTTAGAGTGTGCTCCCACAGGGAATACTGAGAGCCACTTCACTGGAGAAAAATACATCCAGGGCTTCTTCCTTTGGGTTTTCAGGGTAGGGATCAAGATGTTAGAAAAGGATCATGCTACCAGCAAGAGTAGGAAGCTGTGCCTTGGTATGGAAAGAAGAAGGAAAGAAACAACATAGAGAATGGTTTTTTCCCAAAAGTAAACCAGGTATTTGATGTGTTATCTTTTGCCATACTTGGAAAACCTGACATGCGGAGGTGCTAGCACATGATCTGGAGTGCCTAGGCACTGGTACAGTAGAAATAAGTTAGAATTTACTTGATAATTAAATGGCTGGTCGTTAAAGGGGCTATGCTAGGGTGTCAATGTTCAGAACATTTCCTAGAATGGGACAGAATATGAATTTCAAAAATAGCATAGTCATTTAAAAGGACAGTTTCCACTGAAAGTTGGTGGGATTGACATTCCTAAGTCAGGAACTCCAGCAACTCCCTTTGCTGTGTTATGGCCTCACCACATCACCATTCATCATCCGTCATGGGGTCTGCAGGAATAGCCGTGTCAGCATACGGCCAACAGAGAGGGTGAAGCAAGAAGCGCAGGACTTAAGATGGGCAGAGCAGTGGCTGCTGGTGAGCAAACCATGACGTTTGAGTATCACTCATCTTCCAATTGTGATTAAAAGTTTTCTTTGAAGGTTAACAGTGTCATCAGTGGAATAGGCTGCTCAGAACCACACAGACTTGTGCACCACACAGAGCACCTGCGCATGTGGTGACAAGCAGCAGATGTTGGACTGTGCATCTGAAAGTGGGCAGCTCTCTTGGGGTGCTTTAGATATAGAGAAGAAATCGGCAGATTTATAGCAGACTTTGTCCAATCCCCGAAAAAATTAGCCCTGTTTATTTCTGAACAGGGGTCAGTGAGAAGCCAAACCCCATTGGTACCCTGAGAGAAAAAAAAGAGTGGGAAGTGCTGATGTTTCTTCTACACTTCTGTGAAGCTGAAGTGTTGGATTTGTGCCACTGTCTCCGATAGCCAGATGCATGCATTTATCCAAGCGAGGACTTATGTGATTTAGGGTTGTGTGTAAAGGGCGAGGCGATGTCAGGGAAACAAATGTCTGCAGTGTCCAGTGGGAGGTCAGTCTGAGTCTCAACACCTGTGAGACGATTCTCCATGCTCTATACTAGCAGGAGAAATAAATACCAGAGCCAGACCTTTGCCAGCAGTGTCATGTTGGGAAACACTTTCTAGACTGTTTGGAGTTTGCCTCCTCCAGTTGACAACCCATAATTTTATATATGAGAGGTGAAGAGAGCAACAATCCTTAATGAGGGTGATGTTTCTTAACAACTTCAAGGATTGCTCTGAAGGCAGAGACATTATGGCTGTCTCTGAATCAACAAAGCTGAGAGCTGTTGCTTTGAATAATGTATTGCCCATGTTGCATTGTTAATCCAGTAAATTATTCTCAGTTGAGAAGCATAATCTCTCTCTCTTTTTTTTTTTTTTTTTTTTTTTTTTTTAAGGAAAAAGGCAGAATCAGTAAAAGATGCTTCAGAAACTGGATGGGAATATTCTTCTAGCTCTGCCTAAATAGTGGGCAACTTGAAAATAAGTTACAGGAGATCAAATTAATTTCTGGTGTAACTTAATGGGAAGCCAGGTGCATAAATTTAAAAAAAAAAAAAGGAAGACTAACATGATGAGAAAAGAGTAGTTCTGGCGCAACACCTCACTGAGGGATATGAATGGCGACTGTGGGTTGAATGTTGTTTGAAAGTACCATCAAAGGTAGATTAAAGTCAGGAGTATTGTGAGAGGAAATGGATAACTCGCACGGCAAGAGCAGTTACTCCAGGGGCTTTCTGCTGCTCATGTGTGCACAGCTGGGGCCTCTAAGGATGGGGGTTGTTTTGGAAAAGATGAAAGGTCATGTCAAGTTGATTTAGTGCCTACAAGTGCTATTGGTATGTTGCTTAGTCCCTAATCTGTGAGGTAGAGAACAAGAAGTATGCACTGTTTGCTCAACTGAAAAATGTGGGTTCCCCACCACAACCACCAATTAAGAGCATTTTTAAAAATAGAAATCTAGCCTGATGTATATGTTTAAAAGAAACTTTTCTTCACAATGACATTCAGGCTTGTCTGTGATTTTAATATATACTCAGAATATCCTGAAACTTAAATCAGTTCTTAATCCCTGGTGAAATATACTTTTTTATGCATTTAATTTCCATCTTGTGGCACAAAGCTGAGTTCTTGAGTGTGTTATACACTACTGGGACAAGAAACGCAGTACAAAGAGCACCAGATACAGTAGTTCCCTGCAGTCTCATAAAGTTCGGTACAAAAAGGTACAAATACTGGAGGTATTAAAGTTGGAAAATTAAATGCAGAGTTCTTTGTTTTTAAGTTTGCAATGTGAAGTAGCTCATGCTATATATAATATGTGAGGAAAAAACAGTCTGCTTTCAAAATGGATAGAGTAGTCTGCAGGGAAAGAGAGAATTAGCAAGAATTAGCAACTGAAGAAAGTAAGTGAATAATAAACCAGGCAATAATACAAAATCTGAACATACATAAAAAGCTTAATCACAATCTATATAGAGATTTTACATCTCAGGAAAACAATGTAACATATTGCTTCTCAAGGACATCTCCGACTCTCATAATAGCCTAGATTTGTACTAGAAATCAAGACTCTCTAACAGTTTATTCCTGGCAATAAAGTAAGTTGCCTCATTTGAAATATTACCATAATCCTCACTTAAGCAATTCAAAGCTCTCAGCTGAAAGAGAGTAGGAACAGCGTTTTCACCGGTGCCAGGAAGGTGACCGTCACAAGGCAGGAGTACATGCCAAGTGCAATGTTCTTCATTAAACGGCACATCCACAGTAAGCAGATTTCAGACCACAACAATTTTCAAGTTTCAAACACTGGAGAAAGCGGCCAATTAGTCCTCTCATCCTTAATTTCTGACCCGCTGTTTTATAGAAGTGAAGATGCCCTGCTCTTACAAACCAGTGATTGAAGAAGTCTGGCAAAAGTACTGACTACTCAAGAAGTACACCACCTCTTTTCCTCATTGAGGCTTTGGTGAGATTGAATTTTTCCTTCAAAGCGTAAATATTTTTCTGTAACTTTTAGTTAATGAGAGATGAGGATTCTCGGCACTTACTGGACTGAGCCCTAGAACAGAGGTTACTTCATAAAATGGCAGGAAGGGTGTGCCTCATTCTTCATTACCTAGATATTTTGGGGGAACTAAAACATTACTTAAATCGGAACAATTGTTATCCTCAGTGAAAAATTCTGTTAGTCATAAGCAAATATTAAAACTGGTGTACAAAGTGATACAATACTGTACAATGCCAGCTCAAGCAGATTAAATCTAAGCAAAAGTGCTGCAGAAAAAAAGGCTACATCCCCTGGGATGGTCAGGGGAACACAACTTGCAAAAAAGAAAACTAAAAGGAAGCTTAGCAGGTATAAACCTATGACAATAAGCATGGAAGGCCATATGGTTGCTGTCTATAGATACACCATGCATGCAAACACTAAAAGGAAAATGAAATGTTTAAGCTAAAGAACAGTGGTGGCATGAGAAAAAAACCTGTTATTAAGCAGCCATTAATAAAACTATGCTAAAAGTTGCACGAGCTTTGGAGAGCGGTGCACCTCTAGAATGCTCTTCCAGAGGAGAAGGGAGGAAAAATCTGACTACTTTTAACATGGAGCTAGTTAAGTTTATGAAGGGAATTCCTGTGTACTGTGTAAAGTCATTGTCATGATAATAAGAACATATTAAATTTCAGTACTTTATTTATTCAGTGTCTTTGATCCAAAGCACTAATATAAAAAAGCAATAATGAAAATTCCTTTCAACCAGTACAATAAAAGTCATAATTCCTTGGGGTATTTCATTTTCTTTAGTAAAATGCAATTTGGACATGCTCCATTCAATATTTGCAGAAACGACAGAGCATCAGCCCTACGAATAATAATAAATCTAGAACATAAGATAAGCTATAGGTTATTGAAATGATGTGTTGCAAAGTTTGGATCCAACCTTTACAATGCTAAACTAGCAACAGCTGAGGGAATTTGTGACTCTTTGGCAAGTTTACAGGTCTCTTCAAATAACTGCCCTGGAAGTCATTGGTTTTCAACTCTGTGAATCTACTGCTTGTGAAACTGAGATAAAACCACTGCTTGGAGCTGGATTCTCTGAAGGCTCCCAGCCAACAGACCTAATGCGAACTTGCAGCGTCCTTGACACTGGCGGGAGTTTGCCACCCTTGCAGCACATCACCCTCCCAGAGCGTATGTACGTGCTGCGCAAGCCCACCTCCTCCTTCCCTTATTTTTTTCATGGTATGTCAATCCAACAGGCAACCTAGTGCTGTGCCGTGTTTCGGGTGCGTGTTTGTACGTGTATGGTAGTTTACACACATGCAATATGAATCAGGGACAAGACTATTGAATTTATGCCTGTGACCCAGCAGAGAACTTGAACAGAAGTGAAAACCTTAGTAAAATGCTTCAGGTTTGGACACTTAATTCGGGTTACCCAGGTTGCCTTCAGGGCCTTGCATATGGCTCGTTGATTTTCGGGGACAGCAAGCAACGTCTTGCCTATCGACTTTGTAACTTGTGCAGGCTATGTTGAAATCTCCGGGAGTTTTATTTGGTAAAGTTAGAAAGGTCCCATTTCCCTCACACTTCATGGCCTAAATCAACTACTAACTGACGTGAGGGGAGGGTGTTCAAAGGAAATGCAGGCGGGTAAGTTATTTCACACTGTGTATTCTGTGATAGATCACTGAGCAAACAGAAATCTCACCCTGGGTGCTCAGTTTTCTGGTTTTTAGGTGGAGCTGATACAGCAACAACATCAAAAGATCCAGACCAGACAGCGACCTCTAATAGCCTAAAAAATGGGAATTACCTATTCATACCATATTTGCTTTATTCTGCCAGTCGGGCCACTCCTTGTTGTGGTATACAAACACAGGCTTCCAAATGGGACAATTTTAGCTTTGGTATTTTAATTTCTCTTCTAACTAACTAGTTTGAATTTATTTGCTGAACCTCTCTAGTCTTCACAAGTAAAATAAAAAAAACTTGAAAAATAATTAATTAGAACATTATATGTAATAAATAGGATGGAAAAGCAGGAGGATCTGAAGAGAAATGCTGTTCTGCCCACTGAATGCCAGTAGTTTGTTTTGTAGCACAGATTCCTAGAAGTATAAAGCCAGTGAAGCAGTGGCTTCTGCCTGTTGGCTACAAGTGTTTGATCTCTGTAAAACTGTGTAAGGGAAGAGTCTGAGCACTCAAAAAATAAGACTATGCAGATTCATGATTACTCTTGAAAACCCAGATGCTCTGCTCTCTCACGTCTTTGTAAAAAAAAAAAAAAAAAAAAAAAAGTACAGGCCAGCCCTTGAAAGGATTTAAAATGACTACATCACAGAAACAGGTGGGAGGATCTGCCCACAGTGAGTTCAGTATTAAGCTCTTTTTCTTTATCTGTTCCTTTCTTAGGCCCTTGTACTTTTCCTTAGCTGTAAGTTGTGAGTTCCTTTCTGAGGGAAAATGTGACTTACAGGTTTTTTTTTTTTCCTTAGAGTTTCCTTGGCAGAAAGCTTAATGGAATTGTCTGCCATCAACACCTGCTTTCAAGCTGTCCTGATAAAATTAGATTTTATATCTCAGCATCACATATGGCATCTTTATAATTAGTCTTTTTGCAGTATATGAATGTCAGTTCCTAAAATGCTGCCTGTACTGCTCATGTGGGAATATTTCACTTCATTAAACAAATCCAAGTTTTTCATTGGAGCTTCTAATTGTTGAAAACCCACGTTTTTGTGTGTCTAATCTCAGAACCATTTTGACAGACTCAAATACAACATATCTTCAGCTTCACTGGAACCAAGCTGTGTGCAGATCATTTCTGGAAATGGGAAACTGAGATGTCTTCATGGGCCTCCATACCTGGAGTCCCTTGTGGAAATGTAGTCTTTGAATAAGTGGCTATCTGAAAATGAGGGGTGGGCTTCTTCAGAGGGCTCAATATTGACCTAATCTTGGAAGCAGAGGTAGGTCTACACTTAGGAGCTTCTGAAAAATTTTACCATACATAACATTTCAGAACAAGAACACCCAGTTTTTAACACATGCACTCAAGAGTAAGCTACCTTCCATTGAAATGTGAAGCTCAGAGGTGTTTCCAGATATGTGATGATCAGAATTACCAGTCAGAAAGATGGGGAAGAGTGTTCCCATGTCAGTGATTCACAGGTGATTGTTTTAAACTGTTGTAAAATGCATGGGAAGTCCTACACTAGTACAGATACCAGTATAGGTGATAGGTGGTTTTTTCATTACTCATGTCACAGCTGAGAATTTTTTTTTCCACTTGGGTATGTTCATTTCTCTGCTCAGATGAGGAAATGCACAAAGTAACAGATCATCACTAGACCACTAGCACTAATGTCATGGAAGTGGTAACATTTGTATGGAAAAGTCAGCATTTAGTACCTATGCAACAGGATGAAAATGTGCAAACTGTCAGCTTGTAATAGAAATGTCTTTAGTTTCTCAAGTGCAAAGTTAGTGCAGTGTCAGCAACACTATCCTCTAGGGAAAAAAGAAGACAAATAGGAAAACATATATAAACATAGCTCTTGATAGCTCTCATGCAAACTGCTGTCAAACTTGTACACTAATGCAGTGAATCATTCAGGCTCAGCTCACTGGGGGTACTCCTGCTCATATTGGTAAGACTGGCCATAAGGGATTTAACTTTATAAGCATAGTAGTCCCTTAAGTTGACTGACGGAACTTCTTTCATGCCATCACCAAAATCACAGCTTCTCATGGCACTCTCTAACTGCTTCTGACGCCTATAAAAGTGGGAGAATTTATTGAATATGAGTGTAATGGGAAGCACTACCACTAGGATACCGGCTAGGATGCATGCAGATGCTGTCAACTTGCCAGCAGTGCTCCCTGGCACAACATCCCCGTAGCCAACAGTGGTCATGCTAACGGTAGCCCACCACCAACAAGCAGGGATGGTGGCTAACCCCTCATTCTCTTCTTTCTCAATGGTGTAAGCCACTACTGAGAAAATGGAGATGCCAACAGAGAGGTAAAGTAAAAGAAGCCCCACCTCTCTGTAGCTATACTTCAGGGTGGCTCCAAGAGACCTGAGACCTGTGGAGTGTCTAGCAAGCTTTAAGATCCGAAAGATCCTCATGAGTCTCAGGACTTGTGCAACCCTGCCTAAATTTGCCAAAGTTGGACTACTTTCCACCACCAAGTTGACAATTAAGGTAATATAAAATGGAAGGATAGACATTAAGTCAATCAAATTCAGGGCATGCTTGAAAAATTTTAAAAAGTCAGGAGCTACTGCAAATCTCGCCACCAGTTCAAAAGTGAACCATGCAATACCAAAATGTTCCACGATTTCAAAGCGAGGGTCTTCCTCAGGGTTCCCGTTGCTGTCAACAATCTGAAAGTCTGGGAGGCTGTTCAGGCACATGGTCACGATGGAGCCCAGCACCACCACTATTGAAAGGACACTGAAGATTCGGCTTAAGACTGAGTACCCAGGATTATCCAAAGCAAGCCAGAGCTGCCTCCTGATGTTTCCAAAGGGTTGTTTGTCAAATTTAGAGGCATCATTGTAGAATGCCAAAATCTCATCAAAAGAAGATGTGGTACTTTCCTGGTCACTTTGCTCCTCCCATTTCTCTTGGTCTGGCTCCATTTTCCTCCCATGGTAGCTGTAACTGCAGCAGGAGTCTATAAAGAATTCATTGATTCCCCAGTATTCAATCTCCTGGCTGAAAGAAAACACGCAGAGTTCACCCATCACATGGAGCTTGCCGGTGTTATAAAAATGTAGCACGTAAGGAAAGAGCTCGGGGTTCCTGTCAAAATAAAATTCATTCTTGGTGTCATCATAGTCGTCGCAGAGCTCTAGTATCGACTCCTTTGAGTGGCAGCTCAGCAGTTTGCCCAGCCTGGTCTCAGGGAACCTTAATAATGTGTTGGATCTCATCTTTTTCTTAAAGCCTCCAACGTTGATGCTGATCTCATTGTCTTCAAAATTTGCTTCAGATAAAGCCTTCAGACTCTGCCCTGTCATAGTGAGCTCCTTCCAAAGGTGTATAGGGAATGAAAACCTAGGATGCAATCGCACAGAAGATCGGCAGAATGAGCAAATCTACAGCATGTCCACCTATTGATGTTTGCTTGCTCTCTCTCTCTCTCTTTCTTTCTTTCTTTCTTTCCCTTCTTTCTTTCTTCCTTTCCTTTCTTTCCTATCTTTCTTTTCTTTCTTCCTTTCTTGCCTCCCTTCCTTTCCTTCATTCTCTTTTCCTTCCTTCCTTTCTTTCTTTCCCTCTTCCCCCCTTTCCCCCACCCTTTCC
>JAVJGG010000029.1:29985674-30005244 GCA_035590195.1 Aviceda cuculoides | reverse complement strand
GGCCCGGCCGGCGGAGCCGGTGTGCCGGCGGTGCCTCCGCTCGCTCGCTCTCGCTCCTGCCCCCGCGCACCGGCGCCGCAAACTCGGGTTTCCTCCCCCCCGCGCCGCGATCCTGCCTCACGCCGGCTCCGAGCGGCACAACTTCCCGAGGGGGGACGCCCACCCGCGCCCGCCGTGGCTCTGGGCACCCGCGGACCTTCTCCTGAGGGGGGGACACGCCTGCCCACAGCCACTCACCCCCCCCGCCCCTCTGCGCCCTCACCCAGCCGGCGGGCACCGCGGGAGCCCCGGCAGGGCGCCGGGACGGGGCCGGGGAGGGGGGGGGGGCTGCCGCTTCCCCCCACGCTGCACCCACGCTGTGGAGCCTGGGCAGCGTCCCTGCGGGGACCGAAGATAGGAAAGGCGGGGGCACCCCTCCGAGCAGTTCGGTGTGAGGAAAGCGGGGCTGCGCGCCGAGGCTGCCCGCCGCCCCCTCAGGCACCGGCTCGGAGCCCCCGAGCTCCCCACACGAGCCTGCCCGGCGATTTCGGGAGGAATAATCCTGACAGACCGCACCTCGAGCGGAGGGGCCTGACCGCCCTGCGCTGCTGCTCTTGGCGGGGCAGAGTTTTAGTGCTGGCATGTGAAATAATGTCTAATTACGTGGTCACCGATGGCAGCGTCTCTGCCTACGCTGAAGAAATCTCCCTCCTCTCGCCGAGCCCGGCATGAGGCCGAGTTTCCCTGGGGAGAAGCCTGGTCCTGGCAGCTGCCGCAGTGGTGGTGGTCCCCGCCAGCGGGAGCCGGCTGTGCACCTCGCCCGCCCTGAGCAGGCAGCCAGCTGAGCAGCGCGCAGGTGCTCCGAGACGGGTGCTTCGTACCGGCCTGACCCCCATCGTCCCCTGCCAGCTGCTTCGTGACCACCTCTCGCTCGCCATTCCACGCATCCAGAGTCCGGCTCCTGGAAATGGATTGCCGTCAATGCTGTGTAGGATTAGGGGTGCAGGGGGACAAGACCTCCTCGCTTGCTTTCCCCAGCCCCTGGCAGAGACCCGAGCATTCCAGCGCAACGCGTTGACATCATCCTGTTCCTCAAACTCTTTGAGGGGCAGAGAGGTTGTACAGCCCAACTGCAGCAGCACATGAGCCCTATTTACAAGGAACCCCCCAGTATTAAAGAACAGCCCTATAAGAGCCTGGGGCAACTGAGTGCAGACATGGAGTGGGGCAAGTAAGTCCCGGTACATGCCAGTGGCCAGGTCTCCAAAGCCTGAGCAGCTTTCCTACCTGGGGTGGGTGTTGTGATCACCCCGCCACATCCCACCAATGCTGGTGCATTGTGTGGCCAGAGCCCCCACACCTCTGGGAACATTCCCGCAGCGGTGCGTGTGGACCCGTAGCACCCTCAGCCCTCCAGGGACGCTTCAGAACACCCATGCTCCAGGGATGCTACAGGTGCTGCCCCTGCTTGCCTTTTCTTGAGTGGTGCTTGCTCTTGCTTTGTTCTCCTGCTGGTGAGTGCCTCCTGCCTCCCTTTCCCCCGCCGGTCCTCCGGCATGTCCCTCCCTTTGCTACAGATGCCCCGGGTCGGGGCACTGAGTCCTAGCGTGCTTCACTGCATGTCCAGTGGCATCTCACTGGTCGTTGAATCCACACTGAATTATGGACACCAAGGCTGCCCTCCCAGCCCACGAAAGTGCTACTGTCTTCTTTGTTTGGTGCCCCCAGCTCTTCCCCTCCTGGGAAGGGGCACACAGGAGATAAAGACCGCACATAGCAGGGAGGAGGCTTCACAAATGCGGTGGCGACCAACACGTTTCCCTGTAACAACGGCTTTTCAGATCCAGAGAGGCAGCTCTCCTGCTTCCCAGGAGTTCCATAGTTGTTAGGTTAGTTTGTGACATCCTTGTCCTCCCAGGGCTCTGCTGGCGAACCACTCACCGGGGAGCTCTAATTATACTGGCTTTTAATGCCTGGGGCAAGGGATGGCATGACGCAGGACTGGGAACCACCAAGTTGGGATTTCTGAGTTGGATGCTCTGCCACATTCCCCAGGGCTTGGATAAATCACAAAACTTCTCTGCTGTAATTTCCCACTCACCATTAGGAGAACAAAAATAACTCATCTTCCTTAGTGACGTTGCAAGGAATAGTGAGCTGCTGCTAGTAGTGCACGCAAGTGATGTCTGTGTGCTTTCACCAGCTCTGCACTATCCTAGGTATCTAGTGGGGGCTTTAAACATATTGAAACATCTTCAGCAAATTTGTTAAAAAAATATTTTCCATTACTTTTCTTTCTTATTCTTAAATCAGATATTTTTTCCTTAATGCTGCTTTGGAAGAAACTATGTGGATATATGTTTAGAGGATTTTCAAGCTTTTATACATTGTCCTCACCTTCTAAGCCACTTGGCTAAGAAAAAGGATTATAGGCAGCCTCATACTCGTTTATCCACCTCTGTTCTTATCTTCACCCTGGCAAAACCAGTGGTCACTTTTCTAACCTGTATTTTCTCATTGTAAGGCAGAGTGAAGTTTATGCAGAGATACTGGAGATAAACAGCAAAGTAATATAACTGTGTAAGGATACAACTCTCCCTAGTCTAATATAACTGCTCCTGTAATTAGGGCTAATTGGCTCAGCCAGAGCATTTTGCTAACAAGGCTAGAATGCTTCCAGCACCCCAGATAGTAATCCAAATTCTATCTGAATGTTTCTGCAAGGCGCGCACTCTGCTCCACAGACACATAAGCAGGTCTGTTGCTGACCTAGTGCTTTTGCCTTTCCCAATGGTAAGTACAGGACGAATGCTGTGGACGCATTATCACTGGTGGAATCCAAGGCAAAAGATCTGCTTCGATATGTCAAAAGCAATCAGCTATTTCATTTTTGCACAAAATGAGCTTGCCATGTTTCAGATAAGAGCAAATTTTGGGATGCACTAATAATAAATGAAACAATAAATACAAAACAACACTTTGTCTCCTTTGCCCTGTGGACGCTTCTTGTACTGGGGAGAATGCAAGAGGAGTGCTGAGGTGGTGCTGGGATGGGGATGTAAGGAAATGTGAAAGAATTGCCTGTTGGAGTGGGGAGATAAATGAGTGACTTGTATCATCCTAGGGCAATATTACAAAAGCTCAACTAACTTTGGGTCTGCTGGTTATAGTGGTTTACTCTGAGACTGTGTGAGAGAGCAGGCTTGTTTTATTGATACACGTGGTACCACATTGTTTAAGGAATATGAGAAGGTGCCAGCGCTGCGTAAAAACGTGGGATATATACAGGTGCCTGTCAGGGCTGGTCTGGGTCTGAAGACATACTGACTGCAGTGTGTTTGACTATACACTCTGCTGTGGGCTTGTGGTGACCTGAACAGGAGGGAACATGGAAATTATTGCCATGCTAGCGACCAACTCGGTGTAGGAAGCTGCTGCCTAAGAAGCCATGTCCCCAGACAGCATCTGCCTGGTCCCTGTTGGCTCTCCCACCCCTACAGCAGCTGTGCCACCCTGCAGTGAGTTTGACACTGATGAGGACATGTGGCACCCTCTTCCGCAGGCATGACACACTGATATCTTAGATGGATCGTCAGGTTTGGAAGAAGTGAAACTGCTACTACTGCTACTGCTTCTAGTGTTAATGAAATATTGAACACAGTCTAAAGGAAGATATGGGACCTAAGTCAATGGTTTTATCGGCACTTCCACTGCATGGTGGATAGATTCACTTTAGACTTGAGGACACAAACTTCTATTAGGCTGAAGGCGAAATTTCAGTCTGAGCTTAATACTTACTGGAAGGCCCCCCTCTGGCCCTGGAGCCAGTTTCAAAGGCACGTTCTTGTTGACCATTTTGCTCCAGATGGATTGGAAAATCCTGGAGTCTTAATGTGTCAATTTAAGATCAATAGATATGATCTATTTTCCCTCGCAAAGCCTCACAGGTGGCTGGGAGCGAAGCGGAGATCCTTTTGTGATGGCATTCCTACTGCCACAGCTATTGACTGTGGCCAATTGGTGAATATGTTTAAGAAAAATAAAAATAGTTTTGCACAAAATGCTTATTTAAATACTGGAAAAGGACTGTTGCAGAATATTGCCAAGTCTAAAAGAATGAGTAAGTTGAAAATGGATTTAAACCAATTCATGAAGGATAGTTATCCAAATGATCTGAGTACATCCTGAATTTGACAGAACCCCTGATTGAGAGAGAATATTGCAGAGGATGTACCTTTCTAAACACACTTTGTTCTTACCCCCTCGCATCAGCAAGGTAGCCATTCTCATGATGTTTGTTTGCTGGCAGTCTACGGCCAGCTTTTTCTAACTGGAAGTTTAAAGAAAGCTGAGATTAGCCCTGCTGCATGATCTTCCAGCTGTTCTCAAACCTCCCATAACCCCAGGCAGAAAAGAAGTGCAATTTGTTTATGAATCTGCTCGTTCTGTAAGTGCCCTGACTGACATGCCTGTTTTCTTAGGAGGCAGAGGGTTTGCATAAGCTGTTGTGACACGTGCAGTATAAAACTGGGGAGGGAGGAGAGTCAAACGCTTTACTAAGCTAGAAGTTTACAAGGCAGTGATAGCGATGTCTGAAAACAGACCTCCAGTGTGATGGAGTGGAACTCCAGTGGACCACAGAAAGGCCATCTGGCAGCTAAAGAAACTGAACCATGTAATGAACATGAACTGAACAATTCATTTTGGCTGACAGCACCTCAGCAGAGTGACAAATACTGATCTTTTGCAGCGTACTGATTGCATGAGCAATGAAGTTTTACTACGATGACTCTGAAGTATTATGCCTTTTGTTGTGAGTTGACCTGCTTAGTCACTGTTGTGCCTGCTCCACCTGATTCTTGACTATGAGGGACACATGAAAATATTTGCTTTTGCAAGCCCTGTGGGGAGCGTTGTCTTCCTTAATTAAATCACCATATCCCAGAATCATGAAGTGCAAGGCAAAAAAGGATCATTAGATAACTGTGACTTTCTTTTAGTATAGATTGTACAATTTCAACCTTCTGTCCTCTACTGAAAACTGATGTCTGAGATGGGTTAAATGAACCACATGTACAGACCCCAATGACAATGTGTTAGAGGAGCCTGCAGTGGGTGTGTTTACATGAGTGTTTTCCTCGGGATGAGGATTGTGCTTTTGAAGAGACCCTCTTGATCAGCTCCACTAGCTTGATTTCATTTACATTGAGTCTGAGAACTATATTCCCTGTGGATGAAAACAATCCAAAAGCTGAGCTGCAGGAGTATGGATTGCCAGTAGCAATAAGCAATGGGAAAGAAGGGGTTTCAGAACAGCAGTTTTGGATGAAAGATGATGACCTAATACAGTTCAGCAGTCACTTTCCCAGTGACACTGGTGCAGTCAGCAGTGTGCATGACCTCTTTGATATTTGCCTGAATGGAGATGGGGGAAAGAGGATCTTGCTTGGATCCAGGTTATAGCTATTAGTTTTCAATTGTGACTAAAAAGCCTAGTCCTGTGTTGTCAGTCAGCTGACTTGGAGCATTTGAAGGCTATTTTCACCTGCATTTGCAATCTACCCATGTGTTTGTTCCCTTAAACTTCTCACGCTTCTGTGTATCTAGAGAGCAAAGCCATGGGAAATCCAGCTACAGCATAGCTCCTCTGGGCAGATCCCCAGATTTGATATATTCTCAACTGATTTGCTCTCACTGAGAACATGCCTCATGCTTAGATGGTGCAGCATGTTTTGACTCCATTTTTCTTCTATGCACTTTTAAAGAACATAGGGAAAATGCTACTCACTCTATGCAAGCTAATCTGGGCCCTTTATTCTAAAAAGAGTAATTGAGATAATTTCTCATTTCCATAGATATAGATATCTGTGACACAGGAATCTTCATCTTAAATAAAAAATCCAACTTTAACACAAGGAGGAAGAGCAAGCCCTTCTTGGAAACATTTTACTCAAAAAGCATGAATATGAGAAAACCCCTCCTAACTTACATCTGTTTTAGTCTGGGAGGAAAACTTATTTTGATTATGAAATGAGCATGCAGAAGGGCAGGAGAAACCTCTTGAGCTTGGTGACCCAAGCTCACAGACTGTCCTAACTTCCTGGAGCTGCAAAGGACCATGCGATACTTTACACAGGTGAGTAAGCTTCAGGTCAGGGTTATTCAGTGTTGCAATGATGGACCAGCTCCAGTGTTGTCACCATTGCCTGACATGTGGATCAGTATTATCTCCTTCTTTCCTGGCACTTCCTGACTTTTTTGGGGGAGCTTGGAGTTAGGAGACCCTTAGCTAATCCTGTGTTTCAAATAAACAGTACCAACGTTGGAATTGTGCTGGTGACAGCCAGAAGAGACTGCTTCTGCTGCCAAAACCAATTTCTTAATCCGATCACTCCCCTTCCCAACTCTTTGGATGAGTTTCTCATGGGTGTCCAATTCTTCTCATCCATATAGTCACACTGTAGAGCATATACCCTGCCATGAGACCTGCCCCACCGCCCTTCACACCCTGTTAGCACAGACCTCACCAGCACGCTCTGCTCCGCCTGGCCTGCCTCAGGTGCAACCTAAGAATGCTCTGCAGAAGGGGCCAGCCAGGCAGCCTGTCCTTGCCTTTTGTGGCCCAGCCTCTTCACTAGGGATATTGGCAAGGACGGACTGATCATTTCATGGCCAGCATCCACACAGTGTGAGGTTAGTCTGCAGTGGGCCAGGTAGAGCTTGGAACCCTGAGCATCTTTACTTAACCTTAAAAAAAATTAGGGGAGCATAAAAGAATGTTATACATCATCTGTCCAAATGTATTTATTTTACAACTGAAACCCTTAATGCCCAGCCAGATCAATGAGATAAAACAATTAAGCAAAGGAAATGGAAGGCAGGCACACCAGCAATGTTCCCTGCACCTCCCAAAGGTGTTTCTGCAGGGGACAGCAGGCGATGCACTATCTGCTTTCCACACCTGAGTTGCCACTGCTACCCCTTATTGGCTGCCCAAACAGCTTGGTGCTGCAATATCTGGTGTCTGCAGCCATATTCTAGCTTGAGGGAAGGCTCTACTGGATCTTTGGCTAAGGTCATAGAGATTTGAGTGGAAAGCTTTCGGGGAGCTGATGGAAGTATTAAGACCCAGCTCTGACCATAGAGGACCATCAGGGGCTCCAGCCCTTTCTGCCTCCCAGTACTTGTACAGCTCAGCACAGATTCAGTACTTGTACAGCTCAGCACAGATTCAGAAGCTACTGGTTGCTGCCTCCTGAACATAGGTCTCAGCTTCTTAAATATGAAATACCAGCATTGTCTGGTTTTTATGGTTTATCTTCATATTGCTTGCGAAGGATTTAGCTGTTGCACTGGGGGCTCCAGTGTTCACAGTTCTTCAGTCTTGACTTTATTTGCACCAGTTGCTCCACCAAGAGAAGAGCAAAGTTTGCCTCTGAAGTCAGCCTGAATGTGAAGAAGCTTAAGGGTCCTGGATAACTAAAGAAATAGCAGCATGTGCCTGAAAAGTAATGGTCCCAAACCGGCAGCACAGGTGTATCCTCAGCGCCGAGCTTCGCCAAAAGGGAGCGAGTGAAAGGCACATCACACCTAGCCAGTTTCCTGAAGCTTCCCAAAACAGGTGCTGTGACTACAGTCTCCCAGTTTGCGAGGGCCATCCATCATTGCCTCATAAACCACCATGTGCAGGGTTTGCCAGCTGGGAATTTAAGGTAAATATATCTCTTCTTGAGATGTCCATAGCAAATAGCCTGGAAGGGCACTATCTGGGAGATACATGACCATTACACAGCACCAACAAAATATGTTTCTGTAACGGTATTGCCTCCAGCAACTTCTCATTTCTTTGTAACAAACTAAAGCACAAAGCGAAAGATTTTGTGCCACACAGCGCCTTACTGTGATTGTTACAGTTTGTGGGTTTTTTTAATTCTGCTTAGTGGGAAACAGACAATCAACTTTAACCATTTATTCTTTAGTAACTGCCCACACAGCAAAAGGAATTTAGAATTTTTTTCACAGCCTGCGTAAAGCTTATGTCCCATTTTTTGAATGGGAGAGGACCCCCACCCCTTTAAAAATACTAACAAACTGTTTGCAGCAACAATCTGTCTCTGAGTCATTCACTGCAACTTTGCAACGGTAGTACCTTCCCTGAAATGTATCCCAAAGGCACTTTGGGCTGTAATTTATCCTTAAGGTCAGACCTGCCTATCTGAGGGTCTGATTGACAGCATGCACATTCTCATATGCCTCCAAATATATCCTGGTTGTTAAGAGATCTCTCACTAGTGGATGAAGGATCAAGAAACTATTTCCTTTGGATTTGATTCACTTTTATATTTTTGGATTATATTTAAAGCAAGAACAAGCCAATTAAAAAAAAAATCACTAAACAAGATTCTAATTAATGTTTCCCACTGCTATCGTGGAACAAAAGATTTTAAAGTTTCTGAAACATGTTAGGACATCTGTGCTCAGTTTCTATACACAATGCAGAAAGTCAAAAACATCATGGGAAACCTTATTCTGAAGGGATGCCAGTCCAGATCCATGCTCTGAAGAGTTTCATATGGTTCAGATCAGTTTATAAAAAAAGCCCCTGAACTGTTTCATCCTTAGCTAACATGATTTTAAACTTCAAATTTTTTATTCTCAATTCAACAAAGCACTTAACAATACACTTAATTGTAACCACCTCTGGTTTTCAGAATGGTGCTTTTCTTTGCTCTCCTGGAATTTGTTATTCCTATAATAAATAGTAAGAGGAAATAACGAAGTAATTTTTTTTAAAAGCATATACTATGGAATTATGAGAATACAGCAGTAGTTTAAACTTCACCATGCAGCTCACTAACTGATTCGTTTGGTATAAAGTCGAGTGAGGGCCAGCATGTTGTGAGCACAGGAAAACCTGAATTCCATTTTGTTTGTTTTTCTTTTCAAACTGCTGCTTTGTGGAGCAATTCTGAACTTTGCTGCAGTCGGAATATTACACTAACCAGCTGCTGATCAAAGACTTCACTGAATCTAGGTCAGGTCTAATTTGTGAAGCTCGCAGAGTTAGTCACTATGGCAGCTTTCTGAAAGGTACAGATGGAGAATCCATGAGCTGTGGGAACAGAGTTACAGGGCTTCTTCTCACCATCAGTTTTAATGCAATTTGTTTTATTTCCTTTTCCAGGAGTTCCTTTTTCTCAGAGTTCCTAGTAAAAGAGAGATTAAATGTGACAGCCACATCTGTTTTAGGAAATTCCTGTGGAGATATCAGATTGGTAGCTGGCTCAAGCGATGTTAAAAGTGAATGCTTCTGGTCTGAGCAGGTGGCCTATGAACATCATGAAAAATCTGAAGCCTTTTATAGTGACTTTCATCTCAGGATCTCAAAACGCTCTATAAATACCAGTTGATCAAGCCTTACAACATCCCTGTGAGGTGATCACTTTGTAATTGAAGGGAGTGGGTTTTATGGCTCACAAGTTTGCTGCTGGCTGTGAAATCCTATTTGTGACTCACACAATCTGCCACAAGTCAAGCAGATGTATTGCTGCTGTGTCTGGAAAGAAGAGCTGTCTGAGATGCAGCAGTGCTTGTGCCACTGGTACATGAGTTCTTCCCTTCTGATCTGCTCCACTGTCCCTTGTTCTCCCGTTCTCGTTTCCCACTGCCCCCTGCTAAGTACACACACTAGCCATGCTTTCTTTTGGATGTCCACCTTGTGCCATATTTTCCAGAGAGACCTTGACCTAGATGCATGCTTTCCAGCTTGTTTCTCTGCAGTTCCTAGGAAAAAAAATGTGTGCTAAGATGTGCTTCAGCCAGCCTTCTCCTAGGTGTAGCAGTGAGGAAAACAGCAATGCTCTCCATTCTTAGTATTGTTGGGGTTAATTTAAAGGGTTCACTTAGCATCACAGAAACCATGTCAATAGACAGAGAATGTCCGACTGAGCAATGTCCTGGACCAGCAGAAGCTGCCTTGTAAAGCAGTCCTGTCTGCCCTACAGATGGGTTGGAGCATAAGGTTCACCAAGGGCATGTTTGCTTCAGTGAATATTACTTTTGTATTTCACAAGAAACCATAACAAGCTTATTTCAGAGCCCAGTCACAACATGAAAATTATTACTTGTGTATGTGCATCCATGCATATGTGTGTGTATGTGTAGGCACTGCTTATACGGTAACCACCAACACTTCTTAGACTTTAGGACAGGATTTTGGTACAAAATGAATCTTTCCTGTGGTTTGTTTATTTGTTTCTATAGCTATAGAGGCTATTTATGTTGAGCATACTTTGACTTGCACTGAACATACTTAAAATTCAGCCATATTCTACCTCTAATTGTGACCCCTTGGGACATCATAGCCATTCGGGCCCGCCAAAGACGGTGTTACTTCCTTCAGTAAAATATGGGACAGGGGCATGGGGGAAGATCAGTATTTCCAGACGAAAATTCACCCAGTTGCTTGGATAAAGACATGAGGCTTTGTTGCCTGTGTGATAACATCCAGGTTACAAATATCAACTTCTGACAACGTTGACCCACAATCCATGATACTGGCTGGAAAATCCTGGTTTGTTGTTTTAAGCATTCTGTAAAATATGATTGCCATCCAAGGCTGAAAGGCGAGTCCCTGCCAGTGTTAGTCTGGAACTTGTACTGCGTATTATACCTCTTAGTATAATAAGGTTAATAATACCATCTCTATCCCCAGCCAATACTTACAGCACAAAGAAATCCTTATATGCAAAGATATTTGAGGGTTTTATGCTATTACACCAGAGGAGAACTTGACATCAGGTTTTCAAGTGGTTATAATTTTTGAATTTGCTTTGTAAAGGACTTTACCTTCCTACCTCTATAGCAGTCAGCACACCTGGATCTCCACCCTGGATATTGCCATAATATAAACATGAAACAAACATAATTATTGATAAAAAGTGGGCATGTTATTTCTTCCCTTGATTTGTGGTTTAAAAGATTTCCATCGACATGTGTTGTTCTTAGTCTACAGCTACCAGTGGATTAATACAATGACCAGTGTGTGAGGATAGTGTCACTGAATTAAAAAAGCTGAGGATTCTTTCCAATGGCTGAACCAAAATGACAGAGTTCAGCTTTCGGTCCATTTGCATTTTGGCTATATCACAATGCGCTGCAGATTTCTTAGAAAAAAGTACTGAATGATCAGAGAGAATTGAAAACAATCTGGGAGAAATTTGAAACTTTATTGGGGGAGAGGAAGCAATCAGGAAGTTTACTATTGTAAAAGTTTCTTCTGTACCCCAAAGAGGGGAGCAAGGAGAATAGTTTCTTGGAGGTTAAAATGTGTAAAAGCAGGCAAACCTTTGTACACTCAGGGCATCCAGTTCTCAACACAGCAAACAGTAACCTAGAAACATATGTGGTGAGCAATAACACTCATAAATCTTAAGAGATTATGTGTTCCTAATGTGAGACTTCAGACTGATCTATTTTGTTAAGTGCCAAACTTCAGCATGATTCAATCAAGTTTTGCTTAATCTGAATTTATTTACTCTTTGTGATGATGATTCATTGAACATGTCTGTAGTCCAGTCAGTTGAACTAATTTATCAGGCATTTTGATGGACTGGTGATTTGTCTTCTCTGAACATTTCATGGTTTATTTATTTATATCATCTGGATTGTGTAGAACAAGAACTGCAGTTCTGCTAAGAATTAAACATTCCTCAGTGATGCCTCTAGTAACAGGAAACGCTCTCTAGATGGGTATTCTTGTTGCAATGTAGCCAAATAACAGCCAAGAAAACCTCTTATCTACAGATCCAAGTCCTCTAACTAAATTCCTGTGTTAACCTGGATATTGGAGACACAACCTGGCAAAGATGGATGGGCAACAATTGTGAGGTTTCTCTGTGCAGGGCATGGGGATTTCCTGGAGGCTGGCCCAAGAGTATAGGTCGTCCCAAGAAGAAATGAGACATGAGGAGTTTGCTTACGCAGCCCAATTAACATGCAAATACTGTGCAGAGAGGGATTCTCACACTAGCTGTCCTCTGGCTCGTATGGGTAGTGATGGTAAGAGACAGGCCATGTTGGACTTCATCATAAGCTGGCAACTTATGTGCATTCCCAGAACTGTACCTGAATTGCTGTTCTCTACTGAAATCCGTGTCACTATGACCACACTGCTGTGGCTACTTGTTAAAGATAACTTGAGAACTGCTACGAGCAGCTGGCATGCCTACCTTCAATGCAAGTACGTTGCTTTGGCCTTCTCTTTTTCAAGGGAATATATCTCATCAGGTGATTTTCAGAAAGACTTCCAACTCTCTACCTGCAAAGGAATTAAGAATAAACACGTGGAAGAGGCAAACCGTTTCCCAGAGTGGAAGGTGC
This sequence comes from Aviceda cuculoides, assembly GCA_035590195.1. NCBI lineage: Eukaryota > Metazoa > Chordata > Aves > Accipitriformes > Accipitridae > Aviceda > Aviceda cuculoides. The sequence continues at coordinate 29,992,884 of JAVJGG010000029.1, read as the reverse complement.
GGATTTTCCATAGACACAGGTGCAGAATAAGAATCATCTCTCTTCCAAAGGGGTGCAGTCTGCTAGGTCTGAGCTCTCCAGTACAAGAGATATGGACATAACTAAAGTGAGTCCAGTGAAGGATCATTGAGATGTTTGATGGACTGGAGTATGCGACATATGAGGAGAGGCAGTGAGAGCTGTAGCTGTTCAGCCTGGAGAAGAGAAGGCTCCAGGGGATGTCAGTAATGTGTATAAAACACCTGATTGGGTGAAGAGGTGCAAAGCAGATGGGGCCAGACTCTTCTCAGTGGTGCCCAGTGACAGGACTAGAGGCAATGGGAACAAACTGAAACACAGGAAATTCCACTAAAACGTAAGAAAAAACTTCTTCAATGCAAGAGTGGTCAAGCACTGGCACAGGCTGCCCAGAGAGGTTGTGGAGTCCTTCAACCCTGGAGATATTCAAAACCTGATTGACCACGATCATGGGCAACACGACCCCGATTTGGGGAGGGGATTGACTAGAGGCTCCCCAGAGATGCCTGCCAGCCTCAGCCATTCCATCAGATTAAATTAAAAAATCTCAAGTGTTTGTTAGTGCAGATTTTCCTGACAATTGATAGTGGTGAGCAGAGCATTTCAGTTTATCAAGTAGATGTTAACCCTCTTGGCTGTTAGGCACATGATATTCTTTAGATGAGCAGTCAAACAGTGGATATAAATTAGAGACCAAACACCATTAATGGAGCAACAGTACTAGAACTTGTGTGGTAGTAAATCTGTGCACAGGTATGTAGCATGAATATCAGTTGAGGGTGTAAGAAGAAGTAGGAATGTGATTCAAATACCAATTAGATGTGCTTTATTTGCTACCATTCAAGGACTGGTGCTCCTACCATACCACTAAACTTGATCAGTAGCATCAGATTTTGGTCCATTTGCTTATTGTTGCTGTTTCATGGGCTACATTAGCCCTGTTTCTTAAGAGTTGTGTCATTTAGGGATTTTGCCTTGTCATTAGAAACAAAGAAGTTGTAAACCCCTGATGTTACGTGGATTTATGACATAAGTCACTGGAGTTGTAAGTAGCAATGATCAGGCAAAGCCATGTCCTTTTTTCCTCTGATACTTTCTTCTGGCCTCCCAGTGTACTGACTAGCTTTGTAGGTTAGCTAGCCCTAAATAAAAAAACCAATCAGTTTGTATCTGAGGACAGTGAAATGCATCTGAGATATCCCAAACACATTTGGCATGTTTAAACACATCCTTTCAGCTTGTCTTCTTTCATACAGCTTCTGAGTGATGTTAATAATAATATCATTTATTTTGGATGATTGATTCTGTGATTCTTGCTTCTACATCCCAAATGCAATACTTCCAGCCTTGGCTTCTTTCCTTCCACAGGGAAATGTGTTAGACTTCTTCAGTTATTCTAGATATTTAATGCTGGAAGACCAAAACCCATTTGTATACAGGTCTAAAGTTATTAAACAGCCAGAGGTACTTCAGATCTAATTGTTTTATTAGTGCCTCTATGTTGACTTTGATTAAGGTAAGAGATTTACATTGCCAAGAAGAAGAAATTAATTGGGCCTTTATGTATAGACATACGTATTAGATCATTTTTTAACATGGGACAACAGCCATATATAAATGATAAGAAGTGTTTGTATAACACTACTGTTACTTGCTGGTGTTATTTATCTGACAATAACTCTACAGGAGCCAGTGTAATTGGAAGTATATAAAAATCTGTGGAAGATCAGAACAGAGATCTATGATTTGCATTTTGTTTTAGAATCAGAAAATAGCACAAGGACTATGCACAGTTTCAGGAAGAAGGTACTTAGCTTTGCTATCCAGTTAGAGATCCACAAGGGGTTGTTTGTCCCTAAAATCTATGGAGACAAATGTAGCCAACTGACCCTCTTTTAACAGTACGGCTTTATTTTTTTATATCTGGAGGATAGGCAATATGCTGGTATACCTGTAAAATTAACCAAACCTTAGGGAAAGAAGCTGGAGTGACAGAAGGAGATGTCAATTTGTTTGAAGAGTGTCTTTTTCAAGAAAAGAAGTACCACTGTTTTCCTGTGGAATGCACGAGTCATGTCTGAAAATATGCAAATAAAAAAAACCTCTGACAATAACAGAGTATCAGTATTAGCAGCTCTGCCAGTGTCTCTCGACTCACCCGCTGAATCAGGCTGAGGATACAAAAGTTCCAGTTCTACTGTTTACCCAGCTGTGGATCAGCTGGTTTCATATGAGGAATTTGTCTTTCCAGTTTGCTTTTGTAAAAAACTAAGAAATGGCTTGAAACAGTGAAAAAATAAACCCATAAGAAAAGAGCATAACAATTGCCAAGCCAGGCTAAGGAATGCCAGAACTAAAATTGCCATAATTCAGGTCCATTGTGTGCATTATCTTCCAATTTCTAATTGCGTGACCACAGACTGGTGGGTTTTTTGGTTTTTTTTCCCTCACTGCAGAGGATGGACCTGCTGTGGGATGAATCATGGTTACCTCATTGCAGAAACTGTGGAATTTGGAGGGTGATGGCAGAGGATTTCAAGATAGGAAAGGATTGTACTGTAGTTTGGGAAACTGAGTGTTGTCCTGGTATTGGATTTTGTTGCTATTATGGATTTTGTTGTTATTCTCCTGAACATCATTCCTATGTAACGCCGGTCTAGTTACTTAACTCAAAACTTTTCACAGATGGTAACTGATTTTCTGGAAACCCTGACAACTGGAATCTGATATGGGATATGCTGAATACTCACTATTATGGGAACTATGTTTTGAAGATATGTTTTAGATGCTGAAAAGAACTGTTCTTAAGCATCTCAAGTGAGAGACCAAAGTCTATGGTTTCTTTTGGTAATTTTGACTCAATGACCATGAGTCAAAAGTACGTAGAAGGTACTACTTCCTTATCTTCAGGAGCCCTGGCAAGATAAATTGTCAGTGTTTGTAGAACACAGGATCCTGCAGAGAAGACCGTAAAGTGCCTTTTTTTAGGATAAGTAGCTGTGTTTCTGCACTGTCTCAGGTGGTAGATGTCGTACCTAAAATAACAGGGTAAGATTTTTCAAATATTGATGCCACTATTTTTGTGTAGTGAATTAGCAGAGAACCATAGCAAAGGCTTTGAAAGTTCATTTAATCCACTCCCCTGCCTGAAAGCAGGATCAGCTAGGCCTAATATATTCCTGTTAGATACTTGTCTAAAGCTCCAGTGACAGAATTTTCACGATTGCATGAGTTTCCATTGCTTTACTTTCCTTACCATTAAAAAGTCTTTCACAGTAGCTAGCTGTATTGGGTCTGGCTGAGATGGAATTAATGCTCCCCATAGCAGTCTTCATAGTAGTGTGCTCTGCACTGGTAGCTAGAAAGGTGTTGATAACACACCAGTGTTGTGGCTACTGCTGAGCAGGGCTGGCACAGCATCAAGGCTGTCTCCCCAACACTGCTCCCCATCACCAGCACGCTGGGGGTGGGCAAGATCTTGGGAGTGGACACAGCCAGGACAGCCAGCCCAAACTGACAAAAGGGATATTCCATACTGTATGATGTCTGCTCAGCAATAGAAGTGAAGAGAAAGGAGGAGGAAGGGGGATATTTATTCTTATGATGTTTCTCTTCCAGGGGAACCACTATGAGTACTGAAGCCCTACTTCCCAGGAAGTGGCTGGACATTGCCTGCTGATGGGAAGTAGAAAATAAATCTTTTGTTTTCCTTTGCTTCCACGCACAACCTTTGCTTTTGCTTTATTGAACTGCTTTTATCTTGATGCACAAGTTTTTTCCATCTTATTTTCTCCCGCCCCAGTCCTGCTGAGGAGGGGAGTGATAGAGCACCTTGGTGGGCACCTGGTGTCCAGCCAAGGTCAACCCACCACGGTCCTTTTTGGCACCCAACGTGGGGCATGAGGAATTCGAGATAAAGATAGTAACTGGGAGAGGTAACGGGCAAAACATGGACTGAACACACCTAAAGAGAAAAAAGTGGAATGTTTGTGGGGAATTTCATTTGTAATTGTGAAGGGACAAGAGGTGGACTGTGTGTAAATTGTCCACTTTCATTCAGTGTTGTGATGATGTTATTTTGATTTTGGTGTGGAGAATTCTTTTTTTGTTGATGTGAGTGAACTTTGTGAAGATTGTGTGATGAGTGTGGATTTTAATGATAATTCTTAAATATGTTATCCACAGAAGTGAGGGGTAGAATATATTGGGTTTGCATGGCAAGGCTTTGGTAGCAGTGGGGCTACAGGGGTGGCTTCTGTGAGAAGCTGCCAGAAGCTTCCCCATGTCCAACAGGGCCAATACCAGCCGGCTCCAAGATGGACCTGCTGCTGGCCAAGGCTGAGCCCATCAGCGATGGCAGTACTGCCTCTGGGAGAACAGATTTAAGAAGGGGGAAAAGCCTGCTGCAGCAACTCTAGCTGGAGCGAGGAGTCAGAACATGTGAGAGAAACAGCCCTGCAGACCCCCAAGTCAGTGCAGAAGGAGGGGGAGGAGATGCTCCAGGCGCCGGAGCAGAGATTCCCCTGCAGCCCGTGGGGAAGACCATGGTGAGGCAGGCTGTCCCCCTGCAGCCCAGGGAGGTCCACGGTGGAGCAGATCTCCACCTGCTGCCCAGGGAGGACCCCACGCCAGAGCAGGTGGGTGCCCAAAGGAGGCTGTGACCCGTGGGAAGCCCTCATTGGGGCAGGCTCCTAGTAGGACCTGTGGCCTCGTGGAGAGAGGAGCCCACTCTGGAGCAGGTTTTCTGGCAGGACTTGTGACCCCGTGGGGACCCACGCTGGAGCAGTCTGTGCCTGAAGGACTGCAGCCCGTGGGAAGGACTCATGTTGGACAAGTTTGTGAAGGACTGTCTCCCATGGGAGGGACCCCTGATGGAGTAGGGGAGGAGTGAGGAGTCCTCCCCCTGAGGAGGAAGGAGCAGCAGAGACAACATGTTGTGAGCTGACCCCAACCCCCATCCCCCTGTGCTGCTGTGGGGGAGGAGGGAGAGAAAATTGGGAGTGATGCTTTGCCCAGGAAGCAGGGGGGATGGTGTTTTAAAATTTGGTTTTATTTCTTATTGTCTTTGTTTTGATTTGATTGGTAGTAAATTAAACTGGTTTTACCCGTGATAGTAACTGGTGAGTGATCTCTCCCTGTCCTTATCTCGAACCACAAGGCTGTTGTTATATTTTCTCTCCCCTGTCCAGCTGAGGAAGGGAGTGATAGAGCGGTTTTGGTGGGTACCTGGCGTCTAGCCAGGGTTAACCCACCACAGCTATCAGCCCAAACCATCCAATTAATCCTTTTAAAGACCCATCATTAAGTTACTTTTTGAAAGTAAATGTTTTTTGACATTGTTGAAGAGAAGAATCACTTTTGCTAGATGTAGACATCCTATGCATGGAAGCAAACATTGCCATTGTAGCACATCACTGAAAGTGCCAATAGTCTAGTACACATCAGTCCTAAACCTGGATACCAATATAAGATCAGAATTTTGGATTTTTGGCAATATGAAATTACCGGGGCTTTTTTTTCTTAGAAAACATTCACAGGATAACTACCTGCTATTTATCATATACACATTTTTCATTTAAAGATACCAAGAGGTTACTGGAACTTAAGGGCTGATTTGTAGTTTTATGATAAAAAGCATTAGACCTGCCTTCAAGAGATCTAGACTTACAACCACACTCTTTCACTGCTTGCCATGCGACCTTGGTTAAGTCATCTTTGTGTTTCAACTTGCCAGTTTTAACGTAATGTCTAACATTGATATGACATAAAGCTAAAGGTGACTGGGTAGAAGACAATAGCACAAGCACAGAGCCCTGCCCTATTTTAGGATTATCTCACTTGAAGACTACTGACTGACCTGGGGAGCTGATAACAGTAACTTACAAGACAGAAAGAAAAACCCATGCTTGAATATCTTGTTTTCCACTACAGAGATTATAGCGACAGAGAAAGCAGGGAGAATTTCCTTAAATGAATCCTCAATTTTTACCCTTAAAAATCCCTGCTGTTGACACAGCTTATAAATCTTGAAGAGTTCTGGGAAAAGCATTACAAGTTCAACCCGTGTCACCATTACAATAGAGGCATTTAGCATTTTCAGAATTTGTTCCCTACTTAGTTAATAACTAATGGCTAAACATTTGATTAAGCAGACAATTTTACACATTTCCAAAATACTAATATTTAAAGAAAAAACATGAGTCTGTCACTTCGCACACATTGGGGGCTTTGTGCTCATCTGGAAAAAACAGTGTGATATCTCACCTGCATCACTGAGATTTACAGACGTTTTACTGTTCTTTTAGTGTCAGGATAAGGTTTTCAACTCGATTCTTACTGTCTTGTTTGCAAACTAGACAAATCAAGAACACGCTCTTCCCAATGAAGAATGGTAAACATGCAGTGCTTCAGTTCATGAGACAGGCATGACTTTTACCTTGTGAAAGTTCCTGAAATAAGCTGCCTTCTCATCTGGAAATTTTTCTAGCCTCCTGGGTCCTTTACTGGAAGCCTTCTTGAAAACCAACCAACAACGCCTGAAAATCTGCAAACAAAAGCAATGGATTACATTAGCTTTCCTTTAAAGGTGGGCAGTATCACAAATGTGTTCAGTTACATAACTGACTTAGGAAGAAATTTTAAAATGACAATATTTTATTTTAAAAGTCTGGAAAATTCTGACAACATCCACTATTTCTACAAAAGTAATCCCAATTTGTCAATTTATACATATTGTCAGTCCTTTGTACACTTTTTTACTTCAATTTCTTTCATGCGTGCCAAATTTGACAATTCCTGAGATGCAAGTAAATCCATTAACTTTGAAAATGAAAAGCATTATAAGGCTGTCATTAGAGAAAGTACTTTCAGAAATCACTCCACGCATTACTAGCTTTCACATTTACACTCTATTTCTATGAGAGTATTGATACCATTGAGAAACATTCATTGCGGCTTTTAACACAACACAGTAACCGGCAGTTAGTATAAGCTTGTACGTATGCACAGAAAAGAAAACACAATGTTGAAATAAGCACCAGTGTGACAATTACTGGACAATAACATCTAGTTCTCTCACTTAGTTCAATGACAAACTCTCTAAGGAAAAAATAAGAGCAACCAAGCTGGTGAGGGGCCTGGAGCACAAGTCTGATGAGGAGCGGCTGAGGGAGCTGGGGCTGTTTAGTCTGGA
>JAVJGG010000029.1:29957925-29981188 GCA_035590195.1 Aviceda cuculoides | reverse complement strand
GCAAAAACCCTATCTTTTTTTTTTTTGTACAATAGATCATGATTTGTTCGTAAGGGCTGTTCTTTGAGTTTCACTGCAATAACAGGTGACTGACTTGAGTCACCCAGGGAGTACTTCCAGTTCAGTGTTTTATGTCATTAGCGTTAGGAGCGTTATAGAACTCTGTTCCTTATTTCAGAAGAAAATAATTGTATGGAAATTAGGAACAAAATCCAGAATCATCACTGCAGATAATCTCTCAGTACATGCAGGTTTCTTTCCTTGCTTTCAGCAGCTAGTGCTGGTAAACTTCCCAAGAAGTCTTAGAGAAAAGTTAAGTCTTTATTAGCCAGGAGACCTGTGCAGAGTGCAGTCACATGAGCAGAATAAAGAATTGGAAATCAAAGAAAACTGCAATCACTTTCAGTAATAATAATTTTGTAGTTGTCTTCGTTGGTATTAGGTGAAATACTCAAACCAAAGTCTATTTCAAATTGATGGCATCCCTTCAAACTGAAGCTAAGATTTTATATGTGAATCTCTAAGGTTACTGTAAATGTGAACAAAACTGAAAGTTTAACTGTAAGTTTGGAGTGATAGTAGTTCTCAGGGGACTAAAACTATTTTTTTATTCTCATGTTAAGTGATACATGTCCTTATTGCATTGAGTCTTTTGTTTCGAGTTTAAGGAGGATTTACAGGGGATATTTAGCACGTGCTGCTCTGCATATTTTTTGTTGAGGTTTTTCAACAGCCATTTGGAAGGGAAAATACTTTCAGTTTTGTGGAAGAGGAAGAGAGCAACTCCTTGCTAATGTTCCAGAGCAAATGTTCTTAAGGGCATGGACAGTTATGATAATTTAAAATTATAGGTTTTACTATTCAGCATCATACTTTTGTCTGTCCTGAAGCAGCAGCCAATGTCTGAACTGTGAGAGGGAAGGTGTAAATTGTTTTGATGACATTGGGGAAGAACAAAGGAGAAGAAAAGTCTTTAAAATATATGCAATAGTGCATAAAGATTTACAGTGGACTGTTTCATGTGGTTGTTTCCAAGACATTAATTTAATTGGTTCTTTGCAGGTGTAAATAAAAATGTGGCCTTCTCTTAAGTGTAAGATAGCCTCATATCACCTACTCATGCATAAAACCACTCCAACTTCTAGCGTAGATGGCTTATCTTCATGTCAGCCTGTTAGTTCTTTAGGAAGTTTGTCTTGCATCTAGACATTTTTGTTTGGTGCAAGGTACTCAAAACATATCATGCACACTCAGCCTGTTGTTTGTGTATCTTCTCATAGTGATGCTTTTGAAATGTATGTTAAGGGATGCAGTAAAAAATTCATGTTGGTGGAATTGTTAAGCAATGATTACCACCAGACCTGCGTGGTAGTATCAAGCAGTATATCAAATGGAATACTACTACAGTCTCTTTTCTCGTCACAGTAATTTGTTTTAAGGGCATAGTCATGTTTTTTATGGAAATGCTCACATTTTTACTATTGACAAAAAGAAAAAGCCCTTGATTATTTTTTTAAGACAAATCCGAGTGTCAAATCCAAGTGTAGCAACTTATAAAATTATTTTTTTTTTGGATAATTGACTGCTGGGATTGTCAGAGGCAACGGATCCAGAGAGTGGTAGATATTGGTTCCGTACACTGTAAGATCAGTCATAATGCCACCATAGAACTGCTGGATCAAGAAAGAAGGTCTATGTTCAGCAGAGCACTTAATTCCCTTAAGGTTAAATGTGCTTAAACTTAATCAGGATCTAAGTGGGAAGGCAGATCTCTTATCAGTGAAATACATTTTTGTATCTGTTGGCATTAATATAAGATTTTCTTTAACTAAACCAGCTTATTGATGTTTAAGTAGAATTTTAAATAATACTTAAAATCATCATATTAAGAAGTTTACCAAAATTATACGGTATTTTTCTGGTGCACATCTGTGTCAGTTGGAAATGGAATAGACTCAGGGCTTTAATGATGCAAATTAAATTTTCCAGTGAGAGAGATGCCAGTATAGGCCAAGAATTAATTCTGAATCCAAAGGGAGAAGAGCAAACTATTAATTCATTACATCTGGCAGAAGCAATTCGGTAGTTTGCTTTTGGTTACTATGATACTTGGTCTTAAATAACAAAGGAAACTGACCTTTCCCGTATATGCTGTGCATCAATTATAATTACTGGAATCCTCATCTCCCAAATTGAACTGGTTGTATATTGCTTTCTTTATTCTTCCTGCTCTGCCGTCATCCTCTTTACATAAACCTCTTAGGTCAGCTGCTTGAGAGAGCGAGCGCTGAAATCCTTATTTAGTTAGCTGCAGAAGTGTAGGCCTAAGTATACGAGTGGTCTCTTGAAAATCGGGTGCTGAACACTGGATCAAGTATTAGTGCAATAGGAACTGTATGGCACATTGCTAGTGGAGAGAATATCTTCAGGGTACAAACCATTTAAACCCTGGCTGAGTATTTCCTTGCAGGCTAAGACTTCTGGTAAACAATTGTTTTTATGGTTGTACAGCACTGTTTTCAAAAAATGGGGTACCCGGAGCATATTTTATTCTGGAATAAAATTGGTGCCGTGAGGCAGGGGTCCAAAGCTGCCAGGCCTTCACCCCCACACCGTCCGAAGTTCCGGGTAGCTGCGAGTGGCACCAGGCTCTCAACGTTGGCTGCCGAAGGTGGGTGGGCAGAGTGGGGGGGCTCTGTTGCTGCAGCCAGGCACAACCCATGGAAGTGGTGATTTTGTCGGAATGCGGTTCAGGAAATGCAGTTGTGTGTCTTCATTGCAGAGTTCAACTAAGTTTAGCTAAGAAAAATTGAATACTTTAACGATGAGTTGCATTTTGTTTGGCTGGTTCTGTTATATGCAAGCCAAAGAAGTGTGGGTAGTTAAGGAATTGTACTGATGCAAAGCTTTTTAACAAATTTAGGTGGTTTAGGAGTATGTGTCAGGCTAGTGTTGTGACCGTAACTTTGGAAATAGTTCACAGTCTGAAACTAACTTGAACCTAAAGTATCAAAATGAATGTTGGTTTGGTTCTTTTTTAAACTTCTATTTTATTATTTTAATTTTTTACATCAGAAAACTACCTTTGAAGTTTATTGATTCCTCTGATAATACGTTTTTGATATAGTATTAAAACATTTTCCAACCATACCAGCATTAGGTATTGATTTTTAGTATTTCTGATTTCTTTTTACAGAGTTTTTACAACACATTTGTCCTGGTTTTCTAATACAGAAGTTATTATCACAAAATAAATAATTTTACAAATTTGTTAGTGTATTGCTATGAGAAATCATATGCTGGCATCAAATCTTTTCCTGGCAATTTCCTGGAATAATTATCAATGTCTGAGGGAATTACAAAACATGATTTATTTGTATAAAGCATATCTGGAGATAAAAACTTCAGATTGTCTTTTAAATCCAACTTTACACATGGGAGTTTTTTGTTGCTAAAGTGCAAGGTCTTATATGCAAGTCCTGATCTAGAATTGCGATGTGTGTTCTGAATTCTCCATGGAGAATTTCTGTTCTCTGTAGCTCTGCATTGTGAGAGAGCTGGAGTTGCTGATATTGATGTGGAAATGTGAACATCCTGGTGAGGACAACTGCCAAAGCAGTCCTTGATATTTTGGCTGAATCTGACAAGAATGGGGAAATTGCAAAGCAAATTGCTAACCTTAGTGAAGGGAACCATTTTTTTGGTGATCCAAAGGTCAGTCTTTGGTGTTAATTAGGGACGGAATGAGTTGAAATCCTTATTTTTCCATGTCCTCCTACACTGTTGGGACTTGGATATTGTGGGTCTCTATTCTCTGGATTGATCAGAGTTCATATTCTAAGACCTATCAGAATAGTTTTCCACAATAATTTTACATTCAGTGAATTAATACTTGCTCCTTTAAAAACAAGAAAAAAAGATAAGAAAACATTGAAAAATTTCAAGTAGTTTTTACAGAAACATACACTGATATTTTTATTGGGTAGTCAGTAGCAGTGATAAGAATGGTAGAAAAGTCCTTTTTTCACTTCCTTAATATTTTGAATACTAATACAGTACTTTGAATAAGTACATACTATAGGATATCTTGTGTGAAACTAGTATGAGTGTCATAAGAATGTCGCATAGGAACAAAATGAGAATGGACTGCTTCTGTGAGGTAGCTGCAGGTATTGACATCTACTTGGGGAGTATTTTCTTCAAAACAGCTATATTTTTTTTTAGACATTTTAATTAAAAATGAATAATTAGAGCAGTATCTCAAAATCTAGTCGGCTTTAGTATGAAAGTGCCTATGTTTTAAGATTTTGTACTTTGGTTTACTTTCCTTTCTCTCAAGGAAAGGTAATTTATGATTTGGGGTTTTTTTGGGTCTGCTTCCATGTGCTGGATGAAGTACCTGGCTGCTTGGGTAGTAATGCTTTTAGATTTAGATTATATACAGAGTTTGAGAAATCCTGCCTTACCTGTCATGAAATGCTTTTGTGCAAGAGTCAACTTATGCGAGGAGATAAATGCATTATATAACAGTACACAAAATGCTAGTTCAGGTAAAATACATGCTGCTGCTAACTGACTAAGCCTTCCTGTGTACGCTAATCCCAATTTATGTTAAATTGTAATTAAGACAGTTTTGTTTATTGCTTGTAGCCATGAGCATCTGGAAGACTGACTAATCCCACCCATGTGTTGGGGACAATCCAGCTGCTGTTGTTGACTCACAATGCAGAAATTTTGTATTTGTGAATTTTTTTCGTGGGTATTTTTTCAGGCATTTATAGAGGGCCTTTTCTTCTATCGTATCAGGAACTGGAACAGAAGAAGCATCCTAAATAAAATGAATGAAGAGATTTTGGAGCAGGAGGCCAAAATCTAAATAGGCTAGCTGCATTTCCATCCAAACTATGAAATAGAGAGCATCTCTGATTTACCCATGCAAAAATAGATTCACATCTTTTATTGTAGCTGTGCTTCTGTTTTGTGTTGCACATATATTCAGGCATAACTGTCAGATTTTTAGGATTCTGAAGTGTGTTATTCAAAAGGCCATAGGTGGTACTATAGCAGAGAGATGGTAAATGATGAGGAGACAAAAAGGGGCGGTGTAAATTGAGTCTCAGGAGACTACATCCATAAGAATGAGGAACACCTAAGCCCACTTTTTGTAAAATTTCAAGTTTCCAGTTGCATCATCTTTCTTATTACAGGCTAAGTCTAGGTTCTCACATAAACATTGCTGTATGTGTAAATGTTTTGGACCTGTACCTAATAGATACATTCACATAACTAAATATATCATGGATTGTGCCATCAATTGACAAGAATTGTTTTCTGTTTCTCGTATAGCATATATTCTTAAAACATAAGTAGGAGCGCTGAGGTCAGTATAAAGTCTTAATGTGAAAGATTTCTCCCTTCAGGAAAATTATTTCCCTGGGTGAGCATTCATTCTAATGACTTCAAATGATCCATTTTAAAAATCATGCAAGAATGGTAGCATTTTACATTTTCTGTTGTTAAATCTTTGAGCTGTATAGGCATTTCCTATGTTTAAAAGTTTTCTGCTAACGTAACCAAGTCAACTGTTTCTCCAAGAGAAATGTCTCCTAATATTTCATTGTCTGTCTTGTCATGATGGAAAATATGCAAACTAGTGTTAAGTGACAATTACTTTCTCTGAACTTTTTGGGAGACAGCCCATCTAGAGATCATTTTCATCTGGTGTGGAAATTTGGACCTAATTCTGCATTCGTTACATATTGAAAAGCATTTTTGGGTGGAATTTGTTATGAGGTTGTGGTAAAACAGGAATAAAGAATTAGGGGTTAAAAGTGAAACCACACAAGGGCATATATAATAGTTCACACACAATTCAAATGTGAGTGCAACTGCTTTGCAAAATGTTCTGACTCTTCTCATGTTTGTTACCTTGTGATATTTGCAATTGTATGGATTTTTTTGCCAGTTAAAATTAGAATTGATTCTTGTAAGAAGGCAAAATTAGAAATGAAAAAATTCAAAGTGAACACATCCCTGTTAACAGACCTTAAAATGAATGCCAGTTCTGTAGTAATTTCATGTGAATTCTTCTTACAGACAGCAGAGAGCAGCAGTGTGATGACCTGAATCAGAAGGAATGATGTTAAGGAATACTGAAAGTAACTAAAAGTTAAATACTTAAAAAAAATCGATTATTGCCTTTATACTGGTACAATTTCTTTGAGAGACTTTTGCAAAAGTACTTAGAAGATTGTGAAGAAATGACATAAACAATAAAATAACCATCATGGAAATAATTTTGCAGAAAGATGTTTACATACAGTAAAAAAAGTGAAAGTAGAGGGTGGGTAACTGAGTGTCTAATCAAAATGAAGGATGGGTTAGTGTCTGAGCTGTGTATAGAACTGTCAAAAATTATGATATAGTGTAGTTAAGAGCAGAAGACAAGCATTAGCTCACAGACTGTAGTTTAAAGAATAGTTTTTCTTGAAAGCATACTGAATAGTCTGAAAGTTGATGAATTCAATGAAATTAATTTTCAGAAATTATTGACTATGTCCACTAGTAATTTACAAATCAGTGTTTTTATTCATCTTAGGAGTTCATAGGTACAGATCAAACCACATTAAAACATTCAGGATGTAAGTTGTCATGTAAAATATGAAATATTGTTTCTGAGGACTTGGAAATAGTTTCTTTCATGTCTCTCTCTTCCTCGTTTGATATTTTATTACAGCAAAACCAAAATTTTTGCAATTTTGTTTTTCATCAACGACTCTGTTTTACCCTCCATTATTTTCCATAGTAAAAGCAGGATGTAGACTTTTGTGGGTAATGAGCAGATATAAATACCTGTGAGTCAGATAAATTATGCTGTATCCCTTCATTCCAGAGAAACTGCTACAGTGAAGGATGCAAGCAGATGCTGTTGTCCTGGTGATTGCTCATTTGAGTCTCCGGGTCTGCATTCCTCACTTCTGCTTAGATGTTTGCATTTATGTAAACAACTCATATGGACAAAGGCTACATATTAAACACAACTAAATAGAGCAGTATACATACAGTATATATGTGATGTGTTGAAAATGGCATATGGCTTATAAGGAGTATGAGTAAGAGATTGCACTGGAATAGTGCCTTATAGCTGTTAAAGGAAATCTGAGAAATATAACTGTGACATATGATACCAGCTTGGTCATGTCTTCATGGTGTTAACCAGCTTAATATAGAACTAAACATAGAGGCATGAAATTTCAAGTCCACCAAGCTATTCTGAGTGCCTGAGTTTGTGTGCCCCATCTGAGATACGGAAATCAGCAATTGTCATTTTCTGATAATTGAATTACTGATGTGTCTGTGGGGAAATTTTTTTTTTCCTTTGCTACTATAGGCCACAAGACCTGGTCCGAAGTGCACTGAATTAAAAATAAAAGCTGCTACATCCCACAAATTATCCTCCGAGCTCTGAAAAAATACTGTTAATCTCACAATTTTCACTCTGTGAATTTTTTTCTCTCCCCTCCCGCCCCAATTAAATGACTTTCATTTTGGAAGCAGGTGGTACCTTAGCTATTTGTATATGAAGTTATTTGTATTTTTGAATTGGTGTTTTACAGAGGTTTTGATGATACAGATTATTCTTAATGTGTTTGTGACCCTCATTTTTGAGTTTCATGTACTTCTCAAGATATTGCTTGTTTCTAAGGTTCTCCCTTTCTTCGCAGAGCCTTGACATTTCTTAAGCCTGAGAAAGCATGACTTAAATTCTAGAATAAGCTGTTATGCAGCAAGTTGCTTTTCAAAAAGATGCGATCCTGAAACTATTTACTTTACTATTACGTAATTTCATGCTCTCGTGACAATTGTTTGAACTCATATTTTCCACACATTAGCTGATAATACAGAAACCTTGAACTATGTGTAGAAAATCTATATTTAAATAATTATGGCTCTGCCCTCTACACTCTCAAATCATGCAATCACTGCATCAGCAGAGTGTATTGAACATAATCCTTTATATGCATTCACTGCCCACATATGTCAACACCTGCATCTACCAGCTGGCTGAAGTCACTATGACTTCTCTGATACAGCTTTTCATAAAATAAGAGTTATTACTAATTTTGTCTATTTCTAGACCTGATTTGACTGATAAGCTTAAGTGATTTAAGGTCAGTAACTGCACTTTCTGAGAAGCTTGTTGTATGATGCCTTTTCTGTTCAGATTCTTGTTGACTGCATTAAGGGGAAAACAACTTGCTAATTGGTGCAGTTAGAAATATAAATGATTGAATGTTCCTAAAACCACAGTAGGTTTTTGTTGCAAGGAGTAGTTTTGGGAATGTTCAACCTTCAGGTAACATTAAAATCATGTGGATAGTAGACAGGCTTTCTTATGTCTCCTTTTATTTTGTCCTTTCTGAAATCGCTTCTTGGACTTCTGTGCAGTTAATCAATGAATTACGTTTGTATGAAATAAATGTCTGTGTCTGCAACATTATTTCTAGTATCCTAATCAAATATATTTGCCAGTATTATCAACTAGATGGTCTTAGTGTATTTTCCTTAGATGTAGTCCACTCACAAAAGACTCCTGATAGTGCTATCACTTACAACGTATCTGTTTTGCTTTCGGTTGCCAGAACTGCCATCTTCCAATATTAAATCCACTTTTAAAGGATAAGGTTCCAAATACTTGGAAGAAAGGAAACATTGCTGTCACTGTTACTTACAAAAATGGTGGAAAAAAAATGAACTTCAGTTATAACTGTACTGTATTACCTGTATTTTTGTGTAACTTCTGTCTTTCATGAGGGGAAAACAAGTCCTTAATAAAGTCCCATAATATTTGCAATGGAGCTTGTACATTCTTAAGTTCTTTTATAGTGTTTCAAAAGGCAAAGTAAAAATGCCCAAAAGCAAAAATCTCAAATCAACTTTGGTAAGTGGAAAACAAAATCCACACCAATGCTAAAGCTTCTCGTCCAGAGTATCCATAAGGTTTCCTATGATATGGGAGGATGTGAGGATACTGTGAATGGTTGGGTAGCTTTGGGGAAGACCATGTTACCTTGCTAGCTGTTAGGAAGTCTACTCAAATCTCTCTGGATGGAGTTCAGTTGTGTCTCAATATATCTGAAATCAGCGGAGACAGAATGTCTAATTAGTTATACCTAATTTGTCACAACCATTGTTTTAAGTGATTTTGCTATAGTAAATATTGCCTAATATCAGCATTCCTTCTCTAATACAAATTTTCTGTCATTTAACTCACTATTACAGGATAATTATTCCAATAGAAGCATCAGTCGTGCAGACTTGGTAAAGCATTAAAACCATAAAGAAATCAAAATAGACTTTTTAAGTATTCTTAATTCCATTTGAATCACAGAAAATGCTTAAAGCAGTCTCTACATGGAATTTTTTGTGTGTATTTGTGGCTGTAACCTTTCTAAATCAGAAGCACAGAAAGAAACTAAGAAGTGAGGGCAAAAAAGCCCAACAAAATGATATGACAGTGCATAAAAAAAAGTAGATTTTCTATTTTATCAGTAACTATTTCTGGTTGATGGCACATTCCTGATCATCAAGTTCTCAAATTTTATTTTATGTTTGAATGTGTTGATTGATTTTTCTCCAGAATCATCTCTGTGCTAGGTGTTAGATGGTTGGTTTTAATTTTGAAAAGAATTAAGCTCCTTTTCAGGAGACAGCTACTAATGTAGTTCTTTTATCTTGCCCTACAAAAGAGTATGACAATACCAGAAGTGTGGCAGGTAGCTGAGAATGGGTCTGGTATGACAATGACCTTATTCTGATGCTGAATAAATTTGTGTTCTGCTATGGAGAGCCCATGATAATGAGTGATTCCCAGAACAAGAATTAGACTCTGGGTTATAACTTAATGCAGCAAGAATGTCTCTACAAACAGTAGGAAGTTAATGCCAGCCATATATAACCTAATTTTTTTTTTTCCTCCTATGAATTCCTTGCTCAAGAACTCCATTGTTTAGGTAGGAATCTTGTGTTCAGTTGCAAAATTAAAACTTATTTCAGTTGCAACGAGTAGGTTAATGTTAATTTACATCTTTAGTCTATAAATTAGTCCATTTAAGGAAGGGAAAGGAGAAAGAGAGACTGAGTCATACTGTGGTGGGTTGACCTTGGCTAGCTGCCAGGTGCCCACCAAGGTGATCTATCACTCCTCTTCTTCAACTGGACAGGGGAAGAGAAAATATACTGAAAGACTTGTGGGTCAAGATAAGGAAAGTGAGGTCACTCAGCAATTATTGTCATGGGCAACAGACCTGACTTGGGGAAATTAATTTAATCTATTGCCAGTTAACAGCAGAGTAGGGTAATAAGAACAAATCTAAAAACAATTTCCCCCACCCCTCCCTTGTTCCCGGGCTCATCTGCACTCCCAATTTCTCTTCCTCCTCCCCCCAAGCAGTGCAGGGGGACGGGGAATAGGGGTTGCAATCAGTTCATCACATGTTGTCTCTGCTGCCCCTTCTTCCTCATGCTTTTAGCTCCAGCATGGGGTCTCCCCCATGGGAGACAGTCCTCCATGAACTTCTCCAATGTGAGTCCTTCCCATGGCTGCAGTTCTTCATGAACTGCTCCAGCGTGGGTCCCTTCCACAGGCTGCAGTCCTTCAGGCACAGACTGCTCCAGGGTGGGTCCCCCACGGGGTCACAAGTCCTGCCAGAAAACCTGCTCCCGCCTGGGCTCCTCTCTCCACGGGGCCAGAGCCTCCTTCAGGAAACATCCACCTGTTCGCCCGTGGACCTCCCTGGGCTGCAGGGGGACAGCCTGCCTCACCATGGTCTTCATCACCACGGGCTGCAGGGGTATCTCTGCTCCGGCACCTGGAGCATCTCCTCCCCTCCTTCTGCACTGACCTGGGGTCTGCAGGGTTGTTTCCCTCACATCTTCTCGCTCCTCTCTCCTGGCTGCTCTTGTGCATCAGTTTTTAACCCTTCTTAAATACATTAACAGAGAGGTGCTACCACTGTCACTGATGGGCTCGGCCTTGGCCAGCAGGGGGTCCATCTTGGAGCCGGCTGGCATTGGCTCTATTGGACATGAAGCTTCTGGCATCTTCTCAGAGAAGCCACCCCTGTAGCCCTCCCACTACCAAAACATTGCCATGCAAACCCAATACACATAGCCCAAATTTTTTCTCAAACCTACAGCTAAGTAGGTATACTCAGAATTTTAGAATGAATTAACAAACGCTTTTTGGCACAAATACTTTTTCTTTGCAGAACTGATGAACCAGACTTTATGATAAATTTTGGTACCAGGTTTTTGACACAGCACTGTAAGTACCCCAAAATCACTTTGATATTACCTAATGATCAAGTCTAGTTTGTGAATAATAGTCTAGTTTGTGAACAAATAATGCTGGTGTTCTTTATGAGTGTCTCAAATGTTGCATACGAATGGTATAATCATTTCATCAGTTAAAGATTGAGTTATTAGAAAAAGCCTGTGTACTGTCCCTGAAATACAAGGACTTCTTCATTTCTGTTGAGATATCACAATGAAACTGTAATTAATAAGTAACCTAGAGAAGACAGTGAAAGAACAATGACTTGTTAAGATGGGAATTGTGAAAATAACCTTGACAATAGAAGCCAAGTCAAGCTAATGAGGTTTATATGAGGAGGTAAAGCTTATTGAACTTTTCCTACCAGTTAGCTTTTAGATGATGTTATAAATTACTGTGTTTTGGCCATTACAGTACTGATTTCTCCTGTGGACCCTGAAGTAGTTTGATGCGTGAGAACTAATAGTTTCCATTAAGTATTCTGTTTTTACCCTCTTCCTGCCTGCATGAGGCTGCACTTGCTTTGTAAATGGAAAAGCTTATTAAAGACAATGGGAGCTTTGGCACCAGCATGATTATTCTAACAGTTTATTGGTGTAGTGCATTATAAAGAGTAAGGCACATAAAATTCATAGAGCTAATTTAGGACCTATTCTGCCTTTTCTAATTGTGTGTGTGTGCGCTCTTCTTGAAATCATTGAGAGATTTTAATATAAATTCAGTGTGGTGTGAAGCCTTATTCTTATTTGTGCTAAAGCACTCAAGTCTTATCATCATCATCAGTTTATGATGTTTGTCTACTTTACTGCTAATGATGCTGCTGAACTGTAGACAATGATAAACAGGGTTATTGGGCAAAATATGTTAACATTAACATGCTCTTTCTACCTCTTTAAATGGACTTAGTATTTAAATGAAACTCTCACAAGTAAAATGGAAGTTTTATTGTGTTCTTTTAGTGATATTGTGGCACTATTAGACTTCACAATATGCATTTTGCTATGTTCAGCCTTTGAATAGTGAAGAATCCTAGTATTCATCAAATGGTTTTGTGTTAAACTAAAAACTTAAAAGGCAGGTAAAAAATTTTGACTCAGCCAACATGACTAGAAAAACTAGAGCATCGTGTTTAAATGAGTAGAAAACTTTGATCCTGTTGGGAGTGGGGCAGAAATCAGTGTGCATCTTGAGTTTTTTATTAAATGTATAAGAAAAGAATCTGAGTTCCATTCTAGTTCACAGCAAATTATATTAAGATGGAAAATATTTATTAAGATTAGAAATTGGAATAAACAAGCTATCCTTGAGGTGTTTGGCATACAGAATAGGGATTCTGCCATTACAAAATGGCATGGAACAAGTTTATTAGTAATACAAATGGATGTTCAGGTTGTCCAACAAAAATAACCATTTACACCTATTTTTTGACACAGAGTGAAAAGAAAACAATGTGGCAGAGTTGTATTTCCCACTTTTTTTTAGATTTCTTCGAAATAGTCCATGGGGAAGTAACTTCAATAGGTATGGGTTCCTAAAGGACCATGAGACATTTAGGTATTTCTGTGACATGATATTCCAGGCCAGACAATGGTACAAACTGTGACCAATCATTTGCAGTTTTTAGTAAAGGTATCTGTACTCTTATGTCTACCAAGAAGTCAAGGAAATTCTGAGTATCTTTTTATATCCTTATTGGGACAGATGTAGATACAACTGTACAATACATAGTTCTGGTGTCTTTCTGACTCAGACCAGACGTGGAAGACCAGCAGAAAAGTTGACTATCAAGCAGGTAATAAATATAATCTTTTTTTTCTGACTGCTTGTACATTTATGTGTTAGGAAAAGGGGAGTGTTTGCACCTCAAAATAGACCTTGCTCTTCATCTTTGTATAGCAAATGGATGAGAGAGACTTACATGCAAATGCACGAATGTTTGGGAGTGAAGTCTTCACCCTCTAGTGTTTGTCCTCTCCCAGAGAATACCTCAATCTGTTTTGTTTAGTTTCCTTTGTTTTGTATTTATCTTTCAATGGCAATGGAAATGCGTGCCACAGTAGTGGTTGTATTACTGCTTTTTTCCTCTTATTTGATCTTACAGTATGTATCTTGTCTCAAGTTACGGAAGACTTTTCTTCCTCCAAGTAAATTAACAAGACTGTCCATTAGAAAGGAAATCTGCTCTCTGGCACCAGTGACAGTTCATTGATAGTAGAATATCGAGCTTGTTGAGTCATCAGATTGGCTTAATCTGCATAGTAGCTTTTAATTTTTAACATTTTATTACAACTTTGAAATGTGTAATTCTTGGGATATTTTGGCCAGACGTGTCAAACCTTAACCAATAATGAGTAATTTCACTAGGTAGCAGTTTGTCAGTTTTGTTTTTACTGTAGTGGCTCTGTCAAATTATCTACAGATACAAGATCAGATGTAAGTCTTGACAAGCTTGTTCTCAATGGATCTGCAAAATTGCTGCTTTTTCAGAGGTAGGATCTACGTTGTTGTAACCCGCTAAATAGAATACATGGCTTCAGAAAAAGCTCTGTTTTATATAGAACTGTGTTAGATTCCAGGAATATAGTTGCCTGGAAGAAAAAGGACCTTTTCATTTGGATTTTCTCCTGCTGTGTGAGGATGTCTTTGCTTTTTTGCAAGTTGTTGCAGATTTACTTCACGTTGCTTTATACCTCCTGAACTTAGGACACGAGTAAATGCGCAAGCTTAGGTTTACAAATTATTACAGCGTTCTGAAGATTAAGTATGGCTTACATACTGTAAGCCATATTCACAGTATGGACTGTTGGCTCACAAAGTGGTTGTTCAGAAACACCAGTGTGTTGGCAAGTTTACAGATAAACTAGAATCCAGTAACAGCTCTGTGGACTATACGCTTCTGCATGTACCTCTCTAATACCTTGTAATAATTGGGCTGTCTTGAGTCAGCTCTGATGAAAAGTTTCATTTTTTACAGGTGCGGAAAGGTGCACATAAAGAAACCTACCCGTAAGGAGTTAGCATAACTGTAACAGAATTACCACAGGAGCTTATGGACAATTTTCAAAAGCTGAACCCTTGGCCATAGAGGGATATAGAAAACCCAGGCACAGTCAAAGCAGATTGAAAGCTAGGAACAGTGAAGGGTCTTTTGAATAATTTTTGAAATAGATTTATAGAGAAAAAAAATATTTATCTCTGAGATATGATTATGATTGTCTTTTTTTTAACTCTTGAATTTTTCATCAGAGAAATGGTTCACTTTTTTTCTTTTTCTAGATTTTTAGTGATATAGATGAGATGATCAGATGTGATAGGGTGTTTTTGAGGGAGTGAGTAGGGGGGACTAATTCTATAAAAACAAACTCCTAGTATCCAGTTTGCTGAACAACCTGAAATTACATATCAGGACCATAATTACATATTCAGAACTTCTCTGTAAGTTTCCAAAAAGGCATTCTATTGTCCTAGTTCCTACTTTAAACACTTCCGATGTAGGCAGACAAAATGTTATAGAAGCAGAGAAGCAGAAAATGTAGTTAAACCAACTGTTCTTACTTGAAAAGTGTTGACAGACCTAATTAATTGCTGGGCCCCTTGATGTGGGTGATTATACCAAGAGGTGCTTTAAGGTGCTTCTTCAAGGGCTGAGAACAGATTAGAATATGAAAAAGGGCTTCAGAAACTGCTGGGGATCAGTGGAGTCTGCACATACAGATGAAGTGTAGGGAAGAAATAGGATCAGGAGTAAATAAGCCCACAGCACGCAGGTCAGCTTCAGTTGTGCGCCATAAGGTGCGGAAGGGTGCTGATGGAGAGAGGCTCCCTCTGCCCATGTCACTCACATGGGATTTTCAGAAAATGTAGAGTGGTGCTTATTTGGTATAACGCTGTCTGAATTTCTTCTCCGATACATATTCTTTTATGGAGTGGATTTTTCTGTAAATATATGTTAGAAAGGGCTGAAACATTTTAATTGTCTCCTGGATTTTTTTTGTCAGAAAATATGTGGATTAATATTGTTCATAAAAGGGCAAGATCACAGCCACAGCTGCCTCTGAAAATCACTGAAGTTATAAACCTATTAATTTCTTGGTGGTATCATTAAAAGAAAAATATTTTATGCAGTGATTGTGGGGGTTACTTTACTGTCTTTTTAAAGGCATTTGCCCTCTCGATCGTATTTGCCATTTCCAGTTGACTCTATCAGAATTGGTAGACATACTACATGCTAAAAAGCAGTGTCTAGCTTTAACTTTTAGTTCCCTTAGTTGATTATATAATGAAACATGACCAGCAACTAAATTTTAAACTGACATTAAGGTAAAATGAGCACAGTACTGAAAACTTCAAGTGTTTTCTTTTATGTTCAGCTCACAAAACTGTTCTCTATTCAAATAAAGATAGAAAATACATGACAAAGCCCAATATTGTGACCAGGACTATTTTCTTTTGCTATTCAGCGATTGCCCAAGTAACCAGTAAACATTTTGGCGTATCTCTTACCTTTACGTAACTCAAAGACAGTACAGTTCTGTGTGGTAGAGTTACAGACTCAGTGATGTAACGTTTCAAATTAGTAAACTAATTCACTACAAGCTTGTTATCCAAATTTGGTAAAAATAGTAAAATTGACAAGTAAAATTAATCCCTTCTGTGATTCTTTTGGATACAATGAGCTGTATTGTGAACCAGATTTGGCTCAGTATCTGGAAACGGAGCCCAGTAGACCATACTGAATTAATGGATACTGATTAAAACCTTTAAAGATTAAGAATATCTTCCTGTTCAATAGCATTCATTTTCAAAGCTCATGATATTGTTTTCTATTCCTGAAAATAATAAGGATGTTCCTAGTGGAACACACACTCACATAGCCTCATGCCCAATTTATTTTACCAGTCTGTCTTCGCTTTTCTTTAACTCATTCATAGTCATATATTTGGCATATTTCATGGCAGTACAAAAAGCCATCTTTTCTGTGCTTTTTGTCATCTGTGTGCTCTTCATCTTATAAGCATTAAAAGAGCCCTCTGGCTAGAATGTTAGGTGATCTTCCTATTTCATTATATCAGTGAAAGAAAACAAACATTATTTTGAAGATGTAATTGAACTTAAAAAAAAAAAAAAGTCTGATTACACTAGGCAGTAAGTGAGCATGGACCGCTTAAATTTTATTTTCAGAAAGTTAAATTTTTTAATATGACTAGTTCAGGTACAGTAGGCTACAAATTAGATGAAGTTTTGCAAGGCATAATTCGTTATCTATTATAATAGCTTTCATTGTGTAGCAGGTCAAAATGAGTTCGGTAGTTATAAATTAGGTTTTTGGATATTAACAGCTTAATGGCTGTGGAATTTGTATCAGGATCATGATCATTTTTTATGCTTTAAGCAAGCTATAAAAAGAGTTTTAAGGCAATACAAGAAGCTGCTCGAATTATTAAAAATTAGTTTTTTCCAGTAGCAGAAAAGCGACAGAAGAATTCATGAGCTATCAGAAAAGCAGAACATTTGTACAAGGTACAAAATATTCCAAAAAGCAGGTTGCATTCATTATGTATTTCATCAGTAAGCACTGTTGGTACACTTCTGCATTTCAGCGCCAAGTGAAGTTCAATGCCAGTAGAAGGTCATCAGAGAATGAATGGATTCCAACACTACTATTACTTTATGAGCTATTGCTCATTTTACCACTTCAATGTTGGGAGAGATAAATTTTATAATCCTGAAGTTATTTGGATTAGCTGCTTAGAACCTTTTTTGTAAATTATAATACTCTAAAGCACCTCATTTTTACGTTTTTGAGCTAAGAAGAACTTATCGAACAAAAACACTGCATACTGTACATGTGCCAAAGTAGCTCATGGGAGGTTTGAATACCTCTGAATGGCATGGTGCCAGCGACATCTTGAGCTGACTGTGCTGTCTTAAAGTAACAATCTAGAAACACTTTTTAAGCTTAAAAAAAAAATATGAAATCTTGACTATATAAAGCTCTTGCTATTTAGAAGCAAAATAAAGAGAAGATATTTTAGTGCAGTGGGCCAATAGGTATGAGACAATGAGATTGCCTGCTTAACTCTTTTCTGAGCTAACATAATGAAAGGATGAAATGGGTGACAAAGAGAAAGACCTGATCACATGCACTTAGAACATGAGGTACTCTGTAACATGGTCTAGTGGGCAGGGATGATGGTTGGACTCGATGATCTTGCAGGTCCTTTCCAACCTAAATGATTCTATGATTCTATGTCTTCTCTGGGTCTAGTCCCATCTTCTCTAGGTGACTTTGTTTTGAAATAGGCATAATAAACTTTCCCAGTAAAGAAGGTACATGGGGATTGTTGGTTATGGGATATTATGTAGTTGAGAGTTACAGAGACAATTTATTTACTGAAAGTAAAATTGGTACCATTGTAACTACATTATTTTGCATCCAGTATTTGTAGTGTATCAATTAGGCCCAATGGCACTGGTAATGAGTCAATAGATCCTAAAAGTTTTAAGTGCAGGGTAAACATTTTTTAGCAAAGGAAGAGATACTTTTTAAACTAGAAGCATTTAGGCCCCAAATCGAAAGTTATGGACTGCACAGAAGCTCATCCTGAATAATTTCTGTGGAAAATAAATAAGGCTTGGAACTCTACTGACCTCTCTACAGCTGTCAGCCAGTGGTGATGGCAAAATCAAAGGAGATTTTCTAAGGCATTTTTTTCTTCTTTCAAATTCAAACCAGGTCATGTGAATTTCTAGGGTTTTTTTACTATAAAGCTATGGAACGGTCCCAAAGAGGTATGTACAGCCCAGCTTTGCTTTTCAAGCTTGGAATTACATGGGCTTCATTTGCATTGTCATAGACTTATAGAAATCTCATCTTGTATGCGTGACAAGATCTCCATTTAATGACAGAGGTGGAGTGTTTGACAGGTACAGATTAGGTATTAATTAGCTAGACACAGGAATTGCTGTTGATCTCACCTAATGCTATTTCTGGCAGCTGGATGCAACTGAAAGAGTCATCTCCGAGGTACCTGTGATGGCACCTGTACATGAGCATACACTGGGCTTAATACATTTCACAGAGAGAAAAGCCCTCATTGAGAAGCTCACTGATTTATCTTAAGGCAAATATGCATGTGCTAAAAAATTACCATGTTGTAGTACTACAAGAGAAAGAATGTAGTCTCTATGAAGGATTATGCTGCTGATGGTAAGTGCTAAGCAGACTCTTTCATATTTTATTATTCAGAAAGTATCAGATTTTTTTAAAAATTCATTAAGACATTACACTGGTAGAACCTCATCCTTGATTTTGGGTGCTGGATGATTTGTCTCTTTCAAGCTTTTCTCTGTATTTCAAGTGTGGAGACAAGAATTTCTTTTCTTTAATGAAAGCTTAAATCTAAAGGACATAACCTGACTGCAGCTGCCAGGATTTTCAAACATCTGCAGGTAATAATGAAACTCCTTATGGTAAAGTAGCATGGTCAGTTACCACCAGAAAACTAATAGAAATTCTAGTGTGACAAGGAAAACAAAACTGTCATAAATAGCTATGCCTGAGGACATTTTAGTGTCAGAAGGCCTGATTAAACACCCACTTAAGCTCACAGGAGTCATAAGATGGGACTAAAAGACTGACTTTGTTCTAACTTCAGTATTCTTTCTGTGACTTCAGTGGAGTTGTACTGAAACCAAACTCCTGAATTGGACTATACTGTGTAGTATTATTAGCAAAGGAGAATTACATGAAAAATAGGTGAAAAGGAAACATGTTAAATAGCTCTCAAGAGGATTTATCCATTGTTTAGAGTGGCATTACTTCCACTTACAACGTCTAGGTAGTATAATAATGGAAACAACATCAGAAAAGAAATGACGAACAAATAGGAAAACCAAGCTACTTCTGGCCCCACACTGTCAGATTTTTGACTTGAGATTACATGAAAAGGAACAAAACAAATATATTGACAGAAGCAAAGGGGCATTGGCAGTTATACCTTAATCTAATAAAACAACGTCTATTTCTTTATTCCCTGTAATACTAAAGTACAATTATTCTTCAGGTAGCAAGGGTTCTTTATGGCTATCTGTAGAATTATCATTGCCTGATTTTTCTTCAAGGTAAATTCAATGGCATCATGAAACTTGTGCATTTGAATTTGACATTCTCAACCTCAAAAAGCTGAGGGACAGCAGTACATCTTGAAACTTAAAGTTCTTCCCCTCATCTCAGTGTCCTTTTGGCTAGTTTAGGAGCTTTCCACTCAGTATTGTGCTTTTCATGAACCGCTTCTTTGTATTTTAAGGTGCCTCATGGTTCATGCATTTATAAGGGTCTTGGCTACCCCACTGTGAATACCAATTAGTAGTACAATACCCAAATACCTACTACGTTTTCTGAATCTAGCCTTATATGTCTTACTGTTGTACCTCCCAGCACGAATCTTGCATACTTTCCTTGGTCCTTTCTAAGGCATAGGCCCTCGTTAACGTCAAATTAAAATGGGCTGCAGAGTTTTGCTTTTTATTCTTTGTCAGATATTTCTTGACAGCCTGGAATTTGCACTAACCTCTGTTTGATCTTTCACACTCTGACAACCTCAAACTGGTAGTTTGTTAAAGGGTGCCAACATATCTTGCATATTAACATCTATGTTAAACTGACTTTTTAAAAAGCATTTCAATAGCATTTGGCATGAAATAACTTTTTAATGGTGACAATTGTATACTATTGTCATTGGAATTATTGTTCCTGATCATATCAATTGGCATGTCATTTAGCAGTGTTTCTTGAATTCTCTCTGGAAAAAGATACAGGTTTTATTATGATCTGCACAATATATTTCAGGAATATTTAATGAAGTCACACTTTTCTCAGAAGTAATCTTTCAGCTTATTCAGGTCACATACGTTTTATTGGGCTATAGGTGAACACGAGAAAATGTGATGGACAGAACTGTACAATTTCTATAATATGTATTTCAGTGTTAGAATGGAAGGTCTTTCTTCTTGACTAACACCTGTCTACTGTGAACTGTTGTGTCCTACAACAGGAAAGAGCTATTTCCTCTTTCTGTTCACGAACTAGCTTGATCTTGGTCAGCATGGGTTGAGTACAAAGGGCTACTGCTCTGTCCGTTTCTCCTCTGGGATGTGGCTGTGGCAAATAGTAGGGTGTAATTCATAGGTGCGCGGACAGTACAGAAAAATAAATGCAAAGAGTAGTTTTCTTTGAACACAGTATCACCTACACCAACCCTTGCAGCTGTATATAGCAACAGCACCATCTTTGCACCGTTTTTGACTTGGCAAAATACTCAGGCAGGGTCATAGTCTATTTGGGAGTATATTATCATGTTTAGAATGCTAACAGTTTAACTGTGACAAATTTTAAAGTTTAAGAATCACTTCAGATAAAATACCTCTACATCCTATTCTGCTGTTTTCTCTGGAGGCGGTCATCATAGTTCTCAGATTCTTGCAAAATTTGAACTTGCTGTCGTTTTCTCAGACAAATTAGCAGTGATTACAACTAAGGAAAGACTGCAAGCCGTGACATGGTAATTATTCTAAGAGATAATTAAGAAGAAGAACAGAAAAATATTACTGAAGGATGAAGACAGCAAGCTACGTTATAACTTAAAGCAAAAATGCTGAAACTCGCATCCATACACGGCTGTATTTTTGTGTGTTGGGTTATACTATAGAAAATGTAGTCATCTCACCAAATAGCCATCATTTTTTTTTTTTTTACCCCAGGATGATCTCCTGGGGTCATAAGAATGTGAACCAGAAGGGATTCTGAGAGCTTGTCTTATTCCAACCATTCCATCATCTTTTTCTGAGTTGGAATTGACTATATCTAAAGCATTGTCTCAAAAGTTCTTTAACCTGTTCTTGGAAACTTGAAATGATAAGTATTGCAAAGTGTCCCTAGGTGATCTGTGTCCATGTTCACTGCCCTAATTGTTAGAAAATGTGGCAAAATCCAACATAAATTCCCTTTGCTGTACTTTAATCCCTTTGTGTCTACTCTGTACTTAATGGGCGCTGAGAACAGCTTATTGACTTGTTCTTTGCAGGAGCAAACATGGAAAATTATTCTTGTGTTTTCTTTCAATCTTATCCTCTATGAAGTTAGTCCTTAAAAGAAGTGACCAATTCAAAGAAAAATTAACTCACAATGATGGAGAATGTTCAGCCAGTTAACTTCAGGGCTTGATCTGATGCTGATTGAAGTGAATAGGAAAGTGATTTTGATTCACAGAAACTGCATTTTTACCACATAAAGTGCCAATGACCTCATTCCTGCTGCAGCCCGACATGCAGATGCTGGGCAGCACAGAGCTGGCTAAGCTTCTCAAATACATTAGCAGTGTTAGCCATACCATGTCCCAGCCCCGACCAGCTGGACGAAGAGGATAGAACATTCATGCTGTCCAGGATACCCAGATGGTGTTCTTTACTTTTTATTCACCATGCTTTTACTGTCTGCTTTTCTACTTTCATGGTCATGTTTGCCGTCTATTTATTTGTGTATGTAAAATTAAATTCCCTTGTTTTCTCCTCCTCTTTTATTTTCTGTAGTTATTTTACATAGTGGCATCTGTGGAATGCTGCGACCTTAATTACATGTTTAACATGCAAATTGAGGCAAAGGCAGCAAAAAGCCAAGACAAATGTAAAAAAAAAAAAGTCCTACAGTTTTTGTTAAAAATTCCTACAGTTTACTTCACAGTTTGACAGCATGGGTTAGTGTTCTTAGTATCGTTTCACATTCTAAGAAAGCATGTACCTATGCTCTCACATAAAATTAAGAAAACAGTTTGAATATATAGGAAAATACAAGCATGTTAGAATTCACTCCTTCGTTCGTTCATGCAGTACCTAATTCTATCTTAGAAACTTAATATTGTAATATTAAGAGTAATAATTCAAGATCAAAGGAGGGAAGTTGAAGTTATTTTGAAAACATTTAAGAATAATTTTTCATTTTTAGTGAAAAGCTTATTTTTCAGGAAGTTTTATGTGTCATTTAATGCACTTTATCGGGGAGACAGCAGGACAGTTTTCAGTTTTTTGAAATGTCTGATCCAGTCTCATGTTCAAATTCTATCTGGATGCTTTAAAATGTAATGACAAGTTGCATATATGCTAGAAGCCTCGAGTTATACATATTACAGTTATTGAAATTATCACTTTATTGTCTCAGAGCACTCTGGGGAGCTACTGGCAATCTACTCCTTTCTAACCCAATTCACATATGTCTTGGAAAGGGAAGGTTCTGTTCCTCTTCAGTGCCATGTTTAATCCCAGGTAAGCATTTACTGGTTTATGTTCACCTGTCTACAATAAAACAGTAGCATCAGCCATATTTAACAAGATTATTTTGGGGTAGCAATTTATATATATATATATATATATATAATCACACACATGCATACACATTTATATTGCACCAGAGCAATAAATATTATATATTTATATATGTATATTGCACGTGATAACCTAACCACATGACTTGAAGTGCTCCTGAATATAATAGCTTGTGTGAGTGGAGGTGGCTACTGTGCATCTTATTACTGCTGCTTGAGTGCCATTTTAGGGCTGTATCCCACATTCTGCTGTGTAGGCACTCTGAATTTAGCTGAAAGACTGTTGACATCAGTGGGCCAATTGGAGTGACTTTTTATCTCATTCCTGTTCTTGCCCTTTAATACACTCAATTT
This sequence comes from Aviceda cuculoides, assembly GCA_035590195.1. Taxonomy (NCBI): domain Eukaryota; kingdom Metazoa; phylum Chordata; class Aves; order Accipitriformes; family Accipitridae; genus Aviceda; species Aviceda cuculoides. The sequence continues at coordinate 29,958,121 of JAVJGG010000029.1, read as the reverse complement.
CAGTACCTTATTTTAGCATTCCTTTGTCATGGTCTGCAAACTTAAGAGTTTAGTGCACCATAGGAAGCAGAAAGACAACACGCTAAAGTTATGAGAAAGAAATTGCATCGTGTAAATGAGTTTTGGGGTAGTTCTGCTAGCCTTTCTCTCTAGATAATCTTGGGTATTCAGGAAACGTGTATCTATAAATACTGGG
>JAVJGG010000029.1:29877353-29957915 GCA_035590195.1 Aviceda cuculoides | reverse complement strand
TACTCCCCCCCCCCCCCCCTTTTTTTTTTTTTTTTTTATTTTCAGTTCTTTATGTTTGCATTTGCAATTTCTGGGCAACTTCAAATCTTCCATGCTGGCACAGCCTAGATTGGCTAGGGTACCTCCATCCAACAGGAATAGAAACCCTCTATGCTGGCACACAGATAATGAAGTGGTATGGTAGAAACATCAGTTGCATAATTATGCTTCAGTTTATGCTGAAGAAAAAGCAGGCATTTCCAGCTTAATTGCTGCCCTTGTGTATGAGAGGTCTGTTTCTTTAGAAGAAATTCAGCTACAATGTAATTAGGAGTGCAGAAAAACCAAGCAGCAAAAATGTAAGTGTTGGAGGATTATACAGGCAGCAAAAGTACTTCATGAAGGTATGCAGCATGAAAACATTGTACTTTCCCTTCTCCTCATGTGATCCAAATTCATTAATTTACTAGGACAACCCAGTGGTGTAAATAACTGTTTCTTGTACTTTCGGATTCAAAACCAAAATTCAGAGTTTAAGGGAACAACTGGTTTACAGGTCATAAGTAATGCTTCCCAGACAAGGATGTTATCCACGGTGTTTTTCTGTATCAATAGAAAACTCTGCTTTTAATTTTTCAGTCATGGGGCTTTGTCTAAACCTGTGGCATTCAATAGAAGATCAAATGCTGTATAAGGCTAGAAATATAATACAGTAAATATGGCTTATTTTTTATTAAAACATTGGTAGATCATTTAAAAAGTGCACTCCTTTATTCAGGCTGCTAGAGTCATGTTGAAATCCTTAAATCATTCAGATAGTGCAGTAATTGCACACATCTGATGCCAAGATTACAAAACTTTGATAGAAGCTGTAGCTTTGTTTTTGCTGTAGATATATCATGTTCATTGCTGCACTGAATCAAACAAAGACTTCTGTAATACCTTTCCATGTTATATTTAAATCTTGTGCTCAGAGTCCAATGAGTCATGTCAGTGGCAGAGCTAGTAAGTGACTTTATATTTGTATCTGAATAACCATCCTTTTAGGTTTATAAATGGTTCTCCTTTTTAAGAGCTGCTAAGTATGCAGCAGTTGCCTGAGCTGTATGGACTTCCTCATTAGGCTGATGAACTTCAAAGCATTTGGGGTGCCTTCCAAGTATGAAGGGAGGACCCACAATGCATTTCAACTGAAGTTAAGGGTAAAAAGAACATTTTTTAGAAAATGATGTTCCAAATAATTAATTTCTTTTTCAACTAAAAGACTGTGTAATTTTTCGTCCAGCAAGCTGCTTTTTCTTCTTGCCACTTCTGATCTGTAAAATGAAGTTTTACTTGAGTGAACGCCTTTATTGACCTCATGTGTACTAGATTTTCCTCTGTGGAAGTCAGCATAGGTACATAGCTTATGAATGAATTCTGACCACATTTTACCGCAGAGGGGTATTTAGCAGTATCTCCTCAATTCTTTGATTTTCGTGCCTCTAAGTTCTGTTTTGCTATGGTTTAACCATAGACTGTCCAAGTCCTACTGGGTATGTTTAAGTTAAACTGGATATATGTTTGGTTTTATTAGAGATAACTTCGAAAAGGTGTTCCATAGAAAGCCTCTTATCTTATGTTTCAATAAATCTCAGCCTGAAGACAGATGATTTTATTGATTTTAGTATTAAGCAAATAAACCACAAATTCTACTTGGGGTCTTGAGTCTGGGAATAAGGCTTAATTCTTTGGCACAAGGTGTGTTGAATGGGCTGTAATGCAGTCATCTTGAAGTCATTTCAGGTTTGAGTCCAAATACAACGTAGGATCTAGAACAGTATATTTCCACATGGTAAAATTCTTCACTGTGATGAAGACAATGTTGTTTTAATGACTTAAAAGAAGCTGTGAGAGTAAGATTTTAAGATAAGGTTTGAAACTGTTCACCTTCTGGAGTTTAGTGTTCCTTTTCTCATGTATCAGATCCTGGAAAATGTTGCATAACCAGAAGTGTGAGGAACCACAGTACACTTGGGTGCTGTGGGGGAGGGACTCTTATAGAAGGTTTGTAAAAGAACGGACACCCCTAGTGTATCTGTGTGGTTTTTCTTTCCATTTCTATGTGTTTATTGTGAGATTTGTATAAATGAAGATTAAAGGGTTGGATATTAGCCTGCTTTTTGAAAGTAGGGAATGTGTTCTGCCTTGAAACAAGGAATACTTGCCAGTGAGGCTAGATTCCCTGAGGTCAGCTCCACACAACTTGCTGCTGCACTTGGTACTTGTCCATACCTGTAGGCTGGTCCCTGAGGATGCCTGTCCCTTATAATCTAAGGCATGGGACAACCTATTTACCAGATCTCCCTTCTAATGCTTTAACGTGAGCTGTGGCATATGTATGGAGGGAGAAGAGGAGAAGGACTGCAAATAACTGTCACTGCATAGTGCTTGTTATGCATTATAATGAAGACTATTTCCTTAGAGGGATTGTATTCTTATGGGATTTTCGAGTACTGAAGTTATTAAGTATGCCTCTGATTTTATGAATCAGCCTGTTAAAATCATAGTCTGGACTTCCCACCTGAAAGAAACTACAGCTTTGGGAGTCAGTGGTATGACGTGACATTTACTTTGCATTTCTTGACTTTGGGTTACATGCTACCATACAATGTGATATACTTGGACAGTACTTAACCCTGCATGATAGGGAATCCTGACGTTGAGAACTGAAAAGCTAACATGAATTGAAGTTTGAAAAATAAATTTTTGCAAGCTCTAGAAGCTGGCATTTTTTATTAACTTTTTTTTTATTACCCCCAAGAAGGGAGAAACAGGAAAAATGTATTTCGTAAGTGTGCATGACTGCTTACAATTCTGGCAGCGGAGCACAGAGCCTACTGTCCCTCAGATAAAGTAATTTGCTTTCTTTGTGCCTATGGTCATATTAAAAATGTAGCATTTTGCAAGAAGACAGTGCAACAAATTACAGATGATAAGCCATGTAGTTTGGTGAAATAATTTTACGTGATATGACATGACTTTACAGAGCTCAATGGAATATCAGCACTGCATAATAGTATGTCAGTGGCTTTAAGATGAGGAAGTCATCCTCTGTTGAAGTTGTAGCTATTTTAATAAAAGCACTACGGTTTTTATAAAAGTCAAGTTCTAGGTGTGCTTGTCTGAGATGCAGAAAGGCCAAGATGACAGAGGAGTGGTGTTCAGGTGAAGTTGTACATGGGAAAGCCAGCAGTGTACAAGGAACTCATTGTATTACTTATTCTTCTGCTCACTGTTACTTTTCAACTGCTTGTGCTTTTGTTGTTGTCAACTGTTCCAGACTGAACTTGATGTTTATCACAAATCTAGTTGCTGTAACCATGAATAGTGTGAGTATTATGCTTTTCATAGATACTGAAACAAGAAGTAGTTATTTCATGAAGTTTACTAGAAAGAAGTGGATCATGAAGAAAAGATGTGGATTAACCATACAGTGTGATGTGCCTGTTAGTGGAGCAGTTATTACTCAGATTTTATGTAGGACAGATATTTAGGCTGAATAGGTAATTCACTATCAATTGAATGATCAGTGCGGCTGGCATTAGTAGTGCTGTATAGCATATAGGAAATCACTGACAATTTGTCTCTTGCACTGATCAAATTAATTGGCATTCCAAAGGGAGGATAAATATTTTCTATATTTCCATACTATGTATCCTGCTCAAAGAGAAAGCTGAGCTGAGATATTCTGATCATTATTTTCCAGTTGTTCCTAATTTTCTCAAATCAAGGAAATTCCTTTGGGACGTTTAACCTAGCAGATAGAAGCAGTAAAAGATTCAATGGCTGGACAAATTCAAGTAGGAAATAGGGCCCAAATCTTTAACAGTGACTGTATGAACAATTTGCCTAAGTTCTGTATCACCTGAAATCATTAAATCAGGGTGATCTTTCTAAAGCAGAGCTTACAGTTAGTCTGTAAATCTCTATTGTTTGTATTATGCTGTTGATCTAATAATACAATTACACTGGTTCTATTTGGTCTTATAGGGCCAATTTTGCTTGTACTTTTTCCATTTTTAAGCAGGAAGTAAAAGTTGTTCTTAATTTATGCAAAATTGGTTTGGCATGTTACACATGACATCTTGTGGCAATGCTTTTTCGGATTTGTTGTTCCAGTGAGTGTCAATGATTTATGGAATAAAATAATAGAATGTATTTTTTATTACTACTTTCATTTATGATTTTGACTAACTCACTGTGACTGGAACTCCCTTTAATCCTTCTGTATTGAGAAGTCTGATTTGCTAATTTCAGTCCTTACTGCCTGCTTTCTCCCAATGAAATTGCTTTAGGGAACATCCCTGGAGGTATTAAAAAAGCACACAGATGAGATACTCTGTGCCAAGGTCTAGTGGGCATGGATGACGATTGGACTCGATGATCTTGAAGGTCTTTTCCAACCTAAAGGACTCTATGATTCTATGAACATAAGAGAGCTTAGTTATATAGTGTTTTTAATGACAATAACACAGGTTAGACTGAAATCATTTGCATGTAGCAATGCATTTTGCCCTGCTAAGAATGGTTTTGAGTTACTGCTGTTGGAGATATTCCATCCTGAAGGATATACAAAATTGCATCTTCAGATTAACTAAAGAGAAACACAAGGAGTATCTTTGAAATTACACAGCTCTGCTAGTCCTAGTAACAGGAAGTAGGACTTTTCACAGAGGAAACAAAGCTGAGTGAATGGCATATGTTTCCTCTATGAATTCCTTCCAGTTTAAGTTGCAGGAAAATATCCATAAGTAAGCACAGAAGGTCTGTGTTTGAAATCTTCACATAAATGTATTACCATTTTGAAAATTCCTCCCTTCCATCTACTCTGATTGTGCTATGCACATCGGTGCGAATCTTGAGTGTGTCTGTAGATACTAGCAAGATGGCAGTGATACCAAACTGGTGTAACAGACTGAGATGGGGGAAATGGGAATGAAATACATGGATCAGTACAGTGACCTGTTTTATTCATGAAACACTACAGTCTACAATCTTTTTACTTCCTTAGTTTTGTTAAGGGCTGATTTTAATTAACAAACTTAGCAATTATATAAACCGAAATGATGCATACAGAGAAGAGAACACCAGTATTCTCAGTTCATGGGAGCATTATCTGTATTACTTGCAGAACTGGAGCTCATTATGTTGTTTACCTCCAGAAATCATACTTTCTGTATTCTTTTTTCTCAAGCGGCAGCTTCTCTATGACTGTATTGCCTGGAGTATTAAGATATGAAAAGGTAATCCTGTAACAGTTGGGATTCAGTAGCTGTACAGAAAAAGGAGAAAAAAAAAATAATCCTACTATGCTCAGAGAAAAGCCCAAACCCTATAATTAAGATAACACTTCATTTGACAACTGAACAGGAGCCAGACCTTCAGTCATTTTGGAGCTGGTATATTTCCATCAATTATTTTATATCTCTTCAGTTGCCAGATATTGTTGCTCTTCTGCTGTCTGGCAGGACACCAGTGATGCTGATCTATGATCCAACCAAATAGGAAAAATACATTAACAGTAGTGTAACTGGTACATTCTCAATCCACCAGAATTAACCACAAGTGCAAATGAGACCATCATGAGATCATGATACTCATGAGATCATGGTACTTTAAGGTACTCTACTGAATGAGAATGTGGAAGGGCTCCATGGCCATAAGACTAAACTAATTGCTTCTCACATTTTAAGAGAAATATTTTTAAAAGTTGTAACACTTGTATTGTGTTCATGCTATAATTGCATACCTTGAGTTTTCCAACTCAGAAAGCAGAGTCATCTGACCAAATTCCCAATTTGTGCTGAATTTTTACATATTGCTGCTATTTATTGTTAAACATACAAGACCAGATATATCACACTTAGAAAACTGTTTTGAGTAGAAATCTTGCAGATTTTTCTGCAGTTGAAATAGTATCCTTGTAACCCAGATATGTGTTTCACAACTGTTGGTGGTTCTTGAGTAATCTTCTGTCCCAGGATATGAATTTCCCTGTAACAGCTCTTAGATTGGCTGATGTTAGTGCTCAGCCCTCTTAAAAATATTCCTCCCTCTTAATAGCAAGGCAGTCTCCCAGGAAATAAACCTCTGCTTGTCACCCAGGGTGGTACTGGTGAGAGAAAGAGAGTAGAAGGGAAACTGAGAACCCTTGAAGTGCTTTGGTGAAATTCCATTGTATATAACAAACTTTCACTTCTGAATACTCTCATACTGTTTGGTTTTGTTGCTTGATACACAGTTTCATTAGAAATTGTTTGTTCGGATACATTTTTGAAATTGATGCAATAAAGCTTTGTAAATGTGATCAGTGTCAAATGTTTTCTGTAATGGAATGTAAACTGATTTCATAGAATCATAGAATGGTTTGGGTTAGAAGGGACCTTAAAGATCATCTAGTTCCAACCCCCGTGCCATGGGCAGGGACACCTTCCACCAGACCAGGTTGCTCAAAGCCCCATCCAGCTTGGCCTTGAACACTGCCAGGGATGGGGCAGCCACAGCTTCTCTGGGCAGCCTGCTCCAGTGCCTCACCATCCTCACAGTGAAGAATTTCTTCCTTACATCTAATCTAAATCTACCCGCTTTCATTGTCCATTGTTGTTGTCCTTTCTTTGCTAGTAACTAATATGCCACATAAGCAGTGAGCTAGTTGACTGTTTTCCTTACTGTGAATCATAAATATGAAGTCCTTAAGATAAGCACATTTTGTCCTAATTTGTGAAGTTGTCTTCTAGAGAAAAATAAAGTGCATGTTTTTAAACAACATAACAATAAAAGTAGATGGAAATCTTATTATCTGCAGATTTGTAAAGGGAGCCCTATATAGGAGCTTAATACAATTTCATGTAAAAGCACAATGTTTTTGTTTTTTTTTCTTTAAATGAAAGGGTTTGGTATGCCCAGAAGAAAACATTTCATTATGGCTTTGTCCTTTGCAGTCAAATAACTCCTCTCATCAAGGTTTAGTGTATTTAGATAGTGTAGTCTGATTATTTTTTTGATTGATTTTGGTGACATTGAGTCATTCTTTTGATAATAAATGTTCTCACCAAGAAAAAACTGAAAGTATATAATTTTAAAACTTGATTTTTAGGTATATGAATCATAATATTCTTACTGATGGATGCTGAGAAAGTTGAGGTTGGTGTCATTGGGAATGAATACACAGCTAAATCATGTATGGAAAGACTTGTTGCTTCAGTGTACAGTCGTGTTGTCCTTTCCTGCATCGTTATTTGAAGTGGCGTTGCCTTTCAAGCTAAATGCATAAAGTAGCACTCACTATAAAAATAAGTTTTCACAGCTCTGCTTTAGGGTACTGGAAGGTTTATTTATATGTTATATCTCAAAATCTTACATCTTAGGCTGGAGCCCTGCCATCTGTGGTTAACTGCGCATTAAGAAGACTACTGCCAATACAAATATACAAGCTGAGAAGTAAAATGAGTTGGAAATTATCTGCTAGAAATAAGATAGAAGCACATCTCTGATATAACTATAGTCTTGGATTAAAGGAGTATTTCAAGTTTCTGTTATATGAGTGTTCTTTAACATTTCCCTACTTTAAACCTTCTGTAGCTCTCAAAGGATGTTTTCCCACATCTTCTTCCCCCAGACAAGTAATTGCCAAATAAATGGGGCATTGCACTATTTTTTGGAATTAGTTCACAGATTAAGCAGTGAAAAAAAAAAAACCCTTCCAGCATTGGACATATCCTGATATGCAGAGAAGATATGTAGTGTGGGTTTACATCACTCTGAAGGTCAGCAGCAACCACATTGAAGTCAAGGAGATTGTGGCTGAAAGACATTGTAAGGACTGCCACTCTGCAGAGATGCCAACACATGCCAAGTCTGTTAGTTTTAACTCTACAAGACCATACAGACCTCTCATTTCAATGACATGCAGAGCATGGTGCCATCCTATCATCTGCCTGAAACATGAATCATGATTTGTGTGCATGTCTGAGCACTGTTTGTCGTGAGATTCTGGTGAGATGACATTCGTGGCTAACGAAGTTTGAAAAAGCACTTGTATTAGACATTTTCCAGTGCAGGGTCATAGCATTTCACTGAGGAGAGGGTTTGCAATACCTTAATATGTACATATTAGACTCGGATGGCATATGCTTGTTTTAGATTCGTGTTCAAAATGTGAAGTGCAGAAATGCTTTCAGATATTTAAGTCCATTCTGCATATTCTCCACCATATGTTTACTATTTTTATGTCTTGTTTCTATTTTTTGTTTAGAATTTTCAGCAAAATCTCTGTAGCTGCTAGTAGAAACATCCTAAGTTAATAAAACCGATATAGGAAACGGGAGACAAAAAGGCCACTAGCTTGATCTAACAGAATTTGTTTAAACACAATGTGTAGTTACCCATCTTAGTCATGTGGTTTTTGTGCTCAAATAAGATTTTAGTGTACAGGTATGGCAGTTAATTCCATGTATTCACAAAATAAGGTGACCTGAGAAATCAAACAAAACATGGTTTATGATTTCCAACAGTGTTGGTATTTTTAGTGTGCATTCATTGTTTCTTGATTTCTTCCCCACAGGTGATAGAAATTGGCTGGTAGAAACCAATAAGGTAGAAATAATCTGTTAGCTTAAAGAGCAGTAAATCACTGATGAGCAACAGAACCTGTAGCATAGAAGAATGAATAGTTTAAAGAAGTTCTGCACATTGATGGGTTTGAAATTAACTATAGCAACATATCAAACAGCTATGTAGTGGTATTGATGGAGAACTGTAAATGTAGGCATTGGGAGAGGAGGAAAGGTTTTGAGCTTAAAATGATCCATTTGTCTTTGAACCAAAATTATTAAAATTTTCTGGGTGGGAGGAAGATGGGAAAAGACTGTCTAGTTTTGCCTGCAGATTAATTTTTCAAATAAGAAAGGGCAAGTTTCATTAGAAATGATCTCCCTGTGTTTCTGAAGATGAGGTACAGGAAAAAGCAATTTCTGGTTGACTTTCATTTGGGTTTGCTTTTCTTATATGTGCAGCAGTCACCTAAGCAGAGTTCTGGGAATGTGTGTGGAAAATATATTAGTTTGTAACTCCCGTGCATTGAATTACTGCATGACCTCTCCTTTACTTTTCCTGCTCTGCTGCAAAAGATATTGAACATCCGAGGATTTCTCCCCCCCCCAAATTTACATGTCAATAAACCAGTATTATACACAGAGGAGCAACGAAGGAACACAGAAGTTAATTAATCTTAAGATTACACAGGACTGAAATGTAATTTTAGAAACTGCTCTCAGTTTCCTGGGTAATGCTATTATCCCGGGAAGAACAAAGAAGTCCTAGTACTTTTCTGCTCTAACATTTGATATCGGTGAGGAGTAAGTTGTTTCCTCTCTTTGAGCACCTAATTCCCAGCCATGCAGTCAAGCTGGCTCTTGGCAAAGAGCTGTGCTGCCACTACGCCACGCCGCCTGCTCACCGTGAGGAGGCACAGAGCAGTAGTACTTACTCCTGCGATGATCAGGGCGGCGGCTGAGGCATCCCGGGGGCAATATTTCCGTGCCGGGAAGCAGGAGCGAGGTTTGCGCGGCGTGGTATGTCTTGTCCCTTTCTGGCCCCTGCTGTGTTCCTGATGTGCCACAGGGGATATGTGGTGCGTCCCCAAAGGCAGGACTGTAGGAACATTTTAATCGCCACCTCTTCCACGTTACAGAGAGTGGGATCTTCATTCCTGTGTGAGGGAATAACAACAGTGATACCTGCTTAGACAAAGTGGACTCTAACATTGGTGCGTAGAGAGAAGCTGCTCTAGTGGGTGATTCGGAATAGGATCTTAATCTGCGGCTCCCAGTTGCCTGCAGGAGGGACTGGACTCCTGGATTTATTTCTTTAAACCTGCATGGTAGAAAATAAAAAGTTGCATAGTTCCTCCCAAGGAACAGAATGTGTCACCAAATATAATTGCTTGCTCTAAGAGGTACAAGGCTATCAAGTCCATTGCATTAGTTTAATTGGCGGTCAATTTCAGGTGTACGACTTTTGTGAAAGGAATGCGAGGAATACAAAGGCACAGCATGCTTTTTTGCAAAAAAAAAGCTTTGCTTTTTCTGTGTAGAATAAATGATGCCCCCTATTAAAGCTAGTTGCCTGAGAAGAGTCTTCTGTAGGTGATGGTGTACAGGGACAAGAGATGAAGACTTTTTACCAACTTGTTAGAAGCAAGGACACTAATGATAAACTATAATTTTATTTTTTTTAACTACATCTTTTTAAGGAAGAAATGTAACCAAAAGCACAAGCTTGTCATGTGGAAGGAGGAGTTTTCTTTTAGCTGAGAACTAATTTCCAAGGCTGTACATCAAGGGAGTTTTCACTTCAAAGCTGTCTATACTGAGGAATAGTAACATCTAATGAAACCGATAGTTAAAACCTCAACTATCACATCATGAGTAAGTCAATATAATAGCGCCTGCAACTGTTGCACATCCTCTTTGATCTTTACCACCTGCTGGATCAACATAGCTTTGTTCACCCTGTTTCTTGCTGATATGTTTTTAAATTAACCAATATACCAAACAAAAATACATTAACAATCTATGCTTATCTTTACATGATCATTATTTGGGCTCACTAAAGAAGGACGTGGATAATAAGTGATCAGCTATCCAGAAAAAAATGAGCCTCAGACAGAAGAAAGAGATCAAGGCTACATTTTTTAAATAAAACAAACTCCTGTCATTTAAAGATGGCAATTTTTTATGCAGCATGCTGGCTGTGCTACAAATTTCCCTGTATTTACTTAAAGACCTGACAATGTATGTTCTTCTTATTTTAACACAGTTGCTGCTCTTGTGCAAACAGTATTTTGAAATGCTGTTGTTTTCTAGGTTTGAAAATAGATTTTATAAGTATAAATTTGAAAGTGATTGTATGTTTTTAGCTTGCTGAAGATTGGGTCTGAACATACAAAATATAGATAGCTTCCATATTGGTACCTGTATTTCTACTTAGTCAAGTATTGTATCAGTTCAGTTTATCGTATCAAATAATATATGAGAGTGGGCAGAAACCTATGTGGGTTTCCTGGTTAGAAATAAAAGTAAAAATCCAAAGTCTTCCTGATGATATGAAGAATCTATGTTTATGTCACTAGTTATTGAGAAAATAAATATAGCTTTATATCTTTGGAAACTAAGTGAATGGTGGAACATTTACTGTTTTGTATGCCTAAAAATAATTTCTCTAACCAACTCTTATAGAATGTCCTTCTAAATAATATTTTTGTTGAATTTTCTTCCACTGGGAAGCAGAGGCACTCTGACAAAAGAGTAACATATATGCATTTGCTGTATTTGTTAGTTTTACAGGAGTCAGTTAATATTCTGTTGAAAAGAAGTAATGTGAGTCAGTAGTAGGAATGTTCAGAGTATTTTAATTGTAATGATTTTTGCTAATCTTCCAAGCACTGAACTTACTGTATTCCTAGAGAGTTTGTGACACTTCTATTTCCTTTCTTTCATTCTCATGTTCTCATCCCTAGTAGAATGCATTTATTTGAGTTTTCTTAAATAATAAAAAGGGGGGGGAAACTCCAAACCAAACCCCCAAACAACCAAACCCTTGAGAATGAAAGCTTGTTTTGCAGAGCTTTTAGAATTACATTGGTAGTCTTTATGTAAATCACATATGTTATCCATTTACAGAATTAACATAACAATACAGAAAATCCTCCAGAGTGCTAGTATATTATGAACACATCTGCCATCCGAGACAGTCAGTAGATACAGAAATTAGTTTGGTTTATGGACTTGTATACTGAAGATTAGCAGAGTCCTACCAGTTGAACTCAGTGCCACCTTTCACTCTGTTTGCCTTTATAAATCTTCAGATGATTACAGAAGAATTTCTCACAGTCATAACATACCAGCTTGTTCTGTACTGGGTTGCCTGTTTTGGAAGGCAGCAACTGGAACACTTGAGCAGGCAAATCTCAGCCCAGGCAGGGGCTCAATCTACCCCCAGCTAGGGGGAAGATTTTCTTAGGATACTAGGCAAAGGGCTGCTAAGATGATTAAGAGACAGGAGCACCTCACATACGAGGAAAGGCTGAGAGAGCTGGGACTGTTTATCCTGGAGAAGAGAAGACTGAGGAGGATCTCATGAATACATGGAAATATCTGAAGGGACGGTATAAAGAAAATGGAGCAGCCTCTTTTCAGTGGTGTCCAGTGACAGGACAAGAGGCAGTGGGCACAAACTGAAACACAGGAACATAAAGAACTATTTAATTTTTTTATTGGAGATGACTGAGCACCGAAAACTACTTAAAACAATACGTTTAAAATGTAATTGTGAGAATAAAGTACCTTATCATTAAGGCAATGAGGCAAAAGTCCACTTGCCACTTTTTTGATACTCTTTGGTTTCCCTTATCGAGGGAACTTCTCTTTCATGCCGTGCAGTAGTACGGTGCATAGGCATGATGAGATTATCCACCCTAACTCAGGAATCATGCAGTCAGTTTATCACAGGAGGCATGTAGCTTCATTTGATCACTGATTAAGCAGACCTCAGCAGGGTTGAATAGACTGTGAAGAGAGCTTAGTTCATGTATCTACACTGCAAGATTTATTCAAGATTCCCCTTTATTTAAATAAAAAGGAGCAGATGCTTACATGTTGGAGATTGTGATAACATTCACTGGATTCAGTGGTTGGTCTTTCATTTAGGTGTGGATTTGAACACTGCACGGTTACTCACAGTAGGTCTGGTCCAATCCGGTTAAAATGGATTAAAAAAACGCTTCTCAATATTTTGAGAATTTGATCTGACAGTAATTGTTGTCTATACAAGAACCTGAGAAATGAGTTAGCAATCTGAGACCTAACCATTACATAGTTATAACAGGAATTGTTTTAATTATGTAAGGATATGTTCAGTCAAGTAAAAGGATTTCATTAGAAATACCAGCTACTTGATTTGTTTCACTATCAAGTTATTTTTCAGTTTGAAAAAAGTTATGCTATTTTTCCATAAGTATGTATTGTTTCAGAAACAGATTAAAGGGAGTTGGTTCATTGACTATAAACACCTCATTTATTTGAAGTAATTATGTGAAAAATTTCTTTGAGGAAGAATATTTGATATAAAATGAGTCAGTAGTGTCCTAATGTTTCTGCATAAATCAGGCTTTGTCTCAATAAATTAGAGCCTGTAAAGCCATAATCTTAATAAACTTCACAAATTACTTTGCTATTGACTGTTGAACTGGAAGTGTTATCCACTCTAGAGGGAAATAATTGTTTTCATACTTGCTTATTTCTGAATATCACAGTAATTGTAAGGCTTTTTTTTGGATGTAATCCATTATACAGTTGTATTTAAGAAGAGATATGAGCCATTTTGTGTTATAATTTAATAACTTTGGAAACCAGATATTCAGTTGTCAAACATTATTAAATGAATTCACTCAGAAACATTCAAATAATTACTAGAAAGAAATGAAGAATATAGTGGGTTTATTCTTGCTTTTTGAGAGTTATTCTCTGCTAAGCAAGGTTCTCTACTATTCCCGAATAGGAATTTATGTGCATGGCTTATTGAAATAAATGAGCTCCCATGCTCATTCAATGAATCACTGATGCAGTGGTGTATTATTAAGTTTATTAACAGGTCCTTTTAAATCACTGTGATAAAGTGCAATTTTCATCTTCCTAGTTAGGGGAGGCAGAGTATTGAAAAGCATATCTGAATTATGATTTGGTGGCTTTTGCCTTTTCTTCCTACCCAGAGCTTTCTGCTTCTGTGTTGCCTTAACTTATTCCCTAGACCCAGACTGCAAAACCAACTGGAAATTCTGCTTCCCCTGTACATCCCTCTGCAACTTTTACTTTTGTTGCTTGTTTTTGAGTTGAGTGACTCTGGGAAGCTTTATGAACATAAATCATATTTTTAAAATGGACTTAATTATTTTTTTATATTGGGATATAAATATGGTTAACATCTAAGTTTGTAGATGCAATTGTTTTCATAACTATGACTAAGAATTCTATAACACAGTTAAGAGCCAATGAAGCATTTCCTAAGAGGATTTCAAAATGTGTAAATCAACTCTTTTGGTGTAAAGAGTGATTTAAGGAAAAATTAGTAATTTGACGTGTTTCTGGTGAGTTTCTGAAGACATTCATACGAAGTCCTGTGTTTTTATTTTCATCAATGATTTTTGGAGTAAGTGTAGGAAGACTGCTTACTAAATTTATCATTTAGAGATTGTAAGAATTAAAATTACATTGGTTACAGTACAGTGATACAGTTTTCTGAATTGTATGCAGAGGAGACCCCATTTGGAAAGTCTTTTAGATCTGTGCCTAGGATCTAAAAACACAGGAATACTCCATGGTATGGGATAGATTATCCTGAAAACTGACAAATCTACAAAGTATTTCATGGTCATAGTATGCAAGGAATTCACTTTGAGTTAAACTGTAGGATGATGTGCTACAATTAAGTTGATGTAATTCTTGTATAGGTAAACAGAGGAAGGGGAAGTAAACCAAAGGCTGTTTGGAGACAAAAGTTTAGCATTTTTTTTCATCTGATGTTCCCACTTGTAAGGATTTGATAGCAAGTAAAGGGCCACAAAAATACTTGAAATAGAAGAACTTGCATCAGAGATATTTTAAGATCTCCATTTCTTAAACTTATCAGAAAGCTGATTGAAATGAAGCTTTATTATGGTGCATGAGAAACTTGATGAAAAAATGCTTAGCTCTAAAGGGCTATTTAATTCTGCAAGGAAGGGTGCATTTAAATGGGAAATTTGACTTTTGAAATAGCTTTGAGGGTGATAAACATTTAGAACAAACTAACAAAGAACAAAATGGATTCTTCATTCCTTGTGGAATGTAAGACAAAACTGAATTCCTTTCTGGAAGATACTCTTAACCAAAGTTAAGCAATTAGGCTGAATGCAGGAGTAGCTGAGCTTGTAATATTCTGGAATTCATTCTAAGTGTTCTCATGGTTCCTGTGGAACCTGAATTTGACAAGTCTGTAAATTTCCACTGTAGTTCACAAAACCTAAACTCCTTCAAGTACCTTGATTAGCAGAAACAAAGGGAAGAGATACCAGAAGGACAAGCAAGGATGAGACAGTGGAACAAAGAAAATGCTTAAGAATATCTGTATCAGCACATAGAGATACTACGAAAGCAATTTTGGAATTATATAGCACTGTTTAGAGTTTAACTGTAGTAGCTTCGTGAAAAGAAAAACAATAGCCATCTAATCCAGCCTTTTGCCAGTGTAGTCTTGTTCTCCAAATTACTGCATGTTTTCTAGTCTTTTGCCTTGTTTTGTAATGGATCATAAAAATGAAGGATGTCCAGATAATCATTAGTACCTCATCTATTACAGTATCACTGGGCTGAAAATTACCCTGCAGTGGTGGGTGATTGTACTATTAAATGGAGAGGCTTTGTATTATAATGAAAGTTAATTATTAATAAGGCTGTGAGAGAATTGCCAGAGTAAATTTCTAAAATACCCTGTGCTGCAACTGAACATTTTCAAATATCTCAATATTTCTCTGTGAAGGAGATCATTAATTCCCCATCTATAGAATAAGTGGACTGCTCAGGGCTGTGAAAAATCCATAAGCTATCTGTGATGAGAAGTGATTTCAGGGTTTACCTCCAAGTTTGCCTTTTGGGGCCAACGATTTGGTGTGTAGGGACTTTGAAGATTCTTTAAGCCGCTGGTCTATGTCCAGAAAATGACAATGAAGACTTGGAGTAGGTGAGTTTGCATTAAATTCCTTGGGTATGTGAAATAAAACAATACTTTTGATCAGGGTGATTAGCAGGAGGGGGTGCAGCCACAATCTACAAAGGGAAGATCAGCCTGTTGCTTCCTAGGTGTTTTTCATGTGATTCAGGCACTTGAACATCAGGGCTCTTAGAGTGTACACCATGGAAATGTTACTCCCTGTGTCTTGGACTAGAGTCTGGGATTAATGGCAGCACTGACGAGAATTGATGCACGTAATATTTTCTTGCTGAGTTTTTGCCTGGCTTGCCCTGTCACCTCAACGTTTTGCCAGATTGTTGTTTCTTTTGGGGTCGTTCTGCATATTATTAGTGGTAAACAGTATTTTTTGAAAGCTAGCTTGGTTAGAAGGTGCATAAACTCTTGCTTGTTTGAACATGAAAGATTCGAACAGGAAACAGCTTGGAAATTTAAACCTCTTTCCAAACAGCATTTTACTCAGTTCACTTGAATTCTGTGACTTTAGACTAAACAGCACTTAGCAACAACTGAAAACATCAGTGTTATCAACATTCTTCTCATAGCTAGCTCAAAAACATAGCACTGTACCAGCTACTAGGAAGATAATTAACTCTATCCCAGCTGAAAGCAGGACAGACAAGCCATAAGTGTGTTTTGGCCATGCTATTGCTTCCTTGCTGTCTTCTGTTTCTGGTCCTGGTTTTTTCTGCTGCTTCTCTTTCATGCAGGCAAACAGCTACAATCAATCAAATCCTGTGTCTGCAATTAATTCAGTAAGCCTCCATTTAAAGCTTCTCAAGTATTTTGTGGCAAATTATTTTTTATGGCAAAAGTCCTTTTTTTACTTTTACATTGAAAAAGTCTTTAAGAGGGTTTATTTTTATTTTTTTATACAAAGCTTTTTTTTCATATTTCTCTGAATAAGACTTGAGTATTTGTAACATCCTTATGAAACTGAGGTTATTTATAAAATACTACGCATACGAGATTATAATCTTTTAAAAGTTTAAATAGCTAGGTAGGGTTTTTTTAAGTCCAAATTAGAACACTTTGCAAAGCTGTTATGGCCAGTTGACTTAGGTTTTGTGCTGAACTTGTCTTCTTTTTCTGATTCTTCGAATCTGCAGCTACAGGGAGAATATACCATGAGCTGTTGGAAACTGATGTTCTCTTACTACTATAAATAAAGCATAGAAAATTGTAACTTAAAAAAAAGATAAGTGAAAAATCCTAATTTGAAAACTACTTTTTTTTTTCCAAAATTCCTCTTTAATAATATCTCTAAAAACCAGCCCAGAGGTATATATAAAATACATAAATCTAGCTTTTAGAAGCATTACCTAATCAAGACTGCAGCTAATGAAATGTGAGGCCATTGCAGGGGAGATTATTTTGTGAATATAGACCAGAACTACACTAAAGTTTAAAGCAGATATGACAAAAAGTTCCATGAACTTATTATTCAGCTTCCAATTGTCATAAAGAAGTCATAGTCCTTCTGGTTAAAAACATTTTGTGTGACTATGGATTTGATATAAAAATGATTTCACTTAATTTGGTTTATCCAGCCTCTCTTTTTTGCTGAGCTCTTTTACTGGCTTGGATCAACTTTATTTATTGATGTTTTCTTTACTCTAGCTATCTTTTAAAGTAAATAGATTATTTTTTTTGACACCTTAATCTATTAGCTTCCTTATCTTGTGATTTTTTACAGATTGTTGTCATGTCTGGCTTACAATTTTGAGAGTTGTCTTAAAAGCAAAATCTTCTATATAAAGGTATTATGAATGAGAAATTTAACAGGCATGGCCTTTCAATAGGATTGGGAATGTAGGATTGTATGCAGCCTAGCTACTTTTCAAAACTCTTTCATCACCATTTGGGGGCCAAAAAAGCTGGTCAGGGAATTCCATTATTACTATATTTTATTCTTAAGTAGCATTTGCCTTTACTATGAAGATTCAAATGAAAGGTTGAAACCATGCTATTTATTTATCAAATTATTTTTATATAGGGGGAACAAAAAACATTTAATATTTTATCATAATGGATATCAAAAGAATCTTAAGACCATGCTGCATGTGTGTGATGTCTCTTTTGGTAAAGAATAAGGCACCAGAAACAAAAGAGATACGGAAACTTAAACAGTTTGTGTTTTCATTTCTTAAGCACCTCAACAGGAAGACTCCTTTAAAGGAGTATTTAAATACTTGCAGAGTCCATGAATGTAGTTGCAGCTAAGGAGTGAACAGCTGTGGTAGTTTAATAGCTTATTACCATCTCATGGAGGCATGATACCTGTCTGAGTGCTCCTTATCTACTACATTTCCAAGTCAGGCAGATCAGCTGCCTTCACTGTTGGCAATTTCTTTATACTGTCTAAGGCCAGAATCCCAAATAGGACTGAAACTGCATCATTCTGTTACTCGTTATTAGGGTGTGTGAATTCTGTATTCATATACTGTGAAGACAAGTTCCCCCTGACCAGTGAACACTAAAAATTTATTCTAGGACTGCTAAACTGTATTCTCATGAACAGATACTCAAGTGAGCATATCCTAATGTAAAGTGGGATTCCCAAACTGTCAAGTTTCCAACCTGGGGACGGGCTGGAATAGGTTTTCTCTGGAGATCCCAAATCTAGGATAGGTGACACCACGGTTGTGGACTCCAGAGCAGAGACCAAGCTAGTGGTAAATCAGTAAATTGTTGATCAAGATTTATTTTTTCTCCAATTACTTTGGTTTTGGGTAATTAAAAAACCCAAACATTCTGGTAAACTGTTTCTTTTCACACAGCTCCTGAATGTCTCCGAACTTGAGGAAGGATTTTTTTTTTTAAAACATTTTTTTGACATTTAGATTTTTATTGTTTTTCCATATCAACCATGTTGATAATAGACTGTTTTGGTTTTCACTGTGAAATTCTTAATTTGAAGTCTTCCAAGAGCTATGGCAAACCTACTAGCAGGTGAATGGGTAGTTTTCAGTGTTGAAGAGTGCAGCTAGGCACCCACTTTGCATTTAGAGCCAATGACAAAAGACAAACAGTTCTCGCTTAAATCACAATTTTTGGAGCAGAATTTTCATTAGATTAAATGAGATGTAGGCTTCCATATTCTTCTGTCAAATTTTGGAAATAGGATGTAAACTTCTCATTTAATTAGGTGGTACTTCGCCCCCTTATACTCTTTAAATCTTGTCCTTTACATTTATGACAGGTGCATATAAATATATGGTATTTAATTATAAGCAACAGACCATTTCTTGCCATAGTCATAATGTCACAGAACAGTTGATGTGGAAATTAATTACAGTAACAGATACTTTTTTTCTTGTTACTTTATGAGTAAAGGAATTTATTACTTCAAATCTTGTTCTACACTTGAGAAATATGCAGTACAAAATGCTGAAGCAGCCATGACATCAAAGTGAGAATGTGAGGATTTAGCTTGGCATGTGGTGATAGAAGGAAGGCGATATGTTTTGACAGATATCATAATTTGACAGTTAAAATAAATACACCGTCAGACAAAAATGGTAGGGTTGACGAAAAGTATGTACTGTATTCTTTTCCTGTAGTTTCTCCGTTTGAAGAACATATAAACATTTATGACATTGGTTATCTGGAGCATCTGTAGACTCTTTGAGTGAGAACCAATTATGTCGTATCTCATATTATAGTGATGCATTTTCTTAAATTAATGATATTACTTCCAGAAAGAATACTGCAGCATTCCACAGTAGAAACTTACCAATGTAAGTATTACTCACAAGTGAATTATGAAGCTTACCACAAATGAATAAAAAGACAGAGCCACAGAAAGATCTTCCAGGTCCAAGAGCAAACAAAAATGTTTGGTCCTTTTCTGTCCCTTTGGTTATAGGCCAAGGAGAAGGAGTCCACAGGAGGAAAGAAAGCACTCAAATCTTCAAAAGTAGTTCATTATATATGTAACTGCAAAAGTCCTGAAAAGTGTCTTGTAAGAGTCAAACCACCCAGATGCTCAAGTTTTTTTTGCTAAGATACAACAGTGTGTTAGAAACCCTGGGTCTACCTCCAGAAGTGCCGCATGGGTCTGCTGCAAGTACGGCCTTTCAGAGGTAGAGCCGGAGGTCTCGGAAGCAGTGCCGTGGGAAGGGCGGATGAGCTGGGGCCGCGTGCTGCGCTGTGCTGGGCAGAGCGTGTGCTGTCTGAAGTACGTCGGCTGGTACTCGCTTGGATGTCTCTTTGCTCCTCTCTCTGTACTTGCTGGAGTTCAGGAGCTTCGTGGAGAAATACCTTTCATATGCAGACATGATTATTAAACAGTACAAATTACTTCTTGGCTTTATTAAAGGTGCTGTTTTATTCAAACTGAGGATCTGACTCAGAACATCTGTTTTCTTCATCTCTGTTATTACCCTGCATTACAATATTCCTATTTATTTTGTCAAAAATTTTGGAATAGTTTGTAAGGAAACACAGGAAGCAAGACTTGTGTTAGATGCAAGATTTTGCTTTAAAGAAAGTAGATATTGGCTCATACAGTGGCCGGCTGCTACTATACTTTGATGGATACTTTGCTTTTCTGACAGGAAAAATATCTGAATACATTAAGCAATATATTAAATGTAGCATAGTACAACTTCCTTTTATTCGGTTCCTTGTTGCTGCACAGTTCTTATCAACATAAAGGTGATTGCTTCTTAAATCTGTGTTATTATAGAAATGAGATAATTATAACTCTGCTAGTCTCAAATTTAGATTTGACCCAAGGCTTATCTCATTTTCTGTTACCAAATGTAACTAGACTGCAATATATTTTAAAAGTTTCAAAGGACTTCTCCGTCAGTAGCTGCACCTCTCTGCCCAGTATATGTCAATATGTTTTTTCATTACATCAGAGAATTATCCGGAAGCTTAAATAGTCATGGCTGGACCGTTTTCCAGGCCTGAGTCTGACCTATTTAGTTTCTTTTTGTCTGGTAGCTGTCCCACAACTTCCCTGTTCTCTGTAGTTTCTTCAGTTCTGATGTTTCCCTTCACTAAAGGAAGAGGGATAGAACCATCTACAGTATTTAGGTTGTGAGCTTATCATGGATTTATTGGGTGGCATTATAATGGTTTCATTACTGACTTCAGTGGCATCGCTGTGTCTGAGAACCTTTTAAAATGAAATTTCTAGGAGTTTTTTTAAATTAATCTTGTGGGTTTTCTCCTCCCTAAACTTCATGTCTAATCTGTCCCTGTAAAAAATCAGAAAACTTGTAATTTTCCATGGAATGGAACGTGATAAAACTCTTTGAAAAAGCAAATATGGCAAGGTTGCCAGAGTTTAGCAGTACTTACTGTAAATGAGTATCATCACTTTAAGGTCTCAGGTTGCCTATTTCTTCCTTTTTTAATTACTAGTCAATGAAGGCCATGTTCTTGAACTAAAACGGAGGGGAAAAAATCAAATATGACTCAGAAAGTCTGTCTCTTTTCCATGTATTTCTGTTTCCCTAACTATAACAGATGAAACTACTGCAACAATCAAGATTGCTCCTTTGAAAATAATTTAATGTTATGTTTTTGCCAAAGAATCTTCAAGAAGTCTGGACAGATCAGCACTGATAAAACACTGGTTTAGAATTGTGCAGAATATTTCATTTCAGTTGTATAAAATTCATGTAAATTTTAATGTTAAAAAGTGCTTGAGAACATTATGTGCACACTATGCTTCTGCATTGTTTTATACAGAAAAGATTCTCTGTATCACTTTACCATTTGCAGTATGCAAATACAGAAGGCTTATTTTAATAAGAGACTGACTGATGCAATATTTGGCTACGTTCATTGCAGTTATTCCTATTTTTTTTGATGTATTTATAACCATATTTAAAAAAATAAAACCAAACCAAAACAAAGCCAGAATCAGCCAGCCCAAACTCCACATCCCATCATCTTCTGTTGAGTAGTTACCTGTGAGTGCCCAGGGCCAACCAATAGAAACCTGTAGTTGCTGGAATGCAGGCCAAACAAATACTTGTCCCTTTGCACCTATGCAGGATTTATGAACAAATTAAAATTTCAGTGACTCAGGCTTTACCAGCTTAGACGATGTCTCTGATAATTTGCTGAAATATGGGAAGATGATGTTGGCTTGTGTTTATTGGGTGATGTAATCCTTTTGTTTAGAGTTAGCTGCATTATTTAGCTTTGGAAAAATTGTCATAATAATTCTGATTATTAGATTCCAAAGGAGCTAAATCTTTGTCAGAAAGCAAAATCTTCATTCTGTCTATTTTTGAATCTATCAACATATATTTCTCAGCATCCTAGAAACTTCTTTTCATCATTACTGTATATAGGGTAGAGCAATAGGAAATCCTGACTGACAGGCTAAAGGTTAAGGGGTATGTGTAATCCCTGAAATGCAGAACTATTTAGCAATATTGAAAAAAGCTGCTTGATACAAGGCATTAACAAAATGCATTTTGAAAGCTTGGCACCCAAATTAACGTGGCTGCCAATGTCAAACCAAAAACTTTGCTAGCAAAACAATTTGTCCAGTACTAAGCAGACACCATCATGGCAGATTGAATGAACATTCATACAGGGATACCATCTGTTCATAATGGCTTTTGAAGAATAGCAGATGAAAATGCACTGAAGTCATGAAAGTGCAAGATTGAACATCAATGGAAACAGGATGCAGTGCATACAAAGCAGTGGCGGAATACGCCAGCTAATATAGGCAATAGAACTGAAGACACTGGCGCAGAGAATGTGTGAGCGTACTCATGAAAAATAAAATAGTCTTGGGGCAGTGAGAGAGAACCACCATGAATAATTATGACTAGCAGTTGTTGGATAGCTGTTGTCCTTGACTGAGAAAGGTCGTTGTTAGAATGGTAGAATATGGGAGGAGCATCCTCTCTTCCATGCTGGAGAGGTGGTCCCATGCAAGATGAGTCTTTCATGGTCTTAAATACTGTATTGGGTCTGGCTGAGATGGAGTTCATTCTCCCCATAGCAGCCCTCCCAGTGCTGTGCTCTGTACTGGTAGCTAGAAATGCGTTGATAACACACCAGTGTTGTGGCTACTGCTGAGCAGGGCTG
Source organism: Aviceda cuculoides (assembly GCA_035590195.1). Classification (NCBI taxonomy): domain Eukaryota; kingdom Metazoa; phylum Chordata; class Aves; order Accipitriformes; family Accipitridae; genus Aviceda; species Aviceda cuculoides. Next base: position 29,935,043 of record JAVJGG010000029.1, on the reverse strand, counting down.
GCACAGCATCAAGGCTGTCTCCAACATTTTTGCCCCCCCTCACTCCCCCCGCAACAGCAGGCTGGGGCTGGGCAAGATCTTGGGAGGGGACATAGCCAGGACCGCTGACCCAAACTAACCAAACAGATGTTCCACACCATATGACGTCAGTTCAGATATAAAAGCTAAGTAAAGGGAGACGGAAGGGGAAGGATTTTCATCTTCCAGAGCAACCACTACGCGTACTGAAGCCCTGCGTCCCAGGAAGTGGCCAGACATCGCCTGCTGATGGGAAGTAGAGAATAACATCATTTGTTTTTCTTTGCTTTCGCACGCGACCTTTGCTTTCACTTTATTAAACTGTCCTTATCTTGACCCACAAGCCTTTTGTTATATTTTCTCCCCCCATCCAGCTGAGGAGGGGGAGTGATCAAGCGGCTTTGGTGGGCACCTGGTGCCCAGCCAGGGTCAACCCACCACACTAGCTGAAATCTTCTCTTTGCTGCACTGCTTGCCCAGTCCTCAGGGGAGAGGGAGAAAGGTTCATCTGTGGGATTGCCTCATAGTGCACATGTAAAGGGTGCAGAACTGAGATTATTCCTTTATTTCCAAAGAGACTTAAAAATTGCCCCAGACCAATGGTCTGCAACAGCACAGGCTGGGGGTTGACTGCTTGGAGAGCAGCTCGGCAGAAGAGAACCTAGTGGTCCTGGTGGACAGTAGGCTGGCCATGAACCAGCAATGTGCCCTTGCAGCAGAGAAGGCCAACAGCCTCCAGGGGTGTATTAGGTAGAGCATTGCCAGCAGGTTGAGAGAGGTGATCCTTCCCCTCTGCTCAGCACCAGTGAGACATGTCTGGAGTGTTGGGTCCAGTGTTGGACTCCCCAGTACAAGAGAGTTATGGATATAATGCCGCCGGTCCAGTGAACGGCCATTAAGATGTCTAAGGAACTCAAGCATCTGACATGCGAGAACAGGCTGTGAGTGCTGGGGCTGTTCAACCCGGAGAAGGAGTCTCACCAATGTGTATAAATACCTGAGGGAGAGGGGCTGTAAAGAAGATGGGGCCAGACTCTCCTCTGTGGTGCACACTGACAGGACTAGAGGCAATGGGCACAAACTGAAACAAACAGGAAATTCCACTAAAACATAAGAAAAAACTTCTTGAGTTCAAGGGTGGTCAAACACTGGCACAGGATGCCCAGAGAGACTGTGGAGTGTCAGTCCCTGCAGATATTAAAAACTCTACTAGACACAATCATGGGCAGCGTGACCCTGTATTGGGCAGGGGATTGACTAGACGATCTCCAGGGGTGCCTGCCAGCCTCAGTTATTGTGTGATTTGGTGCCTCTAGGAGCCGTATGTAGAAAGTATGAATTTGGCATTTAGTTGCTGCACATTGAAGGTATTGTGCAACTATTCTTTGCACTAGAATTGGAGATGGCTGTTTCATTCATGAGCTGTCTGTATAATAAAGGGAATCAAAGTAGAAATACTTAATGTTTGAATATATTGTATTATTCTGTATAGTGAGAGTTCTCCCTTACTCTTGAGGATCTGGAGTTTGGGTGCCTTCCCAGCTCTGTGCAGTAAGATGTAATTGTTTTTTTGAAAATTTATCGCCATCCTTGTGTAGTTTTTCAAAAACATTGACTATTACCTAAGTAAAGGAATAGAGCTTGGTGCCAAGTCTAATGCTTCCCTCACCAGTGAGGTATTAATATGCTCCTCACTTTCACTTTTGTCCTTATCTTCTCCAGACAGCTGGGAAGCCAATTCCCAGTGTCTTAGGCTTGAAAACATGATTTTCAATAGATTTCTTTTCTCCTTCCCTTCAGCCCAGAGCATGAGATCTCATTTTATAATGCATTATAGCTGCTTGTCTGGGAAACGGAGCTATCTAAAAGAAGGGTAATTTTCCAGTATATTCTGGACATTCTCATGGTGCACAAAAGAGGTTTAACACCTTAAAACAATGACCCTGTAAGATATTAGTGCTAGATTAATCTACCCCATAACCAAAACTAGACCTCAAAATTCCCTTGCCCTTTCCTCTTCACCCTCAAATTGCCTAAATTCCTGAGCAATCTGCATGCCTACCAGCCAAGTTCCTCTTAATCATCAGCTTCTAGTCTTGCCTCCAGAGCCATCCAAATCCGCATTGTGCTGAGCAGTCAGCTTTGAAGTTCACAACCCACTCTGCCACCGTGCCTTTTTCTTCTGCTGAATGTTTTTCAGGTTCCCTGCTCCTCCTCCCTTCACCCAGAGAAGAGAGTAAAAGCATGAACGGAAGGCTTGGTAACCACTGCACCCTCTGCTAGGATATGTGGTTAGGGCACCCTTTGGGGAGCTGGGAGATGTGGGCTCAACTTCAGCCTGGGGAAAGGGGCAGAAAGCTCAGGTCTCTCTTGTCCCTGATGAATAGTGCAGCCCCTGAGCTGTGAAGTGTCAAGGTCCCTGAGCCAAACCTGACTTTTTACTAGGTGGTACATGCTGGCAGGTCACTCTAGTTCCTCGGCCTGTCTCTTACCTTTGTTTTTCACTAGCTGTCCCCTGGTTTTATGATTTTTTTCCTTTGCAGAAAACTGTACTGCAAAGCCAGTTTAGGGGAGAAAGAGGCTCACCTCTTCTTAGGATTTTACAACAGATGAGATGCATTAGCAGACAAAACCTTTTATCTGGACTGCAGTCACCCCAGCTGCCATTGCCCTCTATATCCATTCAGTCTGTCCTCTCAAAGACAAACCCCTGTTTCCTACAGCCTGTTCTCTCACATGTTTTTATGCAATCTAGTTTTAAGGGAGTCAGAGTAAGAAATGTCAGACCCCATCACAGGTAGCTGTTTGACATGGCAATATGGCTCACCCTGTCAGTGAGTCAGCCTGTATTTCTTTTAGCTTGTTTCTGACCCTTGTTCCTCCCCACTCCATAAATCAGTCCTCCTCCTCCTTTGTGATGTTTACACTGTCCAAATAGACAGAGGCCCCCAGGGTGGTTCCTCACCTCCAGCAGATTGTCTCAATATTAACGCCTGAGCACACTCTGCTCTCTTTGCTCAGCTGTCATGCAGCCAAACTCATCTCATTGACTTAATTCCTCATAAATCAATAAGTCCAGATACTTACACTCTCACTTCTTTTTGGATGAGTCTGCTCCACAAACTCACAGCCAGTTTGCTGGTCTCTGCCATTATTAGGACCTTCTGTCTCCCTTCTTTAAGCACATTTCTCTACTTCATGTCTGCATTTGAGGTTGAGCTTCCTCCTGCAGACTATTGCCTCGTGCCCGTCCACTTGACTGTTGTTTTGTTATTTCCAGCCTGTCTAGGTTTCTTTATGTTTCGTGCCTGTCCCCATTGGTTTACACAACACCTCTCTAATTCATAGGAGTCGTTACATCAAATATAAATTGAATGAATGTGGTGTTTACTGCTTCCTTCCAGATCATTAATAGACATTAAATAAAACCAGACTTAGAGCAGATTTCTAGTCCTCCTTTCCACCCCTCCCCACACCCAATCCATGCTTCAGATATTCTCCCATCAGCTCTTTATGTTCATGTTTATCTTTTGTTCCTCTTTGTTTATGTACTTACAGCCTGTGTTCAATCTCTGTGACAGTGCTCATTTCCCAGCCAACTTGCATTCATTTTTCAAGTCGTGTTTTGTAGCTGAGGCTTTTCTCAGGACTGGCTGTAGACTGCTGCTTCATTCCCTTCATCTGCTGGTTTTGTAAATCAATAAAAAAGGAGTGATCATGTTTGGCAAGATTTAGTCTTTATTGACTCTCTGGGATGACTTTCATGCTGGTGCTAAGCAAATGCAGCATCACTGGTGATAGGGGATGTGCTCCCTTTTGCACCTGTAATGAAATTTCCTTGTGCTCTTCACTGCTTATTGAATTTAGTAATCCTGTTTTATTTATTAATCCAGTCCTTCAACAATGTAAAATATCAGTCATGGTGGCCAGATGGTTGTTTTTCCATGCTGGCTCTCATCTACATCCTACTAGCAAATACTTTATCCATCTGCTTAGGAAGGTCTCAAGTTTGTAGCAAGAAGAAATAGATTGCAATTGACAAATACTGAGAAACAAATTGTGACTGATCTAGGAAGGTGGAGGCAGGAGGAACATTCAAGTGGTTAAAATGTCGTCTCCAGCAGAGCCAACATCCCTCCCACACTGCAGTAGGGCCTGTAATATGACTGCAGCAATGTGCTCTCTGAAGACAGGATCAGGTAACAGGAGCTCTTGCACCCCATCGCTTCCCATTGGCGCTCCGCAACATGCTGCTGCCATGGCTCGGCTGTACAAGTTGGTGCAGAGAAGGCACTGAGGGGAAACACTGAGATCTTGCAGAAGAGACAGGTACATGGGGATTAGCATCACCGAGATCTGATGAGGTTATGAGGAGAAACAGTGTGGGGGTTCCATTCTGCTGTTAAGCATTTCTGTTCGTTTCTCTGAAGTCCACCAGTGCTGAGAAATGCAGGTAAAAAAATCTCTTCTTTCCACAAGAAATATCTCTCACTGTCTTGCCAGTCTCTTCTTGCCCCTTATCTTAGGGGCAGAGTTCAAGCCTTTCAGCACAAAGAAACAAAAAAACAGTCCTGGTCAACCTGATCAGTGGTAACTCAGCTCATTAGTGGGCTACCTGCTGCAAGTGTTTGCTGGGTAGGCTTTGGGACAGAGGATTTGTGAAGAGGGGTTTCAAGGTGAGCAGGGTGCATGGATGTTTATGGATCTTGAGTATGAAAAACTGAGAGGTGGTACAGACAAAAGCGTGAACTTCTAGACCAGGGGAAACAATGGAAGGATTCAGAAAGGGCAATGTGAGCAGAGGTATGGGCCACTGCCCATCGAGGGTGGGTGGTATGACCTAACGTTTGATTCAGCATTGAGCTTGGTGGGAAGCAGGGCCAGTGACCATAGTCCAGGCAGGCTGATATCAGGAATTTTTTGGTGCAAGGGGATCATGCTCAGTGACCAACTGCAGGGTGCAGGACCCAAGGAAGGGTTCTGTGCTGACAACTCAGCCAGTAAATTAAAAGTGTGCAGGCTGAATCTCTGGCACTGAAGCTAACTGGCACAGGAGGGTCCTTAAGTTCGCTTAGCTTCCAAAAAAGGATGACTGCATGCAAACCCTAACTTGAGCTACTTCCCAAATCATGCCTTCAAACTGTTCAGGAGTGGTTGTTGGCACAGACTCAAGGCGTGACAAGGGTTGTTCTTACAACCTTACAGTTACTGTGATTGAGTTCAGTGTCTAGGAGCAGTCTCTGGTGCTTTTCAATTTACTTACATAGATGATGCCTTATACACAGCAAGAGACAAGACGGAGTGTAGGCCAGGATTTGCAGCAAAGGCCAGTCTCCAGTTGCTACAGACTCCATCACTTACAGACACACACATGTGCCCCCCAGTCCCCTATGGCACACTGTGGGTCCCCAGTAAGGTCAGACACCAAGCCTACCCAGCAACTAGCCCTTGCATGCTCTTGTCTCCAATTACCTCATGCACAGAGATGTGCACACACACATGTGCAATTGCGTGTGCGCGCGCGCACACACACACATACACACACACACAGGTCTCCCAGTTGTCCCTGATACCTCATGGTCTCTCCAGGAGCTGGCTTGTATCTCCTGGTGCCTCCAGTAGCCAATTTCTCCAGTGGTCTTACTCACAGACATGCACATACCCAGCCCAGGCTTGTGGCCACTTCGATACTCAGCTCCTAGGCCACCTCTACCCGCTAGCGAGTCTGGCTTGATATTTGCTAGCAATGACACACTGTTGTACGAACCCTCACATGCTTGGGTTGCTGGTACTCCAGTCACATGGGCCCTTATAACTTGTGGTCCAATCCAGTTGCTGGCACTTAGACATCCATACACACTCATGCATGCAGAAAAGAGTCCCCTCACCCAGGAAGATAGAGATGGAGGTTAATGAGAAGACAAGACAGACTGTGCTGGTCAGGTACAGGGCATGGCCCAGCAAACGTATTCACCAGACGTGTTTACACGCAACCAGCCCCTTTTATTTCCTTATCCCTCTCTTTTCTCATGCTTATTCCTCCAAAACAATCTTGATCCATCCCTTTTCCCATCTGTGGTCCTTCTCATTGTTCCATAATAAGTCTGATAGCTCCCCCTCAGCCTGGAAGGTGCTCTGGAGAGCCCTTCCACTGGCTCACCTTGCTGGGTGTCACCCCTGGCCCATGGGGCTGATCGTGCCTCAGTGACAGCCCCTGGAAGGTTTGGGTCAGGGGCTCTGTTTCTCCAATAAAAAATCTTAACAGTCATAAAGCAGCATCAGAATTCCCTGATAAAGGCCTTGTTTTAGAAATAAAATACAGAAAAAATAGCAGGAAAATATGAAGGAATGTGTGGATGTAAAAACTTACAAAAAAGTCAAAATCTGATTACCGATTGATCTGTACTGACCAAGACAGAAGGATGGTTTCCAAGGGAGATATTAAAGGCCTTCTGTTGGACTCTCCCCAAAAGCTTGATGTCTAGCAGTCATGTCAGCAAGACAGGTTGTGATGTAGAAGTCAGCTCTGCATCATTTCCAAAAAGACAGCAACTGGCCGGGTGCTTCTGGTGAAACCAGAAGTGCCTGTTTAAACTCCAGCACAGCATGTTCCACTTAACCCACAACCAACAATACGTTTTCATTATGTCTGGATTGTTGGGACCAGGATATAATTTTAAAAGTTGCTCAGAGAGAGGCAGACAAGCATTGACATTCTCATCCTCTGTCACTGCTTTACGGCTAGGCAATCAGGTTGGCATGAACAGGTCTAGTACATCAGGTTTTATGCCTCTTCCTCTGCAACCATATGAGGAGGACAGGCAGTGGACTGGCCACCTTGTGAAGAACTTTTTGGGAATGCTGGGCAAGGAAGCTGCTGGGATGCACATGCACGGGCATGAATGAAAAGAGCATTTCCTTACCTTGCCTTGCACCACTGAATGCATGGGTGGGCTGGTTTTTGTGTTTGAGTGGGGGAACAGAAAGATCATGGACATCTCATTGCTTTGTTCACAGGTGTCACTGTAATGCTGGAGATACTGGTTATTATGAATGAGATCTGGATCTCTTGGCCTTAACAGAAGTCTCATTGTAGAGCCACATGCTTTCTGCAAGGATGCTTCAAATGATAAGGGCTACAGTCTGAAGATACTGCTTTTGTGAATGAAGGTTACTGGTGATTTTGTCAGCCTTATGTAAAAAGCACATAACCAAGACAGCTATAGCTGCAGATCCACCGATTGAGGAATGAGGAGATCAGGGCTCTTTGGCACAGGTAGCATAAATGATGCACAAAGATCCTGGTTCTTGGATTACATGAGAATAACAGTGCAGAAATATCACATTTCCATTAATTTTAGGGAGCAGATTTTCAGCTTTATTCTCTGCCTAAGTGTGTAGCAGGAGTAAGGGTATTAGGGTAAGGGGATGGGTGGAGTGCTCTGTCTTCCAGTGAATCCTTTAGGAGCTAAAAACACTAAATGGTATTAAGCTTCTCCAACTCAGTTTGAAGCCAGGGTACAGCAGAAGGTTAGAAGCCACTAACTAGTCCCTGCTGTCCCTGCTTCTCAGTTTTACTAAGTAGTCTCAGCTGCTATGGATGATCTGGACTTTTATGTTCACAAGTGAAAAATGTTCTCAAGGAACATGCTTATAAAGGCACAGAGCATCGATTGCACCAAGCCACACAGCCTAAGTGTTCTGTTTAAATGGGTAAAGCCACCCATGGTTTGAATGACATCTGCTAATGTCATTAAAATGTTACTCTTCAGCCACCACGGTGATTCTAACGAGAGGGTCCCCAGTGCAGAGACACAGCATTAGTGAGCTGCCAGTGCAATTCCCAGCCCCACGCACTATGCTGAAACCACATCTGCAGTTATGACACCAGACTTGGATGGCTTGGTGTGGAAAGTTATGGCCAGCTCTGGTCTCTGGAGAGAGGAAAAGGGAAGCATTTAAAGTGACTTTGCACCTGTGAAACAATGCGATGCTATTACAATGCCCAGCACCAGCCAGTCTTTGCTCCAGGGAGGCCTGCAGTGCTTTAGAAAGCTTCGTGCAACAGCTATGGTCGCTATAAACACAAACAGAGAAAGCAGATATTAAAAGGTTTTTGAAAGGCTCTCTGTTGGTTTCTGCTCTCTCTAGCTGCCTTTGGAAAGGTTAAGGATGCAGTGAATGCCAAATGATAAGCTTTGCAGTCCCTAGCACTCCTGAGACCTGAAAGAAATCTGCTGGTAATTGTTTTAAGCTAATGATTCCCTGCAGGTTGATTGGTGCTTATGTGCCGAGGGGTGAGAGGCTGTAGTTACAGAAGTTATGAAAACAAATTGCCTCTGTGTTAAGGAATGCCAAGCTGCCTGCTCAGTCTAACCCACTTCTACATTTTTTTATTTTAAGGTCTGTTTGCAAACTCTGAGCTCGGGCTCTGCTGATTAAATAGCCCCCTGCTAGGATTTACTGGGATAAATCCCTGAACTGCAGTAGGGCATTGATAGCAGGATACTGTCTCTCCTAGTTAGATTAAGGGCGACTTCAACGTGTTGCATTTAATGTAAATCACATTGGCTATTAGGTTCTTGGGAACTTCCTTCTTTTGGAAAAATAGGAAAAAAGATGATCTTTTCAACAGATGGGAGTTGTGTTTAGTCCCCATCTGTGACTAACCAACTGTGCCTCAAAGGTATTAGACTTGAGTTGGAGCTGGAAAATCACCTGGTCTCCAGAAAAACCAGGAACGAAACTTCATTCTGGGGCTGGATTCTCCAAAGGACTTGGGTACATGGGTCCTGTCTGTGCGGTTCTGTAGGAGCCAGAGCACAAAATCTGGCTCCCAAACACCCCAGCTCAGCAACGGTCTAATTCTAAAGACATCTTAGGTCCCTGGGGAAAGGTGCAAGAAAGGCAAACTTCTGCTGGAACTTAGCATTAGGTTCCTAAAAGCAGAGGGGGTACCCAATCCTGCTGTGCAGTGTCTTTGCAGAGCATTAACCGCGTGTGCCTGCCCGGACAGCAGTGCAGGCAGACGCAAGCAGGTCGGAGGCTGCTGGCTTTTTGCTGCTTGACACACAGGGTCAGGCACTGCCTGCAGCTGTCCAGTAGGATAAGCTGAACCAGGATGTCCTAACCCTAAAATCCTGAGGTTAAGACGTTTTGCTTAGGCTGCAGCCCAGAGTAGTGTCTTCAAGTGGAGGTGGGTGAGATGTAGGTCATTCCCCTGCTTTGGGTTGCCCCTTGGCTGCCTTGGGCAGCAAGCCGCAGCCACACAGCGTGCCAGCAAACAGTGCTGCCCCTCAGCTCCGGGCCTCCTGCAGGCTCCTCACCGGTTCTCCAGAGAAGCTGGGGCCAGGAGCCCTGTGGCAGCACCAGAGTCTCAGCTGAGATGCCTGCTGTACAGTGAGCACAGTAAGACTGTCACCTCCCGGGGCAATCCAGTTCTTCTGAGGCAGAAAGCTCACCCAGCTTCTGATTTAGAGTTGGTCTTAAACAGGTATGTGTGAATAAAAGCAAAGTCTGAAAGAAGACAGGGGGATCCTCTGATGGGGGAGTGTTCTTCAGAGCATTGTACAGAGAGTTAAGCTTTGCAGCCCACCCACAGCAGGCAGAGAAGAAAACTGCTCCAGGGAAGGGATTCCTCCACCCCCATGCAGCCTAATGACCAGCAGTGCACAAGGTGCTTTTCAGGAACACTTTTGCCAGAGACCAGGTCCTGCCTAAAGCAAGGCATTAGGTTGGGAAGGCTAATTCAATGAAAAATCCTGTGCTCATGTAGCCACCCGCCCTCAGCTGAGCAGAATGCACCTGATGTTAGTAATGGGGATGTACCCAGTTAACTCCAGAAAGGAGAGTGGGAACAGGTGGACCCATAGGAGATCTAACACCAGAAGCTCAGGCAGGCTGGGAAAGGAGCAAGGTGAGCTGCACAGAAACTCCACTTGTTCAAGGTAGCAGCCCTGGGGAGGTGGCATTGGGCTTGTGAGCCCTGTAAGCTGGGCACTGGGGTGAGGACTAGACCTGGGACTGCCCAGCACCCACTGCAGCAGGTATAAAGTGAGATGCTCTGCTGTCTTGGTACATATGTGGAAGCACAGACCCCCAAAGTATGAAGTGACTGTGTAAAGACTTGGATCTTATCTCTGACCACTGCTTGTCATCTTCACCCACTGTACCAACATAAGGAAAATGTGTGATTTCAACTTTCAAGGGTCAGTACTGGCCATTTTCAGTTTACTGGAGAGCTACTGGGAAGGTGGCAAGCTGGGTAGAAAAGGATGAATTTGGATTTTCCTCTAACTCTCCCTGCAGAGCTGAAAGAAAAGTGCCTCGCAGACCATCAGTCCCTGCTGCAGCCCCCGTGACTGTGATAGGGGTTCCCCAGCAAGTGTCCAACACGTGTTGTGTCAAACTGGTCCAAAAAGCCCTCTGCAGCAGATCTGTCTGCCTGATGTCAGCTATGGGATGCCACTGCAGGGGCTGATGGGGTAAACGTGTAGTAGCAGACTTGGTTCAGGTGTTCATGTGCCTGTGTCATCCACACGTTTGAAGGCAGAAGAGATCCAAGTGCTCTCCACTGATGACATAAAACTCACACTTGAGAATGGGCATCTGCCCAACCTGTCTACATGGCAGATGATTTGGCCTCAAACACAGCATTAGGTTCAGGCTTGGCAGGAAATACAGACATGAGACCTAGAATTCCAGCTTCCTTTTGAAACTAGGTTTCATTTTGCCAGTCTTATTTTTGATGGTCCATCAGTAAAAGTGCTATTGCCGTTATTATTTCTAACACTATGTTTTTCATCATTACCAGCCCATGCATTAGTTCTAAAACAGTAGCATGAGCCCTGATTTTTTTCTGTCGTGTGCAGGCATTGTTATCATTCTGTAAATGCCTCAGCAAATAGGACACAAGCTTCTCTGGGAACCTGTGCATTTTATGTAAGATGAGTATGTGATCATTTTGAACTCAAAGGCTATTTCTGTGATGTGGGGGAGAGAAAGGCAGTTAGAGCTGAAAGCCTGGATGATTTCAGAGGCATGCTGAGCTTTACCAAGGGAGGTGAACTTTTCCCCTCTCTGGAGCTTGAGTTTTTCAGTGCAATCACTGCTACATTTTCTGATGAAGCTAGCTTTGGGGAAATATCTGTTATTATCTGTTGAGGGAAGAGACACACACGAGATACCTACACACAAGAACACGTTCTTTTCCTGAAGAATTTAGACTGATCAGAGTGGGAAGCAAAGTCTCGAACACAGTATTATTATCCAATCTGTCAACATGAAACCTGCTCTTTCAGAATCAGCAGGACCTTCACAAATCTCCTAATAGGCAGCTGCTGCTTAAAATAATGTAACACAGGCCAACAAGCCAACTGAAGGCAAGAACAGTAGATTGCCTACACATTCATGCTTTTCTTTAAAAATTACAAATTGATTGCACCCCTCTCTGAGAAATATTCCTACCTATGGCAATACTCTATTCAGCTATATCTATCTGTAAGCTTCCAAGTCAAATAAGCTAGTAAGTGCATACACATTTATGTTTCTCTTGGTAATCATGACCTTTCCATAGTATTCTGCAAGCAAATGCTCTAGCTGTCAGTGATATAATACAGATGCAAGTTTCTCTGTCAAATAAAGCTGTGCACTAGACATGCAATCTCATTGCTCTTTAAATAAAATCAACATGGAAATATTTTTATTTCTACAGTAACTTAAATTAGCAGAAAAATTGCAACTGACTATAATCCCCAAGCAACTAAATGGTATGCATTTTGGAACTTGCTTCTCTAATAAATTGACTACTACAATCAATGTGGTCTGCATCATCTACATGAAAAGAGTGCTTTCTTCCCACCCGTACAATAAGGCACATAATCACCTCTGCAGGCCAAGAAATCCTTCAGCAAATGTACAAACAAAGCAATATAACAGAGACTTGCAACAAACATCTGAACAATTTCTATCAGTGATGTTTTCGATGGTACCCGTCACCTCATTTTAGATTTCATTAAGTGATATGTATCACTGACCAATCAAAACTTACAGTTATCCATTCCAAGAAAATTTCTTTGCTTATTACACTTGTTAGGAGATGAGGCAAATTTTTTAGCAGTGCAGTTCAATAGATGCAGGGGATTTTTAAGCCTGGAAGGGACTGCCAGCTGAGCCCAACCTCCTGTGTATCTCCAGCTTTTCAACTACTTCCCATTGCTTCTGAGCCCAACAAGTAGATTTTTTTAACTGAAATTTAGCTTTCAGAAAGGCATTCAGACTTGAACAGGGGGCATTGTGAGAAAATGATGGAAAATCCATCCCTTCCAATTTTTTTTTTACCAGTGGTTAATTGTTCTCACTGCTAAGGATCTGTGCTTTATTTCCAATGTGAATTCATTTGGCTTCATCTCCCATCCATGGTTCTCGTTATGCTTTTCTCTATGAAAATAAAATGTCTCTTCAAATTGGGTATTTTCTCCCATTAATGTGCTTGTAAATTAGTTCTTTGTCTTCTTTTTTTTAAATCAGGCTGATCTCTCTAAGTCTCCCAATATAAGGCATTTTCTCTGGTCCTCCAGTATTTTGATGTCTCTTTGCATCTTCTTCAGTTTCCCAGAAGCCTTCTAAAAAATTGAGAGAGATACACAGTACTGTGGTTTCAGTGCCCATACTCAGCTGCAGATCTCAGTTAGTTTTGCTTACCATCAAGTCCTCTACAATATTGCAGTGGGAATTTCTGGTACGGTATTTGTTTACTGAGACCTAGTCTGAGTCACTCATCCCAGGCTAGGATCCCTCCTCTCTGCAAAGATTGGCTCTCCATTCCTTGTTCAGCAGTATATAACGTAGAGCTTACCTCTATTAAAGGGTATTTAGATAGAATGAGCGCAGAGTCTGTCTTGCATAACTGTCCAGGCTTCACAATTATTTACCTTTCTGTTACCAAATATCTTATTAGCAATGATTTTATGCTTCCAGATCATTGGTGAAGATATCAACCCTGGCCTGACAGAGCCTTAATAAAGCCAGCCTTATTTGATAATGTTGTCACTATGATATGTCGGTTCCTCATCAGCTTAGTGTTCACTTTATTGACATTTTCTAATGCTGTCATCAGAGCATTGTGTAACACTAGCTGTAGTACCTTGCCAAGGTGGAAGTGTATTATTTATACCAATTGCCTTTACCAATGGAAGATGTGATGAAAAATAAAGTGGGGTTGTTGGAAAAGAACTGCTCTTCACCTATGTATAGTTGAGAACTTGCTGAGTAAACCTTGACCAGATCTAGAACTTCAAAGTGTAACATCCCCTCACTCTGTAGAGAGAATAACTGCTCAGTGCGTATCTTGGTGGTGTGGTCCCAGCCACGAGCTCGCGGCCACCAGCAGTTCCCAGAGCCTGCTGGGGGCTCAGCTTCTCCCTCCGCAGCCCATCTGAGAGCAGCTGCGCCCACCACCACGCTCCTGCTGCTCGTCTCTCTCCACTTCAGCAGGCTGGAGAGACGGTGCCATGGAGGAGGAGGCTTTTATTTACATTCATTTCAGTTTAAGAAGAGGAAGGAAAATGAGGTTTTAGGCCAGCTTAGGGTTGTCTTCCGAGTGCCTGCTTAGCCACGGGATGCTACTTTCTCATCTAGGGTTGCCTTTTATGAAAGTCACCGTGAGTCTACCCTGTGAAATGCCCTCTCCGCCCTCAGGAGCCAGGGAGCCTTAGACAGTCTATGGTCCCCATGTGTCCATTTGGTGGCCTTCTCCATCCTTCCACAATGATCCTCTACAGCTGGAAAACCTGCATCTGGCTACATAAGCCAGCTTTAGGTTAACTTCAGAGTACCAGAGCAGTTCTGATAGCACCAGTGAAGCTGGAGTAGTGTAGCACTTGACTGGCAGTTGCAACAAACCTTTGAGTGGACAAAAAAAAAAAGTATGTGGGTTGCAACCCATGTGAAGACCGTTTTCTTCTCTTTTCAATTTCTCCCCTAGATTTGATGATTCCTCCTTGATGGCAGGGCTCTGCTCTTTTCCTCTGTAACCAAAGAAGCTTATTGCTAGTTCGTGGGTTTCTGAAGAAGTGTCACCCTTTATTGCTCATGTGTAGCAATAATATTAAAAATAAACCAGCCAGTTGTCATAGATCAGAAACATGCATATGAATTAGAAACAGACAGTAAGCAATATCTGGGAAAATCCGTATCATCAAAAGCTTAGAGGGATGTAGTTTAGTTCAGTTAGGACACAGGTGAAGCTTTTTGAAAATAGGATCAATAAATAGGTTTGTATGAACTGTGAGTGTATTTTTAGTGAAACAAATTTTTAACTTGGATTTAACAATTTTCCTGAAGAATCTGCAGCCCAAGCCCCACCAAGCTGAGTTACTGTGGGAAAGGCAGGAGAGGAAATTGAGCAGAAATGAGCTATAAGCAGAAATGAAACTAACTCGATTATTCTAAGTCCTGAGCCTGAACATAAAATGAGTGCCATTAAAATATGGAAATTTTACACCATGGTCATTTATCTTTCTCTTGGCAAAGTCTGGAGAATTAAAAATATTCCTTCTCACAGAAAGTTCAAAAGTACTGATGCTGACAGTGAATGTTCAGCATTGAATGCCATCTTCTATAGAGGATGCAATACCCCCATGATGACAATACAGGATATTTATATGTGTATAAAGCAATGTGGTAACTCTTCTGAGAGCTCAGCTCTGTGCAGAAGGATCCTGGTGCTGATAGCTTTTATTCAACTGGGAATGTGATTTGAGGGCTGTGGGAAAGATTTGGAGGGGTCGCATCAGGATTGTACCTGATATCAATATGTCTTAATGGTTTATCTGCTCAAATAAGTTGTGCACCCATGAAGTGAAGGTTTGTTTTCCTTATTCATATGACAACCAAGGGAAGTTATCTACTGATATAATAAATCCCTAGAATAAGGGGCACTTGGTGACCTGACTGTGATTCTGTGAGTAAACTATCTGTTGCTGCATATTCTGGGTTAGTGGCAAAGTTAGTCTCTGCCATGCAAAAACTCAGCATATGAGACAGTGCTGCCAACACTGATTTTAACACAAGTCTCATCATATTTCTTTTTTCTTAGAACTGCAGAGAAATGTAATTGAGTGAGAATCTTAGGCTTTATTTAAAAAAGGAAGGACAGTAGAGGAAAAACTCAGAACATTATGCACATGCATCCTAATGCCTCAGAAGACAGAAAAAAACCAGTGAAGGGATTGATTGATCTGTTAAAAATCTCCTACTTAAAGTAATTTCATGATTTCTATTTTGTCGGTATATGTCCTGAGCGTTGGACAGCGTTGGGCAATTCAGATGCTGATGCTGCGGCAAGAAACCAAATGGAAAGCAGTAGGGGAACCTGAGTTAGTGAACTACGTTGTCATGGGCATTCCTACCAACCCAGGTAAAAGAGCAGTTTGGCTGTGTTTGCACACTGTTTTTAAGCTAGCATCTGTGTTTATGGACACTTGGGGAGCAGCTCCACGCCAGCTGGATGCAGGCCAGGGTGCGGCTGCTTCAGCTATGGCCCTGGCTGGAGCCAAACCCAGCCAAACCCAGCTCCTCCTTGCACTGGCCCTGGTGCACAAGTGGTGTGCCGGGGGCTCACCTACGACCTCGGGGCTTGAGAAGAGTGGGAAGGGGGACAGGCTGGGGTTACAGAGTCTCCTGGACCTCTCCTTGCGTGTAAAAGGCTGGAGACTCCTTGCAAGCTTGCCTGACTGTGGAGCTGCTCCTGCAGGATGAGCTTGGGCAGAGGGCACCAGCCCCTCCGCCAGCAGTGGGCCATCAGCGGTATGTCTAGCCCCTGGGAAACATGACCTGCTGATCCTAGTGGCTTTACTGGGTCTCACTGTGAACACTGGTGGTGGTCCTGCCCGCCTCTCGCGCACACTGCTATACTTCTAGTGCCCACCTCCGTGGCCCCTGGGCTGCACAGTCCTGCTGGGGCCAGAGAGGATGCTCGCCTGTGACAAGGGGAAAGTGGGGCTGCTGCATGAGTGTTCCCCTTTTCCACTCAGGAGGCACAGACACTAGCTGTAGGATCCCTCTTCAGGCATGAAATGTGGTGAGGGAAAGGGATGGCTACAAACAGGCCTCAGCCAGTTTGGGTAAGGAAATGAACTCATGGCCAGTAATAATATCAAAAGGACAGTAGAAAAATTACAGCTGCAAGCCTGGAATACAACACAAACACAAAATAAACCTTAAAAGCCCCCAGAGAGAACTGCAGAGGTGTCTCCACCCTTTTAGGTTGTCAGCAAACATCTCAATGGCAAAGTGAGTGGAAGGCATTGAAATGCACTCAAAACTCTGCATCCCTCCAGGCTCATAATGTATGCACCTCGTAACTCAAGAAACGCAGGCATCAGCTCAATGGGTGGACAACGTTTTTTAACCTCTTTCTATATAATCTTTTTTTTTTTTAATAGCAGAAAAGAGGCAATTGCACTGATGTATTACTAGGGTTCATTAATTTGTCTCCTCAAATGGCAAGATGAATCACAAATTCATACTCAGTTGTTTTCCAAGTCGAAGAATAGATTTAAAATTTTCCTTTCACAAACAGAATTCATGGGGCCAAAATTTGACGGTTGCTGCTGGCAAGTCTCTTCCAATGAAAATAGGTGTCCTTCACACGCCGAAACCTCATGCAGAGCCAGAGCCTGTAAGCAGAGTGCCTTGCAATGCTAAGTTTTCCTGAGCAGGGGCCATGATCACGAAATCTGTAACATAAGGACCGTGTTCTGAATTACAGCACAGTGAATAATTGGCAGTGACTGACTTGCCTAGTGAACATTACTGGCCTTCCAAGTAGACTTGCCCCAAGTTCCTAAATGCATTCAACGTGAGCTGCTCATGCACAGATGTCTGTGCATTGCTCTGGCTTTGCTAGTTCGGTTGGAAGCAATTAATGATGTTAGCGTTTGATGCTCAAAATTCAGGCTGCAGAAGTCTCAGGAGTTTCTGTCCTCCCTTAGAGTAAACGGTCTGTGTTTTTTCAGAGCCCCAGTTAAAGGAAGCTTTCAAGCATATGCTGATCGATGGATGGGGCGGAAAGCAGGCTCCTGGGTAGATATGTGCAAAGCTTTTTGTTTTTTCCTGTAATGTTTGCTGACGCTGCCTGATTCTGGCTCGCAGGCCTGCAAGTACAGTCATCGGCCAAATTCAGTGCTCCAGGCAACTTCCTTACCAAATTTGCCAAAGATTCATGTTCCAAAAAATCTCATCTTTCAGTTCTGAAAAAAGGATGTTTATAGTCCTCATTACTGTGGAATAATGTGAAAAATGTATAAAACATGTCAGTGCTGTCTTTAGGTCTTTGTTATTGACAAGTGGAGCTCATTTGAGACCCTAAATGCTCAGAAGGCCATGGATAGATTCCTGACTCCCAACTCAAACAAGCTTCAAATCAAGATCTGCGTGTCTTGGACTACATCTCTACTGTCTTGTAACAGCAGTCTCAGGACCCCCATCAAGAGGGGCTGCACCAGCCCCTCTTACTCCTGCCCTCTTTGGCGTGATTGGAGGTACAGCCCGCACACACGCTCCAGGGGATGTTGGCACACATGCCCAAACAGAGCCGCGTGATGACTCGCCAACAGGCAGTCTTGCAGGAGCGACCGGCCCGTGGTCACCATGGCAGCCAAGTGACCCAGAGATGCACAGGCTGCTGAGTCCATCATCCTTCAGAGCTATGTAGACATAGACTATGAGATTAAATGCCAAAATCACAGGGAAGACAGATGAGGCTTTGAGCCCACAGTCTACTGAGAATGTAGCAAAGCACTTAAGCAAAGCAGCAGTCCAGCAAAGCACTTAGCATGCACTTAACTTTAAGCCTGTAAGCAATTCATTTTTGAGTATTCATAACTATAAGGAATCAAAAGAAAAGCTGTCCGATATTACACTGGTGAGCAGATTCATAAGCCAGCAGTATAATGTTCTGATGATGGCCATATATTTTCCTTCCTTATTGAGTGAAATAAGACCATCCAAAACTTTAAAAATGTCCTGTTGATAATTATTAGATTGATTAGTAGTTATTGAGAAGGAAAGTAAAATGATGATCGGATCCTTATTCCTCAAACCAAGCCAGGAAAATAGCCACTCTCCTTCCTCAGTGCTCTTACCAACAGTCCCTTGTAATACTGCATACCACGAGTCTGTGAACATATAATACTGAAACTCCAACACTGTGCAGTGTACGATCTATCCTTGTATATTTAAGCCGTATGAGTCACAGTGCATTTAGAGATCTCCTTCCATGTAAGTGTTATCTATTTACAAGCATGCGTAGGTTTTCAGAGTTTCACAATAGCTGGCAGAAGAACATAATTTATCTAAAACCTCTCATCTTGTTCTGGCCTATTTGCTAGTCATGCGAGTATAGCTATTTTTTGGAAAATACAGTCTGACTCAAAATTCAAAGTAAAATTTGAATCCTGCTCTATCTGAAGTGCTTCGTTTGCAAGAAGCTTTCTCCTGACAGGCCTTTGACATTCAACAATTGGTGTTTAAATGCAGAATAAATGTGAATTTCATCCTTGTGTTTCTTGTAGAATCAAGCATCTCTATATACCATGCATGTTTCAGAAGTTGAGGACGTTCAGGCAAATAAAAGCCACTGGATTGTGCCTAACACAAAGCTGGTACAGAATATAACTTTTATGAGCCTCACAAGATTAATTTAGACTCAGAAATCTTTATTATCCTCATTCCTTTGTTGAAAGTAATAACTGAAACCACAAACTACCATCAGAAGAACCACCCAAGCAGCGAGTTGGTCACTGGCAGATCTTCTATATTAGACCACTGGGGCTAAATTCCATTTGTGTTTCTGTGCCTGATGTTCCTATTGACTAGCTCCAGGCAGCTGCCTGCTTACTGCCTTATTTAGGTCCTATGAATCACTCTCTAAGGCTCCCCCACTGCCATAAGGAGATAGGTGAAATTTAGGCTACAGGTTTTTCTACACCTACTCAAAGATAAGGTGGATTTCAGTGCAGCTGTGCATGGTGTGGGGCTAGGTCCACCCAGCTGCTGGCTCCCTCTTCACTGACCTGGTTGCGCCTACCCGTTCTTGCAGGTTCTCCATCTGTGTGTCATACCAGTGATGTTCTCTTGGATAACAGCAGCAGGCAAAGGCCTCCCTCCTCACCTGTTCCTCTTGAATTGTATAAGGTTGTGTAAAGGAATGAGGTAAATTAGGAATACGGAAATTCCAGGGGCATATGGAAATAAAAGGGATTTGTGTTGCTTTGTGAAACATTTTGAGATGTATTGTTGGAGCATGCTATATACAAGCTAGGTGCTATTTTCATCAATAACTGGCAATTGAGCCCAGAAAATAAATTCCACAAATGTAGCACTGTGCAGAAAAGTGGAGCTCTCACTTTTGAAGGCTTTGCAGATCACATTTACATTCACAAGAGGTGCCCCTAGCATATAGGTGCCCCATAGATTGAGACTAGCATTGAGTAAAGAATAACAGAATAGGAACTGCAATGGAGCATCACTAGTCATCTCTATGTTCAGTAGCGGACAGGCTGTATGGTACGACTCAGGTACAGTCACTGATTAGTCACACCAGGTACCCGACTGTACACCGTGGGTTCTGCCTAGACCCCATTTCTGGATGTATTCCTGGGGTGTAGGAGCATATAGTAATCATCTGTAGTCAGCTCTTGCCCAAGTACAGAAGGGCAACACAGCTTGGGTGTGTACCTGGACCAAGGTGCTTAAAGGCACTCACAAGTCCAGGAGTTTACATACAACCTGTGTAATTTTTTTATCAAAAGAAGCAATTTCTGCACTGGGGTGCTCACACCTCACCCTTTGGAGTTTGCTCCTGTGTATCTGACAGGAGAATTTAAAAGCAGCACAAATTTACTGAATGAGAAACCATGAAGAATCCTTCTCCTGGGGTGGCAATCTCAAAATCCCATGAAATGGCTCTGTGAAAGCCTCCTGCAGCCAACTTTGCAGATAGCCCCTCTCTGGCTTCAGGCAGAGAAGTAAGTAACTTACTTCAGGCAAGGGAGAGCTGTGCAGTTCTCACCCTGTTGAAATAAATAGCAAATACCTCAGTGACTAACTGCAGCCAAGATTTCACTCAGAAGTTTAAGCGCTGCAGTGCCACAGCTTCCTTTCCTGACAATTGGGAGAGGTGGACAACAGCTTGTTTGGGCATATTTAAAAACAAACCACTGAAAGGGAATATAACAGTGTTGCTAAGACCCTTTAGGCATGTTCCTTATTTGTACTCTAAAACCTGACACAGAAAAGCAGGAGGATTTGTTTCTGAAGGTTAATGCTCTTTCCTTCCTACCCAGCAATAGCACCGTGCTGTACTGCTTGGAGGAGCCACTCCAGGTAGTACCTCAGTCATATGTTGCCAGGAATAGGAAGGCTGATTTCACTGCTGCTGTTGGATTTGCCCCCTCGCTGCATGCTGTTGAATCATTTGTGCTGATGAGGACATATTTTGGGGGATGCCTCCACTCGTACAGAGATCTTTTGCTTTTTGGGAAGGATCACCTGTGCCACATTTACAACTGGGGGTAAAGTGACCCTGAGCCTCAATTCAGGTTCTTCCTGCAAACCCCATTTCTATCTGACCTGCTTGACCTTGTCAGGAATTAGGAAAGGATTTTCTGGGACTGCCTTGGTCAGCTTAGAGTCTTGCCACTGGGACCACTTCATGGCTAAGGCTAAGGTATGGGGGTGACTGCAGCAAGACCACCACATTCAAATGATGCTGAACAGAGGGAATGGGGCAGGGCTATGGTGTCCTGACTCACATTTATGTACTGCCCTCAGTCTGGGGTTTATGCAAACACACATCTGATTTCTCTAGAGAAATGTACCCAGGCCAAACCTCCTCAGGCCCCAGCTAGGTGAGAACACTGCAAAACTTGATAATTTACCTTAAATCTTTTCCTTTGCCATACCACTTTTAAAATAGATCTCATCAGGTAGATATATGCAGACACATTTTTACTATTGATGAACATTAAACATTGGAGCAATTTATTTAGGAATATGTTTCTGTTGGTCAAGACTGTATATGGACTTGTTCAACAATGTTTGAGATATGACTCAGAGATCAGCCCCTAAGATTTTCTGTGTGACTCAAGATCATGATTTTCAAGTATCGTTTCATCCCTAGACTGTACATCTATGTCTTCCTTGCCCCAGAGAGAAAAAAGGCTTGAACATGTAAAAAAAATTGGCAAGTACACACTGTGGATCAAATGCGTTGGGGCCTGACAGAGACAGAACCCTTTATAGTTCTGTGTCTGACTTGATTTTTTATGGATTTTTCCTTGCATGTTATATACTTCTCTTTTTCCTCTCCTATGCTCTCATTACACACCAAAAAGTGTTTTTCTTTCATTTCCTTGATTTTGAGAATTTTTGTATGGACATGAAAATTTTGCAAAATTTTAGTGAGATTTGGGTCATTCTTGCAAAAAGGTAGATCTAGTCCAAACCTATTCATTTCCATTCAGATAGCTGAACACGTAATTCATGTGAGTAAGATTCAAATGCAGTTCGTACTAAGACTACATGTATGCCAGGGAAGGGGATGGTCTCCTTTAGGTGGCCTCTTTAGTTTGGACTAGATTCCTCATTTTAGTACTGCGAGTCATTTTAACATGTGAGTTTTGTTGTGTCACTAGAGTTGGTCCAAAACAAGAGAGTGTGATCTGAGAAAAATTTGTAAAATATTGGCTTGGGCCAAATTGGCCTGAAAACTTTTTTCCTGTCTTTCCTACTTAGGTTCAGGAGCTGCAGCAGTCCCACCCTCCTATCTCGCCCTGCAGACAGAAATGCTGAGGCTTGTCTCAGTCCTCCCAGGACTTGGCTCTGCAGCTGGGAACCAAGCAGCTCCACCTGAGGCTCTACGGGATGCCAGCATCCCTGCCCTGACCCAGGGAGCCAAGACCCCGGTCGGAGCCAGAGCTTACAGGCTTCTCGCTTTTTGGAGTCATTGGGTCTCCAGACTCAGGGCATGCTGCCTGGCATCCCTCTCCCAGCCCTGCAGACCGGGGCTGGCTGCCAGAGGCCCTCACGCCGGGGCTACCCTGCCTCCGAGTAGACGTCCCAACCGCCAAGAGCCTACAGCAGTCCCGGCCAGCTGAGCTGGGCTGGCCTGGTGTCACGGGCCCAGAGAGAGGGACCCTGGTTTTGTGTATCCTGCCCAGAATCCAGGCAGGGTTGCGCTTATTTAAGTTGGAGGAAGCTTGAATGAACAAGAGATTTTTCAAACAAAAACACTGCAGGAGTAGAAACAAAAGATTTTCCCATGAAGTATATTTTTGTCAGGAAAATCCCTTGCCATGTTTCCTATGACTACAGGTAGCCTCTGGAGCTAGCAAGATGCTTCTTTTCAAAGAATGCACATAGAGTCTAAGATATGAAGCAATGAGCCCTCCTCGCTGGTGTTTCCTATTAGCCACTACAGCAATCTGTATTACCTTTCTCACCTCCCGCAGATTTCTGAAAGATTAACTAATCCCATCATGATGGAGCCTGACCAGTCCAGACCAGATGCCCTTATGAAAAAGGAGTGCTCTAAGGATTCCTCCTGATTCTGAAAGGTTTGTAATGGAAACCTTTTGTAATTGTGCTAATCTTCAAAGAAGCGATGTGAAAATTCATGATGGGGACGACAAGCCACAAGAGTCAATATTTTAAAAAAATATACCATTTGCCAGGACTGCCAGCTGCTGGCCAGACATTGAATTAGCTGCCTTCCTCAAACAGAGATGTCCCCCATCTGCTGAATAAACACTCCTTTTGTGCACATTTTCACAGCTGAGGTTTGAACCAAGAGCCTTGTGGTCTGCAGACAGCAGCTCCACAAAGACAGCCAAAAAGTTTCTTGCTCTGGACTAGACAGGCAGGAAGCTAAAGCCTTTCTCAGCTGGAAGCATTCTTTGTCTATCTCACAACATCCCTTCCAATCATATAAAAATCTTTGAAGGAGAACATCTCCCTGCAATCCTTCACAGAGCGAATCCACTCAGGCAAGGCATATTTTTGGGAAGGAGCCAGCTTTGCTTGGTGGTCCTGGCTTTTGGCATCTACCATGACTCAGTAGGGAAGAGAGAATAAATAAAATACTATTAAGAGGTACAACAATGTTACCAAATGGGATTGTGCCTTTCCCAATTAGAGTTGTTTTTCCTATCTCCATATGTTGCATATTACAGAGCCCTTTTGTTGGTAAACATATCCATGGCTCCCTGCAGGGGTGCCAGGGCCACTCACCAGCAACTGGGAGACTGAAATTGTGCATGAAGTCTGATATGCCATGTAAAGATGGTCTCGTTTCCATGTGTACTCTACTATAACACAGAGAGGCTCTGAGAAGCTGCTGGCAGTTGGCACAACGATTCCTCCACAGGTTCCTCTCCCTAAGAAAAAGGAGGAAGGTTGGGAATAGTCTTAGGGATTTTCATTTCCTTGTATGGTGTATCTAGAGTAATAAGTAACTAAAACAATTCCATTGCTCTTTTCTGCTTGAGAATCTCTGAGACCTTATCAAGGATGACGGTTAGAGTACACTTGTGAATCAGGCAATGTTATCACAGTTTGTAGTTGAGATATGAAGAAGCGAAGAGATTTTCCCCAGCACTCAGACACAGGAGATGGTAACAGGGGCTTAACACCTCACTGTGCATCAGCTGGGCTGTGTCTGTGTTTCTGCTCTCAGCCCATGGCAGATCCAACTTAACTGTCTTTCTCTGCGGACCAAGTTAAGTTGTTAGCTAGCCTTTAGTGGCAGGCTTAGAGGTTGTAAACACATGTACAGACAGTTACTGGGGCTTAGTCGTTGTGTGATTATCTGCATATGATGGCAGCTTGCTTTTGTGCCTAAGCTTTGAAATCACCTGGCATGTTGTTGGCAGAACAGGCAATAAAACTCCCAAATCCTGGCCCTCGGAGCTGTGCTTTAAGCACTGGCCTGTCAGTTCATTTAATGCTGCAGCAAAGCAGGCACAACTTTGTAACAAAGCTTGAGCATGAACCACAGGAGGCTGAATTTTCTAGTGTAGGTACAGTATGGGCTTTGAAATAGGATCTGTTTCTGACGGCAGCTGTTATTTCGTTAGCCTTTCCTGGCTAACCAAGTAAAAGCTGATGGGCACCGGAAAATTTCTTTGTCGTCTGTTTCTCCATTAATTGCTCCGAATGTGTGTGATTCAACAGCAATGTAAATCATCATTGCCACCTCACTCTATTTATCTGTTTCTTCAGCAGGCTCTCATGGTAACCAGCAACTACCGTATTTAAAGAATGCACTGTACCACACCTACTCGGTACAGCACTTTGCTATGGAAGAGTGAGAGAAAGAGAAAGGCAGGAAAAGAGAAAGACAAAGAGAGCGAGAAAGAGATGGAGGTAAAAAAAAAAAAGAAGATGGAACCTCATGTTATTTATCAGAAGAAGGGAAAGATTAGATTTATTTCTGGAGTGACTATGAATACCAGATCAGCTAACTGCTGTTTAGGAGGTCTTTCTATACGGTCTACCCAG
Organism: Aviceda cuculoides; assembly: GCA_035590195.1. NCBI lineage: Eukaryota > Metazoa > Chordata > Aves > Accipitriformes > Accipitridae > Aviceda > Aviceda cuculoides. Next base: position 29,910,464 of record JAVJGG010000029.1, on the reverse strand, counting down.
TCCCAGTTATTTTAATTCTGTGTTGCCAGCTGGCCTCTGCAGAAATCTATTCAGGGTTCAATTCTAAACAGTAATGTTTGGGAAAAGTACAATCTAAAACAGACAGATCTGTATGTGTTTAGGTTTTGCTTTCTTTCCACTTTTAAATATTAAAAATTGACTCCAGCTGTGGGGTAAAGTAACGCCCAACCTATAAAGACACTGACAAATAAATCACAATGCAATTTGCTGTGCATTTTCTGAGGTCTAAACACCAGCTCTTGAAAGGAATTTTCCATGATTACATCTTGGGAAGATATCTTCACTACCAACAACTCGTTTGACTTTTATACTTCTTAAAAGTCATCGCATTCCAGCAGGGCCAGACCCTGCCATTACTTCTCTGGCACATATCTCAGCCGTTAACTGAGCTATCTGATGCTACTCAGGACATATGCAAAGCTTCACTATCCCTATCTAGCATGTTGTTAACCAGAATAGCTACCTCGTATTTTTATAATCCACTTTCTGGAATGGTAAATCGCTGATCGACTGTTCAGCCCCCTCAGCTGATCAATTCTGCTTGAGTCCACTTCTTTGCTCTGTCAAGTTTAGGCAGCCTTGCCTGAAGTTAAAGCTTGCATTACTGTTCATCTCAAAATCACTGAATAGCAGAAGGTGCTATTCACACTTCATCAGGGTGCAGCCCAGAGAAGTCAGGTTTAGCTCCTGAATTCTGACACAGCTCACCCTGGCTCATTTTGTGGCCCACAGAAATCACTCCTGTCTGTCCTACATTTCCTCCTCAAAAAAGGATAAATATTTAGTGCTCAAGAAAGGAAGAAGACGACAGAAATTCCATCGTCAAGGCACTGCACTTCTTTTTTTCAGGGAACAGCCATTAATCCACAGAGTCCCCTTTATCTGCACAGCCTGGGTAAAAATCTAGAAATAGCTCTGATGTTGATATCATATTTTTGAAACTATAAATTAACTTACAATTGAAAAAAGCTGGCTTTGAACCAAAACCCCTTGAACTATCCTATTTCAACTATTTACAAAACATTAAAAAAAGAAAGTTTCTGGCCATTGCCCTGTTCCTGCCAAAAGTTTCAATGTAAACTTTTTTGTGGGGAAAAATAATTAAAGCAAAAATTCCTGACCAGTTCTGCTCTGCATGGCATTTCACTGGCGCTTACTTCAGATCTGCAAGTTGGTCTTCCCTTGAGAGTCAGCCTGCGGAAAGCCTGTCCCCACCAGAGAGGGAATTTAAGAGGTTCCTGCTGTTCCCTGCCTCCAGCTATGCTACCGCTGCCTCTGTGGCACTAACTCAGTGTTTTGTGTCGTTTTGTTCTGAACCAGATCAGTGAAAAATAGAAAGAAAAGGGTCTGCTAAAATATGCTTTTGTTTCTACCGGATCAGTTCCCTGATCCAGCCAAAGTTTTGCATTTTCCTAGTGAGGGCACTGGGAAAAAAAATACTGGTGGAGATGCTTGGAGCCTGCTGCACACCTGCCTGATCACTGGAGGAGACCCAAAGTACAACTTCACTTTTAAAAGATTTCACTGGACTCACAAACCAGTTGTTCTTGTTGCAAGACCTTTACCCTTCCTGTTTAAACACCGGCACATAGGTTCACTCGTGGGCAGTGTCAGACCATTCTTCAGAGCATCACCCTCCCCAGGTTCAGCTGAAACTTTTTGTTGCGGTTGCTGGATGTTCTTACCCTCAGAAGTGCACCGAAGAGCTCCTCTTCATTTGGAAATCCAAAAAGGAGAAACAAGGCCATGTTCTTAAGATGAATAGAAACTATAACATAAGAATGAGGTAACTATGAGAAAAACTTAAAGGCCCCAAAGATGTTGCCAACAGCAAGAGTTGCAAAAAAATCCAACCAGACCAAAAAGGTTTCAGCGAATGCATCTGATGTAGAAGGTGAAGAAATCCTGCCAAAAAGGCTGGAAAATAAGAAGTTTTAAACAGATGTACTGTGTAATTAATAGTAACAAGGGGACAGTGTGTTAGGACAAAGCAGGGGAGATATATATGAAGTTTACTGTGGTGGGTTAGACGTTTCATGCAGGAGAGCTTAATAAAATTTGGAGAGCCAAAGAATTTTCAAAAGCAATCTCTAATCAGAAGCAATTGACTTTGAATTGTGGCAATATCACAGAGTTGAGAAAGATAAAAATACCTGTCTTTAAAAGGGGTGAGGGTTGGAGAAAGGGTCTGGAAATTTATAACTTAGACAGCTTTGCAATGATCTAAAATTATTGAAATAAATGCATTTATTTAGGAGCACCTAGATGGAAAAAATGTGATAAGAAACAGGAACATGGAATTGTCAAGAACAGATCATGTCAAAATAAACTACTTTCCCTCTTTGAAAAGAAATGGGCATCACGGAAAAGGGGAAGTAGGTGTGACCTATCTCAACTTTAGTAAGATTTTTGACATTTTTCTGTATGATGTTCTCGTGCAGAAACTCGGCAGCCTGGTCTAGCTGAAACTGCTATGGGAAGGATGCACAAATACTTGGAAAATGTAATTAAAAAGGTACTCAAAAAGTAGTTCTCAAGAATTTGCTGACAAACAGGAATAGTTGCATGCATGAAGTTTCACAGAAATCTGTCCTGGGCTTGGTACCATTCCATATTTTCATGAATGACTTGAATGACGGAAGATCAAACATGCTTGTGAAATTCACACATGACACCACGCTGGCAGGCTCTTTGGAGGCCAGAAGAAGAATTTAAAATGATCTTGATAAATTTAAGCAATGGTCTGAAAGCTATTAGGTGAAATTCAATAAAGACAAGTACAAAGTCCTAGACTCGGGAAGGGAAAAATCTATCACACGAAGACAAAATAAATGCAGGAATGTCTCTTTCTAAAAATAAGGCAATTTTTGAAGCAGAAAGGACTCAAAATTGCAGTCCAATTTTTGTGAATCTTGAGGGCAATGAGAGTGTCAGGTAACACATGGGTACTCCTCTAAGGCTTTAGCCTTAACTTTTCACCTATATGAAAGATCACAGGAGTTCTCACATTTCCATTTCCTAAAAGAAGGGGAAGGGGCAATAGGCTGGCTTTGTTCTCCCCTGATGCTGGGACTCTTCTTTACTGCGCTACTGTTGTAAGTTAAGGTGTATTTGGGAACCCTAGAAGGAAAGAATGAGGAAAAATATATACCTTTTGTTTTCTTCATAAATATCACTACATCAATATCGATATCAAGAGCCTCTCTACTTTCCTGGCTGATAATATCCTGCCTGGCCACATGGAGTTAAATCAAAGCAGGCTGTTATTGAGAAGCTAGCAGGAAATGAAACAATGTAAAGCCATAAGTAAGTATAAATGTAAAAGGTCCCATCATGGAGAATACCAAGAGTCTCTGAGAAAGCGATGGGAATTGATCGATGAGAAAACGGTCCTTTCTGTGGCTCTGAGTGCACGCGAGGTTTGTTACCGAAGGGAGATTTTATTTCCTGGCAGGGAGGCACGATGGCCGCCACAAGAAATCTTCGTCGAACGACAGCTCTGTGACGGGTTATTCTGCCCCGAACCCAGCATGGGGTCAAAGGAGAGCCACGGGCTGGGAGGATGCTGGTGTGGAAGGCGATATGGGCAGGGGCATCTGGAAAGAGCTGCTGCAGGACAGGCACCCACCCGGAGAGGGAAGGGGCTGCCCGCACAGCCCCGAGGCAGGAGCTGGTGGTCTCCCTCGCCTTCGCTGCTCTGCAGCCCTGCCAGGATGAAGAGGTGAAGCTTCGTTTCACTGCTGTTGATGGTCTCGCCTTCCCCAGGCCTGTTTACATATCCTTACTTGGGTGGAGCAGGGCTAGCTGAGCTTTGGAGCGGTTGTCGGTGACGGGGCTCCTCTGGTCAGGGCGGTGGGCTGGTGCTCCGGGGGGTGACACGGGGAGGCTTTCCCTGCGGAGCGGGTCGCGCTGCCCGCTCCTTCCTCCACTCCCCGGGGAGTGGGTGACCTCTGCCTCCCCTACTTTGTGTGGCGGGGCTCTGCGTCTGCTGTAGTTTTTTAAAAAAGCATTCTAGTGGATATAAAGGGCGTAGGCATTTCAGAGACCTTGGGAGTTAAGTGGGTGTAGGAGAGAGCGTGTATGTCCTACACAAACCGGCTGAAGACTATGCAGAAAGTGAGAAAGGGAGAGACGGCGCAGCGCTGGAAAAACTGAGCAAGTGACAAATGTTCTCCCTCTTAGTAAATGAGTAAGCAGTAAAAGAAAATAAATACAAATTCACTGTTTTAACTCAGAGCCAGCTCTTGCTGTCTTCAGCATGCGGGCCGTTCCTGGGCACCGCAGCCTCTAGCATCATGCAGCTTTAATGATGTCTCTGCAGGCGCACAGACAAATTTTGAGGAGATCAGTGGTTTTATACAGGAGGACACGTGGGTTGCTACTGTCTCCTTTGTAAGCTTTGAGAAATCGGTGGCAATTCTGCAAACAAGCTAAAGATCTCAGTATTAATACACCACTTGGAGCCACTCAGCATGTAATGCCCACTTTTCCAAGGATGGCAATTGATTAAAATAAAAGCTTCCATCAAAAGCCCAGAGAATCTCAGTATTAAATCCAACTGCTCTGCAACAAATGGCACTTTTTCCTCCTTGTCATTATGCTGTAATGGCAAAATAAAGACAATATTTTACCTTTTATTAAAGGGTTTGATTACATTATCAGTCCTGTAAAGGCTATCATCTGCCACCCAGAGAGAACCAGGTTCATGACAACATGACGGGCTGATATAAATGAATTGTGGCTGTGCGGTGAGAAGTGACAATGCTAAACCAGTGTTTGCTGTCTGAAAAGAGATGCTATTTGCAGAGGAAACGTATTCCTGTGCAGAGGTGTTTAAATGTAATTCAAGCACTCAGGATTTAGCAGATGGGTGATTTTCACTCTGTGTGTATTTACCTTCTCCCCCGCCAATACCAGATGAAGAAGGAGATTATTGCTGTCAGCTCTGACGTATCAAAGTGCCTTTGGAGAGGTGAACATCACCTGTGGCTCCCGTGCGTGCTGCCAGCCTCCCGCAGCCCTGCACAACAGCGTGGCAGGTAACGGGGACACCGGTACCTACGGCTGGGCTTCCCTCACTGCCAGCAAACGTCGCAGGAGTGGAGCTGAGGGCATCGAGCAAGGATCACGAGGTTGTGGCGATGCTTGTAGCCTGGCAAAGAGGTGCTGTGGATTCATATGACATATAAAGGGAATACATTTTACTTGCAGCTGTGGGTAGGACAGACAGCACTGCAAAGCAAACACCAGCCTTTCTTCTTACAGCATCCTTTTCTACATCCAGGTTTTCTGGGTTTCCACCATAAACACAAATATATTGCCCCTCCTAGCTGAAAAATGTGAGAAATCCAAGTGTAGGAGTCAAGTGGAGCCTATCAAATGCTATGGGATTTAGGTTTCCTAAATTCTCCAGCTGAGATCACGATTGTATTCAGGACCATGCTGTCCCTGGAGACACAGCACTTCAGGCTGTTGTCCATTTGCTTGCCAACTCTAAAAGAAGAAGAAGAAGAAGAAGGATAAATTAATCTCTTATGTGCTGAGCATGTTCAGTGATCCACCTAGCTTGGAAGGAGTTTACAAAAAGGCTCAATTCTACAGATGTTTATTGCTACACTACTGTGACATTGTTCTGACAGAAAATGTTGGCTTCCTATTAATTAGCTAGGAAAGAGAAAAACATCCTAAACCAGGCTCTTAACTCTAGATTCTCCTCTGTCTTCTGAGGAGCGAGTAATTACAAGAGCTTCTGCTTTTATTTACTCAGGTGTAAATCAGTTGCAGTCAATAGAATTTTATGTAAGGAAAAATGTCACAAGTGATACCAAACAGATCAGATAATCCCTTGGTCTCCCTGCTGACAGGGTGAGGTCAGTGCTTGCTTTAGCCCTTGCACCACACCAGCTGCAAAGTATTATTATTATTATTATTATTATTATTATTACCACAATCTTTTTTTCCATCTGCAAAGTGCATCCATGTGGCAAGATGGTGAATACATCGAAGTAATTTTCTGTGTTCCTTTCCTTCTGTGCTCTCCTGTCTCCGCTTCTCTGTCCCTCACCACACTGTCCTGAGAGGACTTTTTGTCAAGTGTAAATGTCAAATTGTATGTGAAGCTGAGACTTTGTGATTTTGAAGCATCCGCTTTTGCCTGTAGGAAATCATGAAGTACCACTGGTCGGTTGGAAAGCCAGGGGGAATGTCAGTATTTGTTGGTGTATACCTCATAAATCACAAAGTAACTCAGAGCTGTGAGACTGTGTGCCTACGCTGCATAGGTGAACGTTGCTGCTGAGATCCCTGCTCTCCCTTGCTCTGCTCACCCCTGGAGGTACCTCATGCAACTTTCCACTCCTCAGTGTGGACAGATGTCCTGTTCAGGATCCAGCTGTGTTGATGGAAAAGATGCCCCTGGCAGATGTCCATGTTCTTCATCCCCGCAGCTTGCTTGTGGGGATGCAGGTGGAAGTGCTTTGTAGCCTAACCTCAGCATTGGCTCAGGCCAGCAATTTTAAGTGTTTTAAGTCACCCAGGATGGTTTGTACTTGTCTGCTCGGGGGGATAGGGATGCTCACATCGCCCTCGGTGCTAACGGAGGGGAGGACAGCAATCACAGCTGCACCCAGAAAGGCAGGCTGCAACCCTGAATCTGAACAAGTGCATTGGCTTAATGGAATCCATTTAAAGCTGCCATAATTAAGCTGATGCATCTCTGTACATGCAGAATAAGTATGAAGTCTCACCTGGGCTGGTTACAGTGCATTGGCTGAATGGAATCCATTTAAAGCTGCCATAATTAAGCTGATGCATCTCTGCACATGCAGAATAAGTATGAAGTCTCACCTGGGCTTGTTACGGTTGCATTAAGTTGGATTTCAAGCACATGAGAAAAGAGCTTGCACCTTCCTCACACTGGCATCTTTGGACACTTTTGCAATACTAGCAACCGAGCCCAACATGAATGCTGTTTGTTGGCCTTGCAACTGGAAAGAGACACCAGTGGGATGGTTTACACTGAGAAATTACAACATGTTCGAACATGTTGCTCGAGACTCCTGGTGGCTACCACAGTGTGATTTCCCGTCATAAACAAGGCCTGCGAGACAGCTGTTGGGAGGCTGAGCACCAGCGGGCCGGGCTGCTCCTGCTCCCGTTGGAGCTCCTGGGGCAGCGGGTGGCTCAGCCACGGGCTGCCGGGCTGCAGCCGGGGCAGGGCTGAGCTCCAGCCCTCAGCGTCGTTCCAACGGCACGGTGCAGGCACGCTGTGTAGTTTTGCTTGCTGGCTGTAAGTGCCAACAAGCTTTTTTTTTTTTTTTTAACAGCCTTCAGAGAACTAGATCATGCTTTTTTTTTTTACGGTCTCAAACAAGCAAAATCTCCCCTCTTCTCCTAATAACTTCGGCAGGCTGCAACCAAGGTCAGAACAGGAAAATGTCAGTTAACAGGCTGTGTACATTCAGTTCTGTGACTGAATGGATGGTCAGTGCTTTTGAATGGATGGTCAGTGCTTCTAGGCAAGGATAAACATGGCCAAACATTGTGCAGGCTTTGAGGCTCCACTATTTAAAATTCAGTTGCTCCAAAAAACAAAGGTTCATTGGCTCCCTGCTCTTACGCAGCTAAGAAGAAAGAAAAAATAACGCCTATAAGAACTGTTAATTTAAAATAAAAATGGGAGCCTATGATTTAATTCTGTACAAGGAAAGGTTAAATACCAAAAGATAGTTGGTTGTATTTCAGATTAGGTTAATTATTCCCAGGTCATGCCAAAGTATTCAGTTCTCTGCTCATATCTCTTCAGTCACTCTGTGCACACGCTGCATTGCTTTACACAGGGCCTTGGTGAGGGGTGGTGGTTGTGGAACTTCTCACACCGGATTCTTAAGCAAACTTGAAGTAACGTGTTATTTTTGCATACTGTATTGTGTGCATATTTTATAGGGTGAAGCAGGAGATTTTTACATCAAGATAAGGGTAACTGTAAGCAGAAAACCTGTAAAACTAACCCAGAAAAAAAAAGGCAGGGGGGAAAAAAGTCTTCAGCCAGATCAGCTTGTGTCTCTGATTTTCCACAGGGCTGCAGGATTGCAAGAGCTGAAGTGAGAGGAGGGAAGGAGTGTGCAACCAGGGCTGGGGAAAGAGGGATCTGGAGAAAAGGAAAATCTCTTCCAGTAGCAGTCCCCATTAGACTGCCGTAAGTCATCTGTGAAACCTCAGGACCAGTCACATCTTTTAGGATCAACTTTTGTTCCAGGATGAAGTTCGGAGAATTTAGAGATGAGCAGAGGAAATCTGGATTACCTTTGGAATTGAGAAATTTCAAACATTGAAAGGTGGTAAATTGGGGACAATCCTTGACATTTGAGGTGGCAGAAAAACCACTTCAGACAGAGGGCTCTCTGCTGGTGCAGCGCAATCCTTCTGCTTGCTTCATACACATAGAATCATAGAATACCTTAGGTTGCAAGGGACCTTTAAAGACCATCTAGTCCACCCCCCACTGCAATGAGCAGGGACATCTTCAAGTACATCAGGTTGCTCAGAGTCCTGTTGAACCTGACCTTGAATGTTTCCAGGGATGGGGAATCTACCACCTCTCTGGGCAACCTGACCCAGTGTTTCACCACCCTCATAGTAAAAAATTTCTTCCTTATATCTAGTCTAAATCTACCCTCTTTTACTATAAAACTATTACCCCTTGTCCTATCACAAGAGGCCCTACTAAAAAGTTTGTCCCCGTCTTTCTTATAAGCCCCTTTAAATACTGAAAAGCTGCAATAAGGTCTCCCTGGAGCCTTCTCTTCTCCAGGCTGAACATCCCCAACTCTCTCAGCCTTTCCTCATGGGAGAGATGTTCCATTCCTCTGATCATTTTCGGGGCCCTCCTCTGGACCTGCTCCAACAGGTCCATGTCTTTCCTGTGCTGAGGGCTCCAGAGCTGAACGCAGTACTCCAGGTGGGGTCTCACCAGAGCGGAACAGAGAGGGAGAATCACCTGCCTTGACCTGCTGGCCATGCTTCTTTTGATACAGCCCAGGGTATAATTGGCTTTCTGAGCTGCGAGCGCACATGGCGGCCCATGTCCAGCCTTTTATCCACCAGTATCCCCAAGTCCTTCTCCACAAGTCTGCTCTCAATCCCTTCATCCCCCAGCCTCTATTGATACCAGGGGTTGCCCTGACCCTAGGTGCAGGACCTCCCACCTTGCCTTGTTGAACCTCATGAGGTTTACATGGCCCGACTTCTCAAGCTTTTCCAGGTCCCTCTGGATGGCATCCTGTCCCTCAGGTGTGTCAACCGCATCACTCAGCTTGGTGTCTTCTGAAAACTTGTTGAGGGTGCATTCGATCTCACGATGTCATTGATGAAGATATTAAACAGTACTGGTCCCAGTATGGACCCCTGAGGGACACCACTTTTCACAGATCTCCGTCTGGACATTGAGCTGTTGGCCACTACCCTCTGGATGTGACCATCCCACCAATTCCTCATCCAATGAACAGTCCATCCATTAAATCCATATCTTTCAATTTAGAGAGAAGGATGTTGTGGGGGACTGTGTCAAAGGCCTTACAGAAGTCCAGATAGATGACATCCGTAGCTCTTCCCTTGTCCACTGATGTAGTCACGCCATCACAGAAGGCTACTAGGTTGGTCAGGCAAGACTTGTCCTTGGTGAGGCCATGCTGGCTGTCTTGAATCACCTCCCTCTCCTCCATGTGCCTTAGCATAGCTTCTAGGAGGATCTGTTCCATGATATTCCCAGGCACAGAGGTGAGGCTGACACACTGGTAGTTCCCAGGGTCCTCCTTTTGTCCCTTTTTAAAAATGGGTGCAATGTCTCCCTTTTTTCCAGTCACGGGGACTTCACCTGACTGCCATGACTTTTCAAATATCATGGAGAGTGGCTTGGTAACTACATCAGCCAGTTCCCTCAGTAACATCTCAGTTATTTAACTCTACATTACAGCACTAAAGGTCCTGTGGAAAGCAGTGATTTCAGAGCCTTTGGTGGCTGTATGGAGTGTCTCAAAGTGGTAAGATTTTCAATATGAGATGTACAAAGCTCCTACAAAGCCAGGTCCCCATATAGCGTTGCTATATGAACTACCCAAAATGAAAGCCTATGAAACCTCTAGTTACTTGAAAGTCTTTGTCTACCATTATTTTCCACTGGATAAATAGGAAGCATAAACTGTGGGAAAGAGTTTAGGCCTTGTAGGGATTCAGTTCTTGAGCCATCCCTAGAGGAGCTTTCTCTTAATTTAAAAACACTTCCCTTTCAATTCCTGTGTATTTTTTCCATTGTGGTTAGTATCACACACAATTTTCTGAGAAGCAGCTCACAATGAACCACTTCAAAGATAACACTACATTTGTAAAGGAAGGAATTTCTCTCTGACAGTTCAGCAGCACCAGCATATGCTGGAAAACAAGCATGCACCACCAGACAGTGTGCTACACATGGGGAATCCTAAACAAACAAACTGCTTCTAGTGTGACTGCACACAGAGATCTAACTTGGTTTCGAAGTAACTGCTTTCAGTACCTTGAAGCATTGAATCAAACTGCACAGAGCAAAGAACAGTTGCTGTTGGTGTCCATGTGAAAATCATCATTAGGGGAACGAATTATCATTTTGTCATGTTTGTACAGTGGAGTCTTGGTCTCTGCTAGGGAACTAGTGGGTGCTACAAGAATGCAAATTTTTAACAATAACAGACACCAAATACACCCTTCTTTGATGAAAATATGGGGATTAGAGGAATCTGTATTCACATCTTCAGATAATATAAAATTAAGCTACTGGTACTGAACTACTTTATTACAAAACCTTGATACTTGCAACATGCTATTTAAAACTACTGATGTATCTACACAGGGAACACTTGCAAGCCATACCTGAGGCTGATGGGTGACCTACAAAAGCTAAAGTGCCTGGCAAATATGTTTTCCACTGAAATTTTTCAAATGAAAAATTTGCTTTTCTTCATTCTTTTTTGTCTTTTCTGTGGCAAGATGTTCTTTCCTGGACAATTTTCAAATGTTCATTTGGAAACTTGAGACTGACTTGTGCCTTTTGTTAGGTTTAGTTAAATAAAAAAGCACCATTGCAAAAAAATAAATATCCATTTTCCAAGCAGCTTTATCAGTGCTATGACTGCTAATGGTAGGAAATTCACACTCAGTGATATGTAAGGCAAAAATAGCTAAAGGTTATTTTAGACCGCTTTGACGTGAATGTCTGTGCAGTGCTGCAGACCCCATTAAAGTTAGAGTCCCAGCCAGCAGCCTGCCTCCCCGATCCCCATCCCCTGAGCCGTACAGCTCTGCAGCATGCCGGGCAGCCTCCCCAGCAGGCTGTAGCAGAAGCTGCCGTGCGGCAACCCCAGCTGAAAGCTGAAAGACAGCAGGTCCCAAACCCCTTTTCCCTCTGCCACCAGGGATGGGCATGCATATCTGGACTGGGAAGGGCTGTGACATTGGCGTGGTGCCTGCCTGTCCATTGGGATTTCTCATCTCCCAAGCTAACCCTGCAATACTTTTAGCAAGCAATTAGAATGTTTTTACTACTTCTTTTTAGTAGTCTTTGTCTACATTTGGATTTTCAAAAGTAGCAAACTCAGGAACTGTACAGGTTAAATAAATGCAATCTCAGAAGTCCGCCAGAGGCTTAATGACATAACCCCTACTTTGCCATCCCCCCATCCCAGGACAGAGGGGAAAAGAGAGGATGTACATATATGAAAGATTCATCCTGAAGGATAACACAAAAATAGAAAAGACAGGGGGACGAGACAAGACTTTACAGAAATGGCAAACACAGCTTGTATCCAATGTAAAAATTTAAGGGAAACCTGTTATATCCTTCAAACTCCAAAGTACCATTTCTCACAGAGAATCTGTATCAGGAGAAAGAGAAAAATTAAAACCTCCTCAAAATGTCAGAGATCTAAAATCCCCCCGGCTTACAGTTTCTATCTGTATCTCAGCTATTTATAAAGCCAATCTCCACTGTTTCTGTAATACATTTCAGTTACACATGTCCTGAGCTAGCAAACTGGTGGATGCAAACCTGATCTGTATAACCATGGCAATACGTGAAGGTATCTGTACACACTCTAAACTGTGCTTATTTAAATAACAGAAATTGCTGCATTTGATTTATAAAGAGATGAGTAGGTTTCTGCATGAAACTCTGCTAATAGTTGAAAAAACCTGTTCTGCTATGGACTGAAAAATGGGCTCTCCCCACCCACACATGCATCTGGGATTTGATCACAGACCTTTAGGAGAAACCCACAAAACCTATTCTGCTTAGGAGGGTATATTACAGGGCAAAGGAAAACCTTGCAGGCTTGAGATTTGGGTGGAATCTATTTGTTCCACATGTGCAAAGACTGGATGAGGAATTGGAGGATCCGCAACAACCAAACTGAAATCTCTCCGTGTTTTACACACATAAGCCACTCTTGATTGAAATCCTGTAAATCTTTTCCTTATATAATATGTTTCCTTGTCTGGTATAGCTTGATTTCAATTTATACTGCTCTTTTTTTCTTTCCATCATGTTCAAAACTATCATAAACAGTCTGTAAACTCTGTATTGCAAATGGCTTTCTAATAATAAAAAAGGTATTTTCAGACGAAAGATCAGTTCCTCATGTCTAACTTGAAAAAGGGACACTGTCACGCAGTCCAAGGTAAAAAAAAAAAAGATCTATTAATCTTAAAATCATTATAATATGGTAAAAAATATAATAAATATGGGAAGGAATGTTCTACAGACTCTAAATAAGGAACCAAATTTCTGGCAAGAAAAGAAATACTTTCCCCAAAGGAAGTTAAAACTCATGGAGCATCCCTGATGGAGATATTTTCTATATGAATTGTTTTTAAGAACTTGGATACATATTCTGACAAAACTGTCTATGTCTAGAAAAAAACCAAATCACAGGCAAAATATGTATTTTCTCTACTAATGAAGTTAGCTGCTTCTTCAGTGAAGTACTTGAAATCTATCATTTGTCTGAAGGAAATGTAATACCCCTGCAACAGATACCCCTGCAAAATCCTGATTACTTATACCATGACAATATTCCTCACCAAAGCAAACATCTGCACATCTACAGCAAATGCTTCAGGGATCTTTACTTGCCCTTTCGGAAAACATCTGTGTCAATACACCTCAGTGAAGATGTTCTCCACAAAAGAAATCTATCGCCATGTTCTTGATTTATTATTATTTACTGTTGTGCTATCCAAGTGATCCCAAAATTTTATCCCCATCTCTGATGATCTGTATAGCTTTTGTTTGCTTAGATGGTTTTACAAGGATGAAAGCAGCATTTCCAAAACACTATAGTGAGTATTGCTGTAGTTAAAGCAAAAAACATTGGACTTTGATCTTTGGCATTTATGAAAGCTAGTTTATAATCAGGGTATCTTATCTGTTCTTAGAAGGCAAAATGGTACATTCATGAAAACAGAACTTCTAAGGAAATAGACCTATTGAATGTTAATTTAAAACACAAAAAGCATAAAAAGATTTTGTCCTTTGTAATGTGAAGAAAGCTTGTTTCCAATTCGCCAAATATTTTAACAAGCAATATTTTGTATATACAAGCTTTGCGATATCAACCGGCTGGTTATTAAACATATTTGAGCTCTTCCCCTGCTCCCAGCACACTCACACACACAGAGACATGTGTGATATTCATGTTAACAATTTATTTCTTGGAGGGAAGAAGCCAGTGTGCTCTCAGTCCAGTTATCCTGAAGGTTGCCTCAGGTTGTTTTAGTTTTTATGTTTAATATTGCAGGGATTTTATGGATTTACCAAAATACCATAATTTTTATTTTTAAATCATTTTTTTTTCCCAAACAGATCCAATCCAGATCGGACCTTAGCATAACTCTGTTTCAGTTCACTGCCACCATATGTAAGTGCTGTCAAGACTGTAATAGATAAAGTATCTGGCTCCAGGGCTGGTTTCACTGTGGTTTTGGAATACAGATTTTATAATATGCAGTTTCCTTCCTCTGAAGTCAATGGGCTATTCAGTAGAATAAGGTTTCTGAGGCACAGGTCAGATCTTCAAAGGCACATAGGCACCAAAATCTGTTAAAGGATATTCCACTGATTTGAAGTGAAGTGCCTGACTTATGCCCTTCAAAGGTGGGGGGCGGGGGGGGGCGAGTTCCCCAAACCATAGCTAGAGCCAGGTTAAACAGGCAGTTCCCAGACAATCTCATGTCTCCTTGTCCCCCAGCCTCACTGCAAGGCCACTAGCATAAGACATAGGCAGGACATGCCCTTCTTTAGGTGAGACTCCATTGATGCAAACAGAGCCATCCTCAGATTGTTCCAGTTCATGCCGTGGATGAGATTGGAGAACTGATGGATTTTTTGCCCTTGGATTGCTTGAGTTTCCATGATGTTACTGCACATACATGTGCAGTGAGCTTGCTGCACAGATGGTCTGCATACACGTGCCTCTGGTATGGACATCTGATGCTTCTGGGCTGCACCAGACTGGCTGAGCAGGAGCAGAGAGGCTGAATAGCACATAAACAACGACGTTGATAGTGTCCAGAAGCACTGTGCTTTCTGTGTCTTCTGAAGCTGCCCCAAAGCTGCCTCAAAGCATCAGATCTGCTGTGTTGGTGCATGGTGACAACAGTACATGACTCCAGCAGAATTCGTCTGCAGCAGCACAGTAGCCACGGCTGCAAAGTCTGGAGGGGTGCCAGTGCACTTGGAGCTATTGTACTGGACCTTCAACCAAAGCTGCTGTACGCCCAGAAAGTCAGCCAAACACAGCAAAATCCTTAAAATTAAATTAAATAACCAAGAGAGAAAAAGAGGACATGTGCTGGAAAATTCAGCTGTATGGCATTTTGACTCCCAGCTCCAAAGGAGGGTTACCTTGCTTGGCTGTCCCTTGGGCTCTGCCTATCTTATTTGGACTTGTGCTTTCTGATAGATCAATGTTCTCTGACTTCTTGGGATGTGTGTGGACAATGGCAGTTTTAGGTCAAAATTTTCAGTGGCAGAATAACAATTGCAGCTCTTAATGAACACATGTTCATTAAGAAAAACAGTTTTGAAAGGGCCCTTCAGGCCAGGGCTGCACTACAAAGTCTTGTTGCTTGAGATGTTTTAAAAGGTGCATATGACTGGAGGAAGAGGCAAATGTACAATGTGCGTACATGTGTACAAAATTTAAATTGTCAAGCCAACAGGACGTAGACTGGGCATGTTTGATTGTATTACAGGTCCTGCCATAAAAAAGGTAATAAGAGGCAGGGAAGAAGCCTGGCTGAAGGTTCCCAAAGGTTTGTCCTTATGCTGAAAAGCTGTGTCATTGATTTCAGAGGGAGAAAATAGAGCCCTCGTATATGTAGATTATAGTCTAAAATTTGTTTTGAGCAGGTATTAAACTGGGTGATCCAAAGGGACGTCTTTGGCTTTCTGGTGTTGGCCAAAGTGGGAAAGAGTACGTCAGGAAAAAAAACCCCACACCACAATTTTCCCACTGCTCATATTGTTTTTTCCCTAAGTCATCACCAACCACTCTTTGTGCCCACCTCCTTGGTGAGTTCTCATGTTCCTACAGAGCCAGAGCAGTGTATACCACCATGCTGCGGTATTTGGCGTCAAAGTGTATCTTCCCTAACCATGCATATGAAAAGCAGGTCTCTGGATCCCCAGCAAGCTCCCCCCCCTTGCCCTGGATCTGAGGAAGATGCAGGTCTTTGGACCTGTGCTGGGAAACCCCAGGGAGGTGTAGACTGGGGACAGGGCAGATCCAGGTCTCTCATAGGCCTGTGGATGGGGAGAAAGATTGAAGGGAAGGCAGATGGGCACCCCCCAAGGATGGAAGAATTGAGCAGATATTCGAGAAAAACCTCACTGGCAATTGCTTTCAGCTAATCCCTGCCATAATTTTTCCCACAGCAAAGCTGATGCGGTGCATCATTTCCATCAGACAGAAGGCAGTTTTATCACTGCTCACTTCTCAGAGGTCTTAGACACTTGCTTTTAATCATATAGTGTATGCTGACATCTGGTGGCATTCAGTAACCAAATCTTCATTAAACAAATAAGTTTCAGTTTTGAGGAGTCTGCATTCTTATTTTCCCTTAGTTGGGTCCAGGAACAGGAATCCTCCCAGACCACTTCAGACTGGGGATTAGTCTAATGCACACATACGGGACTGGCATGGTCTTGGATTTCTTGTGAGACTTACGTGGGCACTGGCCTCCAGGTAAGGAAGGGACTGTCAGCCAAGGGACCTGACCGTGTTCAAACACAGTCGTTCCAGCACAAAGTGGAGCAAACGGCATCTTACCATTCCCCATTCTGAACACAGAGAATCACTGCACTAAAAAGGAGTGATGCAAAACTACTATGAGCTTTAGCAGGAACAGAACCACTGTAAAGTCTTAGGTGGTAACACTTCTCCTGTAATTTATTTTATCTTTATTTCAAACTGGAGAAAAAAGAAGCAAACCAGCGTGTATGAATAGCAAGTGAGATGTACCAAAACCTTGTTTCATGGCAAGTGAGAATAAGTAGCATGGAGTCAGCTGTCATGATTTAAAAGATATCTGTGATGTAGCTGTTCCATTAAAATTTGGATTAAAATCATGTTTAAATTTCATTTCCTCCAGTCCTTACCCTGCTTTTGATTAGTTTTAAGAGCAGTTGATGGTCTTGTGATTTGAAGATTTTGCATTTTAAATTTTGTGTACATGGTCTGGAATTTTATGTGAAATTGTGGGTTTGATCTTTGACCTCTGTTTACTACAGTCCTGATTTGCCACTAATTTGATAGCAAGCCATAAGGGCCTACTGTAAACAAGCTGCTCACTTTACATAGCTATGTTTGGCTCCTAAATGAAGAAGTATGTATGGAATATACTTTGGGTACTGTAGCCTCCTAAAGAAATAATAAAAACCACATCACTGCTTAGCTCTCCAGGTAACGTTTACATTTGGAGAAAATAAGTTGCATGCCTAATAGAGAGAGAAAATGCAATTCTTATCCATCTTAGGTTTGTTTGTTTAAAATTGTTCTTTAAAGTATTTGAGAGTTCAGGCTGCCTCTTTTGAAGTCAGTGGGAACTTTGCCATTGATTTTAAAAGGATCAGGATTAAGCCTAAATTGGTAGGGTCTAAAAGGCAAAAATGAAAATGTCCAAAGTTTACAAATCTCTCACTGATCCACCATCCAGAAAGGAAGGACAAAAGCCTTCTCCAAGGTCTGTAATGTACATCTTGAATCCAGGACTCCTGTTTTTTGTACATTTGTAGACTTCAAGATGGAAAGTAACTTCCAGTCAGGACTGTAATTGATAGCATATGAAGTAGTACATACTTGCACCATGGACTTGTAAAGCTGCTGGGGGAAGGGAGGTGAAAGCTGCTTGTAAAAATCAACAGACTGTCTGTAGACATCTTCCACAAGTTATCCTGTGCTAACACTACACAGCATACCCTGCCTGCAACCCACCCCAGGCAGATTTCCCTGCTCACAGGTTCAGACCTTCAGGTATGGCCTTACACAAAGGAACCGACCCAGCAAAAGTCTACTTGTAGACACTTAACTCAGAAACATGTCTGATCATCCTGCACAAGCTTAGGACTTTTTGCACTAATGTGGCACTAGCAGCCATGTCCTCTGAGCAGCGGGTAAAAGCAACGTCTTCAACTTTCTCCTGTATCACCCAGCTGGGACCATCCATCCCAGCAGTGAACTTCCCATCACCTGGGCTCTATCCTCACAGTGGAGAGAAGATGGTGGTAGGAACACCCAGGTACCCTGGAGGAAGGGCAGTTTTCCTATTTGGCAGAGGAGGAAACCATAACGTCTTTCATTTTCTGGCTTAGGGAGTCTTGATAACTGTGACTAAAGCCCAGTAGTCAAATATGTGGACTCTTCTCAGCTAAGAATGTGGGTCAGCTACAGTGACGAAGTGTAAATTCAGAGAAGTGATGGGATGTGGGCAAGCAAATATAAAAGGCCCTCTTCTTTCCTCTTCAGACACCCAAGTGCATTGAGTATCTGAAATGAAGTGACCCTGGCTCCAGGTCAAGCTATTCATGGATGAATTCAGGAGGCTAAAGCAGCCAGAGCTAGGAAACTGCATAATAACTCTGTTGGTTTGTGTGGTGCCAATATCAGACAAGCCAGAGTTTGGGAAGATGCATGGACCAAGCACGGTCCCAGATCATCTGAACCTGAGTCTGACAAAGCACCCATTGCAGTCTCCAAAGCCTTGTGACCCAACAGAGGAACATCATCTTCTTTTAACAGACAGCCATGCTTGGCCAAAAAATATCAGAAATATAGCATCAAAGTAAGGGAATCCATGCAATTAAAACCCACAATAGTCTCTTCTGTCTCCATTGCTCAGAAGTAACCCAAGCTGTTAAGACCTTGATGGGAATGACTAGAGAAGGTGGATGTCATTTCTCAGGCTGTGTAGTCCCTTCTTTTCTACTCCAAAATGACTGGCAATAGAATGGGAGGAGTCAAAGATTGCCACCTTGCAGATTACTCAGTTTAATCAGCCTTGAGATATTCTATTAAACCAACTCAAGAGCATCTACTCCATCTTCACAGGTGCTACCTCCTGCTGTGTGGTACTCAGATGGAGTGAGATGCTACTCACAGGGAGGATCAGTCCTGTCCCGATTCTGATGTGAGTCAGCCACCACAGCCAGACACAAACTTGTATTTCTGTTGCCTTTGCCCCAGGTGTAAAGACAGACAGAGCCAGCAACAGCAAGTTAGGTCATCTTTCTGAAGATACTTTCCCTGAGGTATTTTTTGAGCTACCTCAGATTCCCCACAGTATAAGGACAACAACCAAAAATACACACACAGGGAATTATACATGGTGCATTCTGAACACGTCCCCAGTGATGTGACCCTGACTCTGGTGCAGGTCTCTGCTGTGCTGTTCTGCTAATGTATTGTGGTGCCCACTGAAAACACCTTATACTTCCACAGTTTTGAAGTGGCTCTAGTCTATTCTGCTGGCCCACCTGGCAGAGGTGCTTTGAAGGACCCTCAGACAGAACTCAACCTTGGGCAGAAGCTTGCAGCACAGCTGAGTGCCACTGAAAACTGGAAATAATGTTCTCAGTCAAAACATCCTGCAGATCCCATCTTCTGCTTCCACTTCATGGGACGTTTCCTCAGAATATTTTAAGCGTCAGTCTCAAGGGCTCTAATACCTTTATGCCAATCACCTCAGCATCACTTTCAGCCTGAAAACAGCAATGTGCAAATATAAGGACATTTGCACATACTGAGGTGGTTTTTTTTTTTCTAATGGAGGGTGGTGACTGAGCAGAAATAGTTTCTAAAATGCTGTTTACTTTCTTAATAGGGCTGGCTGACAACATAAAGAAAGGGCAAATTTGTCTGAATAACTTTGGGCTTTTATACATGCAAGACAATTAGAGATTTTTAATAAATAAAGGATGCCATAAGGGCCCCTGGCATGTTTAGACAGAGTGGGCATGTCTGGACCCAGTGTGGAACGGTGATCCATCACTGCTAGATCAACTTCAAAAGCAATTCAACAAGGGCTCCACGTACACAACGTTGCAGAAACCTCTTCCAATAACTTTCTTATGCAAGAGAAAACCACAGTCACATTTGTATTTTAGGCAGCGAACCAACAAGAATGAAGCGAAACAACAGCAACTGTCCTCAAGAGATATTTTGGGCTGCTCCTCTCCTCCCACTCCCCTTACACTCCATTTCAATCTTTTACCAGTTTGTGCATTTTTGGCAACAGAGAACCATACTGCAGAGGTCACTGGGAGGCTGGTGGGGACCAGTGCAGCTTTTGGCTACCAAAGACAACTTCCCCAGCCTGGGGAAGCATTGACCTCTTTGCTCCCTATTTTGAGCTGGGACAGAGGTGACTGTGGGTGAAGGAGGCAGAGGAACAGGAGAATTTTCCTCAGCCCAGCAACCCTTGACTACCAGTTGCTGCTTTTCGTCCTCACCCCAGGATCTGCTATCCAACAAGTGTAAATTGAAGATGACAAATAAGAACATTAGCCTGGTGTTTCTGCTAAAATGATCCGCCTTGAAGTAGCTGATGTTGACACTTAAATTGTCAACAGACTTCCAGTTTAGCGCTCCAGTTAGAAGAATGGGTCCATTCACACTTCCCTCTGAGCTATTGTTTCAACTCTCTCTAGACTGGGCAACTATCACTGCAGCAGTTTACACTCCAGTTCCACTTTAAAGGGTTTTTTTTCAACCATAACCAAATTGCCTAGAAACCTTTTTTTTTTTTTTTTAAATGTAAGCTTAGACTCTGGAGAGTAATTACGCAACACTGTAAAAATAGTCTGCAGCAATTTACGTAGCCGTGAAATATTGGAGCTGTTTTTTTCCAGTGTACCTGTGTATACATGGCTGCAGCTAGCTCCAGTATTTACAGAGGACTCACTGGAGCTGCAATCACAGAAACTGGTATTTCAAGTTAGGCCACCCACGTGAACAAAACATTTCTTGTTATAAGGCAAGGTTTTGTATTTTGGGGTGTTACATCATCATCTAACTGAAGCACTACCTTGCCACTTCTGCCTTTCCTATGTCACCTTCTGGCTGGATTCAAATAACATCCTTGTGGCTAGTGCAGGCATCAGTTATGTAGTCAAGTAGGAGAGTATTAATTTAACTTTAGTTTCTTTCTTGTATTGTGTGTTCCTTCCGTTTTAGAACAAGTTAATCATACTGAGGGGCTGTATCCTCATTTCTCTCTCTGCAGTCAACTTTGCTGCTGCTCACTTCTATTAGGTATTATATATCGTCGCCTGCTGGAAGCTCAGTCCCCAGCCTGCTCTCCTGCATGCTGACTTGTTCTCTCTTGATGCATCTTGCTTATGGTAGGACCACCAGTCCCACTGGAACTAAGCAATCAATCCCACTTCTTCTTAAGAGTAGGTGAAAACTCTGCTGTAGCAGGCGGTAGAATAACTGCCCGCTGACCCTTGCTTGCTATGCTATTTGTCAGGACTCTGGAGATTTTCAAGCCCAGCTGACCAACAGGATAAACTAATACAACCCAATCCTTCCAAAGTACAGTATGAGCTTTCTGGATTGCAAGCAATTATCTTGTCCAGAGCCTGAAGATGCTTAATTCTTCCTTTCTGTGCTTCTTTAGAAGCCTATTTCTGTCTCCCATGTAATTCTGCCAGGCTCCCACCCTGCTAGCTCCTACTCTCCCATTTAAGGAGCTAAGTTGTTGTTTTCCCCAGGAGAGCTTAAGTGATCAAATTAAAACTAACAGAATGAATGGATAAAGCCAGAGCCTGGGAACAAGGCTGAAATCTCAGCAAAGAAACTATTCAGGAAACACTTACAAACAAAGAATACATGACAGAAGTAAGAATTTATGCAAGTGACTATATGCATATGGAAACAACAGCTTCCAAGGCTTGCAATCTAGCAATGAAGAATTAATACCTGACCATTAGATTTAGGCATTGATTTGAAGGAGTTAAATTCCCAGACTGCCTTTTCAGAGTAGGGTGGGGCATTGGGGAAGTCAGACATAAAAAAAAAAGGCACCTGAATGCCCTGGGAAGGAGCAGCAAAACCTTCTGTCAAGCTCGCCTTCCTTCTCTATGCTACAAATACTCCCCAGCTGAGGGTCTCCCGCAGCCCTCGGCTGCACACACCTATGTGTGGAGCGACCCACGGGAGCAGCCTTTCCCACAGCAGGAAGCAAATGCCACGTCCACTCCTGCTTGCCTCTCCTCACAGCCACCCGTCCCCGCTGGTGTGACGGCACATGGCATGGCCAGTGGCCGGGGCCTGAGGGCAGGGACATGGGCATCCTCCCTGTTTCGGAGTGGGCGTCCTGGAACGCATCCTTTGGGGGGCCGGGCGCTGGGAGCGGGCCCCTCTCCGGCCCCTGGTACAGCACACACAAGGTAAGTCCCTGACATGCAGCACCGTGCTGGGGCCCAGGAACAAATGGGCTCAGGGAGAGCGGGGTAATCATTTCGGCCTCTCCCCACCGCCCTCCGAAGAGCCCCTTTCCAGCGCCTGTTTGCTGCTGACACCTGCTCCCTCTTCACCCCGTTGTCCAGCCCGCACCGCCCTGGCTTCCGCCTCCAAGCAGTCATTTCTGAGTAGGAACAGGCAGAGACCTGTGCTGTTCTGCACTAGAGCATCGCTGGTTTTTGTCATTGGTGTTTCTGCTGCTGTCAGTGCTGACAATGCGTTTGGGCAACTGCAAAAAAGAGACTGAAGTGGCCCCCGAGAGCTAGCAAGTTGAAGCATCTGCTAACAATAAAAATGAATTGGAGGTTGATTAAACCCTTTACCTTTCCCCTGCTTTTTGCTTCACAAACTAGGAGGCATGGGAGGATAGTCAACATTCTTGTTTTTCGCTGCATAAGAGGAAAACCAATTTTTTACGATGCAAAGTATTGGTATAAATTGTGCATAAAATGGCTTGCAACTAACTTCTCTCCTTTCTCTGCAAGCAGCCCAATAGCAGGTCATAGCCCAGGGAAGGTCCCAAAAACTTTCCCCTCTGGATTCTGCGTTTGCTACTGGGCGGATATCCAGATGGCAGGAGGCATTTCTCAGCCCCATGTTCTCAGAGGGAAGGAAACCTGTGAATTCCTGTGCTCGGGCCCCCAGAGCAGCAGGCCTTCTGGCTGATGGCTGGTGGCTGTGCTTCCCGGGACCAGAGCTGGAATGTCTTATGGGAGACAAGAGTGTAAAGCCAAGGGTTACTGTGGGTTTGGGAGTTAGGGTCCCAGGGCTGGGAGTGCTTACAGAGTTGCTGGAGGAAGGCAGCAACAGGGAACGCCCTTGGCATGGGGACACCCACCTGCACGTCACTGTGGGGTTATTGGTTTGCTTGCAAAACGTGCCAGCCCTGCCGCTACACTCCTTGGGGTGGTCGTGTGCGGATTGCTGTGTTTTAAGCCTGGGAAGACGTCAAACATTTTTTAGTGTTGCTTGGGCATCTGTGGGCGAGACCGATTTTCTGTGCTCCTACTTGAGTTGACACTTTGGACCAGGTAATGGACAACTAAGGGTCATGTGTTGTCGCCAGCCTTCATTTTCCCCAAAGTTAAGCTCTTCTGTGCACCCCCATTTTCACATTTTACATTTCTGAAAATATCAGAAACCATTTCCTCCCTCCATGCCTGGCCATGATTCAGTGGATCGGACCAGTTTCAGGTCTTCACATAGGGGCTCTTTCCCTTCCCTTTTTCCTGAGGCCGTTTTATCCCCTTGGTTTGGTTTGAAGAGGAGCTCTTTGCTTTCTGCCTCTACAAGAGACCATAACTGCACCAGCTCTCATCTGCCTTGAAACATCCCAGGAAAGCTGAGGCAAATTGCTTTTGGGGGAGTATTTTTCAGCCCATTCAGCCCCACGAACCATCAGGAGGTGAAAGAGTGAGATTCCCTTTCAAGAGCCCCTAGACATGAGGGTCTCGGCACAGCTGCCGGTCACAGCTACCTAGTGTCATGTGGGCAGCAGAGACACCGCATGGGATCACCAGATCTGACACGTGCATTAGGCAAATACATGGCACTGGCGCAAGCCTTGAACAATGTCTGAACACACAGCTCCCTGGAAGAAGTTAAAGTGCCTGTGTCCACGTGGCTGTGTAGTGTAGTGCCTCCTTGTGCTGGCATTACATTTCTTTGGTTTGTTTTTTTTTTTTTTTTTTAATTTGGGTTATTCTTCTGCCAGGACCCTGGTCAGGCTAATTGGTGCTAGCTGTCAGCATGAGGGTAGAAGGAGGAATGTGTGGCCATAGGGAAAAAAAGGATGGAGGTAGGACTTCTTCTTAGCGTCAGCATGGATGTAGCTAGGTTGATGCTGCTTAAGGAACTGCATCTCTGAAATCAGCAACAGAGGATCCCGTGCTCCCACAGCCTTCCCTGTCTCAGTGCTGCGTTACACGTCATGCAGCATGGGCATGTTTAATGACAGTAAAATCTGATGAAATACATACTTAGTTACTTGAAGTATTTCCTGACAAAATAATATTATTGTAATATTTTTGAGTCTGCTGGAGTAATGAATGTAAGGAGCTACCATATGTGGACTTTTTCTGCTTAATAGAAAGTCTATGTAATTGCCTCAGCTTAATCCTTTTTTATTTCCCTCAGCACTTCTTAAAGGTTGTTTATTTATTTCCAATGTTGTTTATGGACAAAAACATTTTGCAAGATTAGTTGAGATTATTATCTACAATATTGATCTTCATTTGACTTTGTATCAGAGAAGGAGAAAACAGCTGGGTGAGAATATTCAATGGAAGTTCAGATGTAATACTTCTTCTATAACTCAGTATTTCACATGGCTGTTGTGTGTAGTCACTGTGTGTAGTTGTTCAAGTGCAGAAGCTGAGCTGGAGATGGAAATTAATTTCACTTCTGCTTCTCTTTCCTCCTTTGCCTGTCTCTTAATAAACTCAGAGTTATTACTGGCTGCCCAGACACTCACCTCGAGAGAATGTTTTATTTCATGGGTTGTGGTAATAAATCATTTCGGCTCTATATTTGAGGTTTAAAATGTTGACAGCTCCTTCAGATGGATCTGTGGCCTCTTGTCCTGTGACAATATATCACAGCCTGTCACAGGCCATACGCGCAGGTGGCGATTACGTGCAGCCAGGAAACCTGATCCTTTGTGTGGTCTAATCAGCGGGCGGTGGTGGCTGCTATCAGGTGTGATGAGAAATCCCACGGATTAACCACATCGTTGTGAGGTCTTTCTAGGCTGCCTTCTATCGTATACAGGAAATCTAGATCTCCTGTGAAGTGCCACAATTAAGTTTTTTAGCTCATTCTGTTCAAGGGGAAAGTCTTCAGTGCTTCAACTTACCCCACCTTCCTAAGGGCTTGATGTCTAGTGCCACTGAGCCTCAGCAAGGTGAGAGCATGGTCCGGTCCCAGTTTCTTCCAGTGGCAGCACAGTCTCTGCTGGTACTTCTGCTGCTGTGGGGGCTGCTGCCCCTGTCCTGTGAGGGACCCAGTGCAGGATGGCAGGGAGCTGCCACCATGGAGAGGAAGATTATTTCTCCATTTCCTTTGGCTGAGGAAGCACCCCAGAAACAGTGAGGGGCTCTTCAGCTGGCACAGCCACCAGAGAAAAGGCTTGTTATGGCACATCCTATGAATATTCACCAGGATATTTTAAGCACTTAAACAATGAAATTTCGAACTACAGTTTTCAATCAGGGAAAGCTCTAGAGCAAGCCAAGGTGTTCATGGAAGTGAGGGTGGGAGCCAAAAGGGCAGCATGGCCACAGCACATGTGGGTTTCAATCAGGGCAGCTTTCCTCTGCAAGAAGCAACCACCAGATATTATCAGGCTTTTAAAGGTGAAGGCAAACCCTCCTGTTTTTTTCCACTTCAAGCATTTTGTAGATTTATTTTAATGCCATTTTCTCAGTCTTTGTAGGGTACCTCATGCTGCAATCTGCTCCCTGATGGATTGCAGATGTTAACTGTTACAGGTTAATCAGTAAACCAGTCCCTGAGCATGGGGAGAGTAGAGGCAAACATGTCCTCAGCCAGCTCTCTGCTGCTGTACTCGTCTGTGAAGACTATGGTGAAAAGGTTTTCCTTTTCTCCCCCAGTTCCTTATTCTAAAACTATTCACTGAAAGTAAACAAGGGTATCAAAACACTAACTCTATTTCATTGTGTTGTTCTTTACCTGTCAGATTTCAGAGTTCACACAGTTTCAGTTTCCTTTATCTTATGGGGGAATGTGTGTGGGGAAAAAATGCATACTGTCTTCTTAGGTGGGAAATGTGTGCTATTTTCAGCCCTTATAAATCAAAAGTTAGGAAGAGAACTTTGTGCAGCCTTTCAGGTACACCTTTTTTGAATCAGTCATAGGGAATCCAAAAGTCAAAGCTTATAATGAAGAAACATTGCAAACAGTTGCTGCCAGTGCTGATGCACACTCTTCTGGTGGTGTTCTGCTGTTGGGAATCCAGCAGCATTTCCATGGCTTAGTCCCTGTTTAATTAAGCTCAGCTAGAAAAGGATGTGTGGCTTTGGGTCATAAATGCAGGACTGTCAGCTGGGCCAGCTTTGCACCCAAGTTTTCAGGCTCTGCCAGAGCAGTAGGTCTGATCTGCTGGGGGTTGTGCTCTGATCAGCTTTAGTGTGAGCAAGAAGCTGACATGAGAAAGAAAAATAGAGCACTGGTTAGAAAAGGTCACCCATACCTTTCTTACAACCTCATACATCCATTCTGCCTTGCCAAACATCAACTGTCCCTGCAGATGTAAAGATCATAACATGTCCGGTGTGAAATGAGCACACAGCTCATAAGCTGCAGCCTCCAGGTAAAAGAAAGATCAGTTGCTGCATGGGAACTTACTCAATACTCAAAGGTAAGGGATATAAGTACAGTAGAGCCTTACCCCTTGCCTGTCCTCTTGCACAGTACCATAGGCATGTTTGTATCATTGCGACTCTCAAATTCCTTAGGGAAGTGTAGCTTTTTTCCTTCAATCACTGCAAGCAGAGTGGGAGTAAGCCGTGGAGCTGATTATACCTCTGAATACAGAGGCGGCAGGGAATGGGACAGCAGGTCTGGAATAGGCGCCCTAGGTGGGAAAGTAGCCCAAAGGCTGGGAGTAGCATGCAGCTTTTTGAGCCAGCCTGAAGAGTGACCTGCTTATCTGGTTTCCACCCAGCACTACGCTGGGTCCCAGAACAGCCTGATTTCCTAGTGCTGTGTCATTGGCAGGCCTCTGTCACTCAGTTTGGTTATCTCCTATCAAGGCTGGAAGAAGTCAGGTGCCTGTGGCAGTTTCCCCCCAAAGCCCAGCATGGTACTGGGCAGCAGATACAGCAAACCAACTCAGGTCTGTGTTTTGAGCTTGGGGCACAGACCCAAAGCGAATGCTATTGATGGGACAGATCATCCTCCATCTGTTCCAGACACTTTTCATCTCTTCAGCATTGCTGGAAGAGCTGCTTGAATGAGTGCTTCCTAGCCTGACAGCCAACAGAAGCTAGTGAGCAAAGCCCTTTTATTTAGGCTGACAACTCACAGTTCATTTTGACTAAAGCAGCCTTGGTGGCTCCTCCTGGAAACCTCAGCCAGGCCACTGGAAACAACTGCCCTTGCAGGGCTGAGGCCATGCTGAGCACCAGCTATAGCTCTGCCGAGTGCTT
Source organism: Aviceda cuculoides (assembly GCA_035590195.1). Classification (NCBI taxonomy): domain Eukaryota; kingdom Metazoa; phylum Chordata; class Aves; order Accipitriformes; family Accipitridae; genus Aviceda; species Aviceda cuculoides. Next base: position 29,883,226 of record JAVJGG010000029.1, on the reverse strand, counting down.
GTTCCCTGATTCTTACTGGGCTATTTTTCCCAAATCTCGGACTATTTTCAATGCATCCCCTCCCAACGGCTGCCATGGTAAAATGAGTTTTCAGTTTTTCTGAGGACATTAACGAACACGCGCATTTGATTTTTTAATTTTACTTTTAATCATGAAGGTGACAGTGAGTTAAACAGGATCTTCATAATTACGCTAATCTCTTTTAAGAGGTTTGAGAATGTTAATTTGGAAATTTCTAGGCAATAAGGAACATTAAAATTCTTGCCATTTGTCAGAAAGTGGGGTGCAGAAGACAAATGCAAGGAAACTCGAGTAACAAGTTATACATATCCTACCTGATGCAGAAATTAGTTTTGCTTTGGACTGCTTCAAAATGGTATTTTACAGAAAGAATGGGGGAATTATGCAGACTCTGTCTGATATCCAGCTCAACCACTGACTACAGGGCTTAAAACACTGGCACTGCTCTTCAGCACAGTGATCCAGAGCAGCAGAATCAGATTTAGTCTGGAGCCAGTAGAGCAGGGTGAGTGCTCCTCTTCCCTTAGTCAGCACTGAGTAGGAAAGACAAACTATGGCATGAGTCTGAATCCCTACTCTGCCTTGGAGGTCTCTGGCTCAGTGCAGCTCTTTGCCCTCCCTGCCTCCAACTTCTAGACTACTCTGCAAATAAAATTGGCTGTGGCTACTGTGTTGATTTTGGTGTCTCACACCCTTGCCTGGGAGTTGCAAGGTAATGTAGGGTGAAGGTCTGGCTGCTTAGGCAAACACCCATCAGCTCCTGAGATTTCATGATGTTGCTGTGTGGATCTAGGACATGGCTGCCACCCAAAGACGTGGTGTTTCTCCCATCTTGAATCTATGCTTCTACTGCTTCATTTGCCCTAGCGCTCATTTGAGTCCTTGATGAGGCAGTTTGTCTGGCTAAATCGACAGGAAAATACTCATTGATACAATTTTTTAAATAAAAGTTGCCCTTCTCATAAAATCTCACCTGTGGCACTGTGGCCCCTTACAATTTTGTGACCCAAAGAAGACTGTATTGCTCTTTGAAGCTGAAGTGTGATCTTCCTCTTCCTATGCTCTTGAAGTCTGCTTTGGGCATTAAAAAAAAAAGATATCTGAATCTTATCCTTGCATGTCTCCAGCAGTCCGCTGGATCTGATTAACTTCTGTTTGAAGGAATCAAAAGAATCCAAATGATTTGAATAGAAATGTGACCAAACTCAAAACCCAGGGTTTTAGAAAGATGAACAAACAGCAGACTGTGCACTTTGTGAGGACCTTTGGCTAACCTAGTAACTGAAGGTTGCGGTTATTCCATTTGGAGTTTTGGTGACATGTATAAACTGTTATGCTCATGTTTATAATGTCACCACAGATTGTCCCAGAAGAATGGCATTTGTTAATGTGAACAGTTGGGAGATATGCTTTCCACTCTGTGACTAATCTGGACTTTGAAACGTACTGCCAGGAGCTTCAAAAGACAGCCAGTTGGTGTGCGAATCAACGCCAGGCCTGGAGCAGAGATCTTAAGAAATGTGGCAGTGGTATTTGCAGAGTGTGCTCAAAGTAAATAGTCAATATCAAACTAAACAGATGTGTACTGCTTAAATTGAGATTATACCGGTGTAACTCCATTATTGTCCAGGATGTCCATGATTGATTTACATCATCTAGGCTAGAAGCTTTGGCCTTGTTTGGTGAAAGGAACTGTTTTGCCCATAATGGGGGAATAAAGAGAGATTATGGACCTGTGGTAGCCACAAATCATGGGATCGTTGGAGTTTAACTCTTGGATGAGTCATGCAGTGACTCTCTGGCTATATTCCCCTTTATATCCTGCTGTGTTCTGCAGAAACAACCCTGTGATGCAGAGGCCTGTGGTGAATGCAAGGTCTGGACCATGATGAATGCAAGGTTTGGAGGAAGCCCCTCCATGTATGGAAGCAATGACTTACAGCAAAGCCAATGCTGGCTCCTTGGACATGGCTTCTTCATGCTGGTTGAGGTGAAGCAGTAACATAGAAGTACATATCCTCTTGTGGACAAGCCTAGCTCTTGCTGAAATTTAATCCCCTAGAACCAAATCAGCTTCACAGGAGCTAAAAACTCCATCTGAGTCTTAGCTAACATGTCCAAGGACTTAACTATCATCCTGCTCAAAACAAAGTCATCTTGCCAGCTGATACGGATTGCACTTGAAGCCTTTTTCTTCAGCAGCCAAGGATATCTCCGCTGGAGAGAAGTTCTTGTTAAAAACAACCAGAATGTGGGTTTAGTGTACATAACAGACTTGTACCCAGATAGTTAACTCACAATTAAAATCTACTTGAATTTCTGGGGGCTCCAGTTTGGCAGTAAGTAGATTGTGACTCCATTTACTTGGCTTTATGACTCTAACCCACTATTTCTTAATGTTTCTCTTCTGTTTTTGTGGGGTTTTTTTGTTTGTTTGTTTGGGTTTTTTTCTGCCTTGGAATTGTCACAAGATTCTTGTATTTATTGACTTCTAATGACATTAATCTCTTCCTTTGTTTCTCTTTCTTTCAGTAACAATCTTTTGCTCCCTGCAGAGACTAAAGCACCATGAACATTATCATTCAATGTCTGTGTTATCATGCAGTAATGACTTAGTCATCATGTCAAGATGATGGAGAGCAAAGCTTGTAGTGTCTGCAGAAGCTTCAGTCAAACAAATAATAGCAGCTTTCATTTGATCAAGACTCTAGCTCCATCTCTTGACTATTGTACTGGTTTTGGCCAGAGTTAATTTTCTTCATAGTAACTTGTATGGGGCTATAGTTTGGATCTGTGATAAAAAAAAGTATTGATAACATGGGGATGTTTCAGTTATTGCTGAACAGTGCTTGCACAGCATCAAGGCAGTTGCTGTATGGTAACCAATGCTTTAAATCAGGTTACAGTTTCTAGTAAAAGGCACAACTGTAATGTGCCACAGGGAGACAGCTGGGAAAACATGAGCCCATTGCCTATATCTCAGGCTCCTGCAAGAAATTCGCCTATGAGATCATTTCTTTAAAGAGTTTATTTGTTATCCCCAGATTTGCATCTTACAGTTTTAACCAGAAGTATCCGCAAATTAAAAGCATCCAGTTATATGTTTGTGTGTGTACGTACCCATATAAATATGTGTGAATATTTTAGAGAGTGCAAGACCTCTTGTTTTTAATTCATCACTAATAATCTAGCAGTTGTTTATATTTGAATGAATAATGTTGCTAACCAGAAGGTTCTGCCTTCTGGAGTCCAGTCATTTCTTTTGTATTAGGAACTATCTGTAAATGATTAACACGCTCTGTGGAAATGGAACTAGGAGACCAAGTGTGTGAGGTGCAGGAAGCAAAGCAGGGAACTAACGTACAGTACCCCTCCTCTGCAGAATAGCAGACTGGAACGGCCTTTGGGCTGCCCATTCCCCTACCATAAAATCAAGTAATTCTTTTAACATATGGATCAAACTTCATTCCAAATGCAGTCAGTTCTTTTCTTTTTCCCCTCCCCTGTTGTTACTCCTATTAGAAGCCTAACACAATGAGTGTCCTCATTTCCAGCCTACGTTTACCCCTGGCCCACACATATGACATCAGGGTTCAACAACTGAGTGTGTTCACTTGGGTTGTGATGTGGAGAAGCATTTTCTGTGCACATCAAAGGAAGGGTTAGTTATAGCTAACAGAGGATTAATTGAGACAGCATGGGAGACAAGCCTGCCTTTGTTGGAAAATGATGCTGGAGAGGTGCATGCCGGAAGAGGCATGCCATTCCTCTCATGAGCTCCTCTTAGCTGGTAAAGGCAGATTTTTATGCAAAAGAAGTTCTTTTTAGGATTTAGTAAATAATGTGTTAAGCTGGCTACATTTCTGTCAGGGTTTTGTGTATCTGATTTAAATGGAATCAGAAATAGCTCGTTTGTAGTCCAGCAAGACTTGTACTACAATAACGAGAGGGAATGAGCTAGCTATGCTTGGTTTGGAGGCATGTTTGTGTGCACATGCGGAGAGAACCACCTCTCCAACAGTACTCTCTGTGCCTTGTCCTGCAACCTGATGTCACTCTTAACAGCACTATTTACTCAGTTGTTCAGATAGCTCGCTTTTGAGCTTGCCTGTCTTTCTGAGCACAGGCAGAGGTAGCTCCATCTCACAGGGTATGAACTGGTACACTCCAGCTCCCTGTGAGCCTTGGCTCTTGATTTAGTGGTCCAGGAAGCCGCATGAAGCTGGGAGAAGAGCAGCACAGCCTCCAATGTGAGCCAGGCTGTAGCTTCTGGGAATTAATTACCTAGGCTTGGAGTAGTCTGGCTTGAACCTTACCTTGTACACCAGGAATTAGACAGGGCCAAACAGGAATATCCAGAAAGCCTGCTCCTGCGCAGCAATAGAGGAGTATCCCTGAGGCAACTGGCCGTTTTGTGGGAGAAGCTGGTCAGGTAATGCTGGCTTGCCTCCTTGTTTCTCCTGAGGGACCTGGAAACTGGCAAAAGTTTATAATCCTATTCTTGCTTTTCCTGGTATGTAATTTCTATAGTTGCCATGGAGATGTTACGTGATGTTCCTTAAGAAAATCTTCCTATTAAAATATTATCAACTATAATTGAAATTTTTAGAGCCTCTGTTATACAGTCATTGGAGAGGTTTTTATTTGCAATCTAACAGGCGGTATTAAAACCGTGAAATGGTCTTTAATTATGCAGCAAAGTATCCCAGGCTATTCACCTGAGGAACAGTGTGAAAGTCCATTCTGCTCCTTCCCCATCCTCCCATTTATTTCTGATTTTGAGATTTGTTTCCTGAGAATAAGAAGTTGAAATTTAGGAGTTGGGAGGTTTGATTGTAACTCTTCAAAAAGGAAAAAAATTACTACTCATAGTATTTGTTAACATTATAGTGGATGGATAAGTTTGTATATAACCTTAGTGAGCATATTGAAAGTTACTTTAGGATATTTCACAATTCATATTCTTCATTTCAGTATGTTATCCATTATGAGTATTAATTGAAGTAATCAGATTGATGAATATAAATAAGATCGCATGAAAATGATTAAAGCATGGAGATGAATAGAAGGGTCCCACTTCTGTAGTTGCTTTATCCTTTCAAGTTCCCACAACTTTTCATAACTTACCAGGGTATCCTTCCAGCCTTTACAGTATGTCTTTTTTCTGGAAGAAGACATATTTTAGATTTGTGAGGTAACAAAAGGTAAAACCTAGTAAAGGCAAGGATGCTGTAATATTACTGAGATAGGAACTTTATCTACTGTGGTCTGGAATCCAGCCTGGTGACCTGTGTAAAATCTACAAACTATCTTGTCTTCACTCACATTTATCCTGACTTATTTACTAAGCCTCCTCTCTCCTGTTCCTAACAAAGATGGTGCCAAATGTTTTAATTCTCTCCTCCTTGTATATTGAACAATGTCTTTTCTGTTTTATGTCACAATGAACAAATCAAAGGTATTTTCATTACATGTTCCAATACTGGTAATTGCCCTTTTACTCTTATTTCAGCTGTCCTTCAGTACTTCATATGGGCCTGAACTCACATAAGAGTATATGAATTGCACTGTGAAAACCATTGAAACAAGGACCTTGTTTTCTTTATACATCTGTAAAGCACTGAGTACAGCCAGAGCTCTGTGAATAATAATAGCTAGATGATAAGCCTCTCCTAATTCCACATGGTGGCTCTTTGAAAAATATGGTTTTTGTTAAGGACTCCGAATTCCCCTTGCTTCACAGTTAACTCAGAATTGGAACTGTAGATCTATGATCAATCAGACTACAGAGGTGAAGCAAAATTTGACCAAAAATTCAGACTGGAGAAGACAACAGTGAAACATAATAGACT
>JAVJGG010000029.1:29799442-29877253 GCA_035590195.1 Aviceda cuculoides | reverse complement strand
CCCCCCCCCCCCCCCCCCTTTTTTTTTAGAAGATCCATTGAGATCTGACAAAATCCTAATTACTGGAAACAATGTGTAGGTTTTTAAGCAGTTTATGTCATTACATTTGTTGGGAACACCTTTCGATCACAAATAAATGTAGAAATAAAAATAAGAGGAACAGTTTAACTAGCCTTGACGAGTGGGCCGACAACATACTTTTGAAGTGTTTATTTTCTCCTCGTCTATTCAATTTATAGGCATAGCGAGTTTCCATAAATAATGGCCATTTATCTTTTAGTCAATATGAATTAAGTTAAACTTTCTAAGTTTTTATTTCACAGGCCTGGCAACTGCAGTTTAATGTGCATTAGGAAAACATACATTAATATGGATAAATTGCATCTCACTGTATAACTGAGTCTTCAATGCAGTTTTTAGTCTGCAAGGGATAAATTTATTAGAATTAGTGCCAAAGATTTAGATTTCAGCCTGGCTTTCATTTGCTGTAAACTCCTTACTTTACTTTGACAATAAAATAGAGCTTGCATGTAAAACGCCCTTTTAAAACACTGCCAGAATGATGTAAAAAGGTGCTAGCATAAATAAGCATCAGGTCCTTCATGAATGCTTGGAGTGCTTGACTCAGCAATATGCCATACTACCGCTCATCTATTTTGAATAGCAATATGTTGCCACTTCACTTGACAAATGGATGCCTGCTGACCAATCGTTCAAACCTCTCTTTCCCGTGCCTGGGTTTGTGCAAAAGCCTCATGCGACTGGGATGAGGGGTGCCAGGTGAGAGATGAGGGTGCCTTGCTCGAGACAAATTTGCCACTTCTTGAACTCATTCCCCCCAGCAGTCCCCTTTACAGGCCACTGTCACCCCTGGCAAACGGCACAGGGTCACCATTTTAAAACCCTTGCCGTGGCTTGTGAATTTTGATCAGCCTTTAGTCTTAAACATTGGCAGGTGGCTTATAAAGAACGTAATGCTAATGGGCTATATTTTAGGAGTGTTATTTCAAACCTGGAACAGTGCTTTGCCAGCCTCACAGATAGTTGTTTTAATGCAACTGGGAATGGGGGGGCAGAGGAAGGCATTCCTCAAGCCGGCTTTGCCACCGAGGTGATCTGTTGGCAGATCCACAGCCTCAGTCCATGGTCTGTGTGCTTGGGGACTATCTAGAAAGGACTGCAAAGCCAGCAAGTGAGTTACCTGGCTTGTTCCAAACCATATTAAGGTGAGAGAAATCAAATTTCTGTGGTGTTTTTTTACTTGCTGGAAAACTTAAGGGCAGGATATTTCTGTGAAAAGCCTCATGCATTTGGAAGCACTGGAAGAATACGTCAAGAGTTTGAAATCTGGGGTCCAACAAAGTGGCCTGTATGTTCAAACAGATGTTTTGGTGATGAAGGGACTTGCATTTTATGCCAACAGTTTTGAATATTTAAGGCTTTTTCCTGTAGAAGTCCTTAGTTGACTAAAGTAGCACCATGGCTCTGAAGTTGTGTCTGCAACTGAATTCCCTCACGGAGGTTTGTCTCAAGACTTATGAGTGGGAAGCCCTGCAGTGCTGTGGATGATGTCACAACTGGATATCACAACTGGAAACTCTGTGTTCAAAGAATGTCATGTTTATTACTTATAAAACTGGCTGTTCCACCAGTCCTCTAGCCTCTAAAGGATGTTGAATGGCAGATGTAGCCAAAATAATGAAACTTTTTACATGACAAGATGGGAACAGAAGGGTTGTGGTGGCCTTCAGGCCAATACAGCAACCGTTTTGGTTTGGTAGGGTGATCTATCTTCTGTCACAGGTCATCTTTCATTCATGCATGGTTTTACTAGCCTGAGATATGGTATCCTATTTTTTTCTCTCCTGCTTCGAGTGCTGCTGTATGTGATAGCTCTTGTGCATTAGAAATTGCCTGCTGATTTAAGATGCAGTCTGATTTGTGAAGTTCGCAATCTAATTTTCCTCTTTACTTCATTTTTGTTCCCTGTTGTTTTCTTTAATATTGGCATGTCTGAGTATGAACCTGTACAAGACAGTTTTGAATGCTATAGCTGCATGGCGTTACTGTACTTTCATCTCATCTCCCTGAATGGATCCATGTGATATTTGACCTCCTCAGGGCATCGTACTCTGCTTTTAATCTTTAAGGATCTGTCCAGCCTTGGGTTTGGAAGTATGGTGCTATCACCATATTAACCAGAGCTCATTAACACATGTCAGTCTGGAGCAGGCAGTGCCGTATATATGCCAACAGCAATGCTCAGGTGAAACATGTGGTCATTACAATAAAATGACCCGAGCAATGAGGGTAAGTTTTGAGCCCAGACTGCCACTACGAATTTGCCTTGATCATATACATGCACTGTTTTTCCTTATGTGCAGACTCAGGAGGTTGCTTCAGTTAGGCACAAGGGAGTGTCACCTCGACAGCTTTGCGTGCGTTTGTCAGGGCACCCACAGCCCTACCCGTCCCTGCCCACCCCGGGGCTCTCCCACCCTGCCCAAGGCCAGGGACCCCATTTCAGCCCTCTGGGGCCATCAGCCTCTGCTCCAGCGATGCCACAGCAGGGCCCGTCTCCAGCTCCCCACAGCCCTGCTCTGGGTCCTGCTGAGCCGGGCCCACCCGCAGGCCCATGTCTCAGCCCAGTCTCAGCTGGGGGAAATACTGATCTCGGTATTTCACAGGGAAGCATTGAGACAATGGTCACACATGTCTCAGTATTTCCCAGCAAATGAGGAGAAGACGACCAAAGTTTTTGACCTGTTTTCTGTTCCTGGCAGTTTCTGGAACCTGTGAGAAGAGGATTGACTTTTGGGGGATGGTTCCTGTTCAGACACCGGGTGGTCGTCATGTTAGATACTTTATGCGTCCCACAAGGATATCTGAGCCAAGCTCACAGGTGCCTGACAAAGCAACCACTGTGGTTCAAAAGCAGTCACTGTTCTGGAGGGGATGCCAGTGATGCAGGGCACTGGAAAACTTCCTCCTGGAGTCCCTGTCCATGCAGTGTGTAAAGCCATCAAAGGGTTATCCAGAGATGCAGCCATAAGGGTAGGATCGGCCACTGAAACGAAAAGAGCCACGGAGAGACTGGGTTCTCTACTGGGAGTAGTGTGGGTGTATTACAATTACTGATGTGAAAGCAATAAAATGATGGGGTAAATGAGGTGGCAATTTCTGTTTTCTATTCCTTACTGTCTCCTCTTTTTTAAATGCTTCATGATGAGGCCCCTTCTCCACCCCCTCACAAGGGAGCATGTTGTCATTTGAAAAGAACAAATCTTTGGGACCAAGAAAACAATTTTGATTTAACTGCTGTTTTATTGAAGCTGCTGTCTGTGCAGGATGATGAGGGGTGTGAAATAACCCACCTGTGAAGTGGTCAAACTTTGCGCAAGATCAATGCTCAGAATTTAATGTTATGGCATCGAAGCCTCAGGAAGGAAAACTGATCCCCTCTACCTCTGCGGGGTCCTGGGTGGGGACCGTATGAGAGCATTTCCCCAGTGCGGAAGGAGGCTGCAAAGGCTGCTTGCGTCCCTGTAACAGTTAGCACCTGATCTCAGCAGAGACGTCTGTGCCGAGGTGCGTTGAGACGTCTTGTCACACACTCCCTGCTGCTCCCAGTGAGGGGTGTTCCCAGAGCATGGAAAATGCACTGTGTGTGAGAGCCCAGGACACACTGATGGAGTATCCACTGGAGGATACTGGGGTGCAGGGAGGGGATGCAAGATGGGAAGGACCTCCGGTGGCCAGGCAGTAGAGGGTGTGGGCAAAACTCTCGAGTAATTCTTCTCGTTGAACACCTCTTGTACACAGGCTGTGGCACTGGTGCTGCAATAATTAGCATAGAGGGTGTATGAGCAAAGGGAGCCCTCTCACCTCTTGCTTTCCGCTCTCTGCATCCCCTTGTACCCATCAGTCAAGTCTTGGTGACACCTGACAGCCAGCCAAGCATTTCACCCAGAGCAATTCTGTTGTCTGCTTCTCCTTCCGAGTCTAAGCCACTACAGAAATGCATGGGCTGGAGGCAGTTGCATTCAGCTGTGGTGCTTAAATAAGAATATTATCATCCCTTTGTAATAAGGCTGTTATTTCTTCACACTTTTGGGGATGCTCTTTCCTAATCTAGGATTTACTTAACCACAACAATAACCCTCCCCTCCAAGAGCCTGCTGGAACACATATGGTTCTTTATAAATGTTGAAGGGCAACAGTCTCTGTGGCTGGTAGGCATTGCCTGTTCATAGGTGCTCAGGGACCTTCTTGGAGGAGTCATGAAAGCTGAGGAGGCTGTGAGCACTGAGTTGGATGCTGCTTTACAGCTTGCAAGCAATAGTTATGCTGGGTTATGTTACCAAGACCTTGTTTATAAAAACCACTGATAGTATGTTTGTCTTCTCTACAAGCTAATGGGGCTCCTCACAGCACCATACCAGTGACCTTGAAAGGGTCTTGAATACACTTACGACAATATACAAAGTGTTACAACATTTTGAAAGTAGACAGGGAGCTCTACCATATACCTGTTATTTGAGATTGCTGAAATGGCATCTTTAAATGGCTGCTTTCCAAAATAACGAATCCTGCTTGAATGTTTTTAATTTCTCAGCTTCATAGAAAGTTTGCAAATCTTACTGAAAATTAGACAGGCTGATTAGAAAAGAATTTGATGAAATAACACAATACATTAAAGAAACTGTCAGGAGACCTATGTTCCCTGCTGCCCTGTCAAATAGCAGATATGTTAACACGTAAGATAATTGTGTTCCAATATGAACAGTTTGATTGCTGTTGATTTCCCTTCTGGATTATGTAACAAAACAGGTCCTTTTTGTGGAAAAGAAGAATATCTGTGTGTAGTGTTCAAGTGAGACCTGTCTAGTTTTTTCTTTCATGAGATTTAGGAAGGTGTTCTACTGAAGGACAGCAAAACCACCTCCTGCACTGGGATGCCCTCTCCATTCCCAGTTGTTTACTACTTAAGCCCTAGTCAACTGTGCAGAGATATTTTTTTATCAGTGCAGCCTGAACTCAGTGATTGAAAAGTGCAATAATTTTTTTTTTGTTGTTATAATGTGCTATCAGAAAACCACCATTATATTGTTCTTCTTGAACTAAAAAGTATTTTTGTATTTCTTTGTTTTGTGATCTTGCAGACTCAGCTCTTGGGAGTTTTACTTGCTGCTGCTTCAAATTTTCTGATTAGTGTCGCTTTGAATATACAGGTATGAAATTATTTCTCTTTATTCGGAGTTATTCATATTTAGCAAGTAACTTCTGTTACAATTTGGTTTTATGGTGAAGTTCAAGATACAAATCTAGTTGCATTTAATAAACATTCCCTCTCTTTAACTGTAGTGTAACAGTGCCCTGCTGTAGTTGTTAGCAGTATGATAGCTCTCGACCTGTTCTGTGCTGTGATTCTCATATGGGAACAGAATAAAAATTTGTAACTTCTCCTCCTCCTTGTAGTGTGCCATGAGGAAATACCAGCTGTGACCTGCTTGTGGTCCCACTGGACATCACATGAACCTGTCTCAGCATGTCAAAATCTAAAATGGACTTGACCACAAGGTCTTAGGCGCTGCTTAATGGAGTGATTAGTGTAATTAAATGCATAGAAACATGAAGTTTTTTGTAATATTGGGCCCCAAAACAACTTTGACCAACTCAGTTTTCCTTCTGCAATTAGAATGAAATAATCTGAATAAATATTATTTTAAATCATAAAAGCAATGGGAGGTGCTGACCTTACAACTATGGCAAAGGGTTGTAGGATGAGATTTATAAGATCCTTTCTGTATTAATAATTAGAATACATAGTCAGTAGAAAGTTATATAATTGATTGTAATCTGTATCTCATAGACTTCATGGTATTTTTAGGTCTTCTAACAAAAGCTTTTAAAGTGCAGAAGATGTTGTGTAAGTTGTCCAGAAAAAGTATTTTTGCTAGCTTGTATTTTGAGTTGTATATGTCTCATATAATGCTACTTCTTGGTTTTTCTGTGAAAGGTAAAACAGAGAGCTGTGGAATATGAAATCTTCTATTCATAATAACCCATTATATTAATGCTGTGAGGTTCTTTAATTATTCCCTTCTATTTTAAGTATCTCTAGTTGGATAATCCCATAGAAAGAAATCTGTTTAGCCAGAGATGGCATGCAGGTTGAGATGACTGCGGCTTCTCCAATATGAGTTCCAACTTGCTGATGGTGACAGTACTAGGACAGGCTCTGTTTCAACAGAAAAATTCTTGTTGGTGAAGTGGAAATTCAATCCAGCCCATAATAATGAGGTTGTTCAGACTTCATATCTTTCGTCTGCTGAGGGCACTGAGTGCCAAAGTGGTCGCTTTGCCAGGGGTTGTACTGAGGCATGCAGACAGACTTCTATTGACTTGTAATCATTAACAGCATTTACTGGATTTGAACAATCTTCCAGCTTTTTAAATGCTGTTTGGGAATATCCAATAGCTCTGCATTGCCACTTGACAGACAGTTTCAACTGAAATTTTTATTTATGCTTTAAAATAGGTTCTTCTCCATTTAGTAACAGTATCTTATAAATACGAATAATGACTTTCCCTACATCTCAACATTTATTTTCACACTCATATTAAATGGACAGGCCAACTTTTGTTGTTCTCTCTCCCTCCCTCACCATGCAGTCAGTTATCCTGCCTCTCTTCCCTCTAGCTGGTTGTCAGCTAAAGAACAGCCCACCATTTACAATGTATTTCAGCTGGATTATAAACAGCCTCCACCAAAAAACCATCCACACACATTACTATGCAGAGGCGGCAGACATCTGGAGAAAGAAGGCTGTAGGGGAGCCGCTGAGCTCACCCTCCTGTGTTCATTGCATCTTTTCCATCACACTGTGCCCCCAAGAGTTATTCCTACAAGAATCTAGGGAGAAACCAGAGTTCAGGATTCAGTTAAGAACTCATCCTATTTGGTTTTCAGCAGAAGTTTGGGTTCTTTATTTGAATATTGTTTAATATTCATTTCAATTGGATCTCTATTGGGCTTTTTTTGTTTTTGTTTATAAAAATGGAACACACAAAATCCTAGATGTTACTGTGAACTGCTGGCCTGTAGCTCAGGGAATTTTGATTTCCTTATGCTCCTTTTCTCCTTGGAGGGCTAAAATTGCTAGAATTTCATCCCCTGAATATGTTCCACAGCATGAAGCTGCACTAATGTGCTGCATCCTCTCAACAAGAGGAACGACTGAGACTATGGTGTATCACAGACCTTACTGTTTGGCCCATACTCTGTAGCGTAGCCTATAGAGTAGAATGGGACTATGTTTACAACTTCCCTGAGGCTCTGCAGGGACAGTTCCAAAATCAAATATCAAGTGATGAAGAGAAAAATATAATTTACCACCATTTATACTACAATGACTGTATCATTTGGTTTCCAACTTTTTGACCCATGTGCAGAGAGGCTGGTGAGGAATCTGAGAAAGGAAACTATTCTGCAGAACTAATGTGGTAAACATTGCATCCTTCCCAATCATGACACCTTCCTGATGGAGACTGCCTGGACTCTGTTTCAGAAGACCAGTGTGGTCAAAGTCAAATTATCCTGTTAAATACAGGTTCTTGCTGTACAGCCAGAAAGACAGCAATTACATGTGTCAGTGATACCTTCTCCAACAAGCAATGTTGATGAAGTATTACTTGAGTATATATTATACCTGTTGATACAGGTATAGCTGGTTTTCCTTCTGAAAATAATGCTTTACCTGAGATCTTTTTCTAAGGTCAGACAGGAGATTGTAGCCAAATCCTAAATTCTACCTAATTAATTTAGAGTTCTCCCTGCAGCAGATGTGATTAAGTGCTGCCTTTTTCCTTTTGAAATGGTATTTCTGGCAAGGATATGTATCATGGAGCAGAAGCACCAAGTTGCCTGGTCCTCTTCTCGCAGTTTGTTGCCACAGTCTGATTCTGCCCCATCTCCTGCCCTTGAGTGTTTCCAGATTCACAGCAGGGCTGCTGAGCTTTGCTTTGAGACAAGAACAGAGGTGTGCAGTGATAGCTAAGAAGCACTAGCTAGTATTCAATTCAAATTTTTCAGATTTATTCAGAGGTCTAATTTTTCAGTAATTTCCACCATGGTTAAGAAAGCACGCATCTGAAGCAGCACCGAGTTAACACAAAGCAGTGTGTCTGCAATAACAAGCTGAAAGTCATGTTTAAAAAGAAAACCTTGACACACCTGGAATTTGAAGTTGACAGCCCCTTTAATTATTCCACTTTTGTCAGACATAAGAACACAATGGAAGTCTTTCTTTTCATGCCTGTTCCTAATAATTAATTTTCTAGAAATGCGCTCATCTCCGACTGGCTTGCGAAACAGAGCCGAAGCCTTACTACACGAGCAAGCTATGGTGGTGTGGGATTACCCTCCTGGGGCTTGGAGAGGTGGGCAATGTCACAGCCTACGGATTTGCCCCCGTTGCCCTTGTCGCTCCACTGGGATGTGTATCTGTCATAGGTGAGATGGTTTGCCATTTCTTGCTTGGGTACATACTTTAATCAAATGCTTCTTTGTGACTAGGGGAATAATACCACAGGAGCTGCAGCAGGAACACAAGGGGAAAATGTTAATTTCGTGGTTGAAAAGAAATTATTCATATAATTACATGAGCTGACAGTTTAACACAAACCCTCTACTTAACTCAGAGACTCTTCTAATATCTTTCTTTTTGTATAGATTTGTCTTTTGTGTCACTCTGTGCTCTGCTAGTTCCTGCCAGTTGGTCACCCAGTGCTGTACCAGTGTTGCCAGCTCTGCAAGCCCCTGAAGTGGGAGGCTGGCATCCTGCTGACTGCATAGAGCTGTGGTCTGATCCTGAGTACCTACAACATGTTTTCTATGTTATCGTCACACCAAGCGGTTTCTGCTCCCTGTCCCCTGTCCATCACCATGATTCATGCTGACATGGGCAAACTTGCTTAACTTTCTGCAGTGTGTGACAAAAAGGGCCTAGAGATTTCCTGAAATGTTTAGCTCATTTATGGACATTATCAAAGTTGTTCAGTTGTTCCTTCATGTGCAGCTTAATTGGATTTTAGCAGAATTCTTATCCTTAGGACCCATTTGATATGAACTTGCTCTCTACTTCATGCGGTTTCTTTGTAATTAAGGCATTGACAGGTGTGAGATGTCTGTTTCTTTGATAAAGAAACATACATTTTAAAATATGTTATCATATTGTGTTAATGCAAAGCAGAGTGGACAGGGCAGTATTGTATAGAGGCTGTGAAAGCAGGAATACAGAGTGCAGCTGTATCCCTTAATCAAGGTGCTCCATATCCACAGCTGGAACATCTAGGGCTGAGATACTACAACAGCTCTGCATACACTGGAGCCCATTTGTTTGCTATTGACAAGTGATAACATTTCATGGTCTGTCTCTAGCTACTAGTTTCATGCTTGGAAGTGACATTGCAGTGAGTGATTCTCCATGAGAAGGTAGAAAAGATTAATTACCTTTCCGGTGGACTGCCTGGCTGAAGTGGAAGGATGCAGCCAACAATATATGGGTGCAATTTAGCACATAGATAGTGGGGGAAGGAAACTGCATGCAATTTACTGTAACCTTTAATGTTAAACTATTGCAGAATTTTGGAGAATGAGATATAAAGCCACAGTAGTTCACCATTATAGGAGATTTCTCAAAGAAAGGAATGAGAGATTACCTGAGATGAAAATGTAAATTAATATGACAAATCCTGGTGTGATTTTCATGGTGGTAGTTATATCTTTAACAATAGTAGACATTTCCAGATATCTCTAAATATAAAGGGACATTGACCAATCGAATTTGTGCCCAAACTGAATAAAATGCAAATATAGGAAACTAGAAAGAAGTGATAAGCAGTGGGAAGGGAAAAAACTCCATGGGTTATTAAACTGTTGCAAAGAAGAGGTCACATTTAGGGCTGATTTTTATCTGGGCAAATTCCTTCTTTACCTTTGCAATATGCGAAGAAATGTTGCGTGTTTCCTCCATTCTCCATTTTCCCTTACTTACAACAAATACCAAGAAACCATTCCCCAAACTGTTATATCTTATCAAAATTCTCATCCACTTTTTTTTTTTTTTAACTGACCCAAATTGCTTATCCTGGAAGACCCCAGAAAGTACTTTAATATCTTATATTACATTCCCATATAACAGCTGACAGTATCAATTTCATAGCCCAAACAATAGAGATATCTGAAATTTTATTTAGTCTAGCAAACATTCCCTTAAGGAAGGGAAAGTAAAAATTATGTAGGCAGCCAATTACAACAATAACTTCCCAGTAACACTTCCTAGCACTAGATACTTTCCTGTCTTCTGAAATTAAAGCCAGAGAGAGAGATCATCCTTTTAATTTTAGAAGAGTTCTTCATTTAGGCCAATGACAAACTGACCAAGACACACGTGCATCATCTGCTAACAATGGGGCAAAGGATAGTTTAGGCAGCAAGTCTTCCAACTTAAAAGATCAGGAAATATTTTTTTCATTAAGTTGTGGCCTGTTTGAGGTAGTGGAGAGTGGACTTTTTACAGTCTAGCTGGCAGTTGATTTGAGGTATGGTTGAGTGTGTGTCTTTCATAAGTTAATTTTTTAAATGAAGAAATCAAGCACTTGATAACAAACTCAAAATCTATATCTGAACCCTAAGTCCACCCTTCTGATAAGCATTTTTTTTCCAGATTTGGTGTCAGCACATCCCACATGGTAAGAGCTGACTCTCACTGATGTTGGGTACCCAGTACCTATGGTGTACTGAGGGGAAAGGCGCTTTGCAGTATGCCCAGTCATCTAGGGGATTCTCTAAAGATCTCTGTCACTCTGGGTCTGCATGGAAAGTTTCCTTTGCTTGAATACCAGGGGTTTGGAGGAGGATAAGGCAGACTGGAGTCTCTGCCAGGAACAGATTTGGGCTGTACCCGTCATATGTCTCCAGACCTCTGAGACGGGGAGCATCCTGGGTCTTAAAATAGATGGAGCCAACATCTATTATGCTATGCTACCACACTTAACTGCATCCAACTGAATTTTGCATTTAACCCGGTACCAATTAAATAGTGAAAAGTTAGTGCCTCATTCTATTGAGCTGGGTGCTTCTGATGGCTGGTTTTAGAAAGAATCCAGCACCACAGACCATGAACTGGCATGACACCAGTAAATTTGGGGTTTTTTTCTTAGAATTAAGCTACAAAGACTATATTTTTCTTCTTACACAGTGGAAGTATTTCTGTGTGTGGTTGCAATGATGCAAGCTCTACATCTGTTCAGGGTTTTAAATAGTTTGAGAAGACAGCAGTTGTTTTCTTCAAGAGGAGAAGTTGGTAAATTTTTAATTTAAAAGTGGAGGAGTAATACATATTTAATGTGATCATTAAAAAGCTTTTTATACCTAAAAATTAAAAATCATGTTTTACATGTAGCTCGGGTAATTTTAGGATGCTGTGGTTTTTAGCTCATTGTCTTGCTTTTGTCTGCAGAAATAACTTGGGGGTGGAGGTGGGGACGAGGAGAGGCCAGTGGTATCAGAGATCATTTCTTCTGCAGTTTTCATCATTCTGTAGAGAGTTGTTTTACACTTAACTTGCTTAGACTGATGTTGAGATCCCTTTGCATTTTTATATGCTCCTTCTAAATAGCTGTGGGGCAAGAAATTGCTTTAGTCTTTGAAAACTGATATCCCTGATGGTGCTTTAGGAAAAAGATTCTCAGATACTCTTGTAGAAATGGATTTCTCCCACTCACTGTAATGTAACATCTTTGTGGACCAAGAACTTGGGATTTTGAGAACTCTGTTACTAATGAGAACTAGGAAACTTTCACCAGACTATTCTTTAAAATACTTTATTTGTACTTGTCTAGAAGATGCAACAAAAGGATTTTCAGGGTTCTTCCTTCTCTCTGCAGTGTGCATGACCTATAATCCATTTTCCAGAATTAAGCTCACCTTAATGGTCTCTCTTTTGAGCAATTCCTCTGATATTTGGCTTGCTTTTTTTATTAGGGTATTGGCATTAAGCATGGGGAAAAATGTTTCATGTTTTGCCCACCACTTTTTCAGTACTAATATTTAATCGTGTTAGAAATGTTACATATTCAGTGTGTGGGATAGCTATCAAGAGGTCAAGCACCAACTGACTAAATTCTGTAATATCTTTCTTTGTATTCAGTGCACCATTAATATCTACTATATAAACTAAGAATAGGTTTGAGTAGTCAATTAGCTGTGATGAATTTTTTCCCAGATGTCTTGGGCAGAGCTAGCTCTCTGTTCAACTCTGGCTATGCATACAGGTATTTTTTAAGCTTCTCCAAATTTGTATTAATCCTCCCTGACGCAAAGCTCTGGCCCTGAAGGAGACCCAGGTCCCATTAGGTCTAAACGCATCCATCCTCTTCACACCTGGATCCTCTCCCCTGCCTACCCCAAAATGACCCACTGTAGGTCAGCAGACTGGTTTTCCTCGAGCTCCTGCCCTCCCCTTGAGCAAGACAGTGTATCTATCTGAGATGTAGGCAGGAAAAGATGAGGGAGGTTTTAAGCCAATAGTTTCAGGGCAGTTTGCTTCTCGGGCATGAATTGTCTGTATGCAGACTCCACCGTGGAGATGGTGCTACGGACACTCAAAACCAGCTGTGATTTATCTATCAGTGCCTGCAGAGCGCACATGGACTTGCTGTCCTCGTGCTTTGTGCATGGACATTAGGGGTCCGTCTGTGCTCCCTGTCCTTCCGTCCTCCCCGGTAGCCCTTTGCATGGGAGAGAGATATTTTAGTCTGCTCCAAGGCTGTGAGCACAGCTCCTTTCTCCAAACCAGCTCCTTTCCTTCTGAATGTGCTTAATAAAAATGCCTTCAGCTAAACCTCATTCCTCTCGTGACCGGCCATCTCATCAGTTCAGCCTTTTTTCTTGTCCCCCTCTTAGTGTGCAGCCTCTGGATCCCCTGAGGAAATACTGGTACTTGCCCAGGAAGGCCTGCTCCCCATTCCCTGCCCCCTTAACCTCCTGCTCGTTTGAGCTGCAGTGATCAAATGAACTACCTGCCTCATCATCTCTCCTGATCTTCCTGATTGCGTGGCACACTACAATAGCTTAAGTTTGGGGATGGATTAAAACATCTCCAAGTGCTTCTGTACTGTGATGGTGCTGAATCTTTTCAGCTTGGAAGGTAGACTGAGGGTCTGTCTGTATAAAGGATACTTTAAGGTCACATCTTAAAATGTGACTGGCAGCAACAGCATCCTCACAGCTTGAGCACTACTCAACAGATTTAGTGAAAAATCAACAGGGTGAGCTTAAACTGCTTCATTAGATGGAGGCAGACCCTTAAGTTGCATAAAACAGCATAAACACTTGGTCTCAAAGTGAAATGTTTTTCTTGTTGCACAAACTGGGAGAGGTGCAAACATTAAACAACAGTCTTCGAATCATCACTAGTACTCCTCCAGTATGTCATCCAGACCACCAGTGAAATGGGTACAAAAGTATTCTGCAAAATGGGTGGGCTTAAATGCCTTTACCTGACTGAATCAGTTAAGCTTAACAGAACAAACAATTGAGGCAAATATTAAATTCTGTGTTTTTACTGGAAACTATTGGACAAGACAGAAGCAGTAAGAGCAGTCTATGCATTTGTGAGGAGAGTACTAATCTATCTTAAATAGTATATAAAGCTCATCTAAGAATTGAAAAGAGGAAAAGGAAGGATATACTAATATTTGAAGTTATGAACAGTCATGAAAGGAATTATTTAGTGTAAGACCTGACAATAAAAATAGAGGTAAAAAGATGAGATTCATAAATAGACTCAATACCAGGAAAACAACTTAATAATGAAATACACTTATTTGTGAAATAGTATGAAAAATAAGTGATGGACACTCTTTCATTAGACTTTTTTAAGGCTGACTTGGACAAAATACAGAAATACGTTCTATGGATCAGTATGTATTTTCTATCTTTAACTTCTCCGATTGTGTATTATCCCTTTCTTAAAGAAACAAACAAGAAACAATCCTAATTGCAGCTTTCATGTCTAGGAGGCAGAGGAGTTGTTTTGTGAGCTGGGTTCTCACCATTCAGTGTCTGCTAGTGGCAGAACCCACATATCATACTACTCTTTATTTCTATTTGTGCTGGAGAAAACCTACATATGGAGATAATTGTAAACGATCACTCTCCTAAGAGAATGAACAGATGACTAAGCTATGCATAGGACCATTACAGCCCTCCCTTAAGGCACTTAATTGTATATCATGCAGAAAATGGACATTTTCTACCATTTTTTTCAATTTAAATTGAAATTCACATGCTGCAGTGAATATATATTCATTCAATAATGTGAATATATATTCATTCAATATATAGTGAATATGTATTCATTCAATAATGAATACAAAACAGCCTGTTTCCTGCTGATGTATGAGAAGATGAAGTTGTTTCAACCTAACAATTAAGCTCCTGAACAAACTCTTTTTGTCCTATTTTTTATGCAATAGCTTTTATTTATCATGATTTTGATGTAGTGCCAAGTCATAATATTTTTCATTTGAAATACTAACTCTTCATTTCCAGATTGAAGTTTCATGAGCCTTCAGAAAGGCTCTGTCATATAGATATGGATATTTTACAGGACCTATTTACTTCTCAATTTGTGGATATTAATATAAGCATGACACAATCAAGGCATGAAATTAACTTGAGGATTTCATTAGGATGTGTTGGTTCTGTAAGGTTTAATCCTTAACAGATCACCTCCCAGATTTTCTGCCTTTCTCTTGATCTAGCAGGCTGTCTGCCACCACTCTCACTGGGAGTAGGATCTGTACCTAGTTTTGAAAATTTTACCTTAATAATTAGTTAAAAAGCTAAAAATGTTCTGATTCACCCAAAAGTGTACAAGTCTTCTCAGACAACCAGGGATGCAGTCTTTGCTTCAATGACTTACAGGCTGACAATTTGAGCTTAGAGTTAGTTATGTGCTGTATTGCTAAAACCAGTGGTTCAAAACCAATGAGGCTTCCAAACAATGATAAATTGCATGTTTTGTTGCCAGCTTACACTTTGACACAATTTTTTGTCTGCATTTCTGTACTGTTGTATTCTCTTGCTGACCAATTAAAAAAAATAGAGACTGTTCCTCACTTGAACACAGATCTCAATCTCTATAACTCTCTATAGCTTAAAAACCCCAAACCGACAAGCAAACAAATGAACAGTTGCAAAGACACATTAATACTTTTCAGCACAGCAGTTGCCCAAGTTCGTCTGTCTATTCATTCATGGAGTTGAACATAATGTTCAGTGATTTATTTCCCACATCAGTATAATGGTGTAGGAGGAAGAGGCACACAGCTGCTGTGACAGAGGGCGAGCAAGGAGACCCTGGCTTGGGAAAGAGAAAATTGGGGCTGGGTGGTAGGAAGTTAGACTCACACTGCAGTGATGGGGCAAAATCATGGTGATGGGAAAGCGGGCTAGGAGGAAAGTGTGAGGGTGTAATGTCACTGGTAATAAGGAGGAGAAGTGGGGAGATGGGAGGCACCTTGCCTGTGGTTTGAGGAATGGTGGGAAAGCAGCGGAGAGTCTGAGCCCAAGGGTTTCAGCAGGGACGCATTTAGGAGCTGAACTTGGGATGCAGTAAGGGCTTTAACTCCTATATCCAGTAGGCTTAGCTTGGCCTCTGGATGCCCACTTACTCTTCTGCCAAGGGTTCACAAGGTCCTTGGATAACATTACTCAGGTTGGAAGGGACCTCAGGGAGTCCCTAACCCAACCTCCTGCTCACAGCAGGGTCAGCTTAGAGGCCACTAGGAAGAGAGGAGAAGGTGGGGGGAATGTGTTGGCCATCTAGCATATTATCTTAAACTGCCTTTTCTGGAGGAGTTAATGCCTTAAGCAGCTAAATGCACCTGAGACTGTAAGCTGGAGCCCAAAGGAGTTAAAGAAGAGGGGCAGAGCAGCTGTGAGGGCTGTACATTTCTCACTGGGCTCCTGGAGTGCACTTTGGTGCCTGCCATTTGTCTTGCTGGCCAGGGAAAGCTGCAAAGCAAGCAGAAGGCAAAACGAGCAAATGCCAGCCTGTGCTCCCGGGGCTCACAGGCTCCCTTCATATCCCTCTTTCTCTGGCCCATCATTTCTGGTGAGCCACTGCCTGTGTCGTGACGACCTGCCCCTGGTTTCTTTGATTTAACCTGGTTGAAACCCACCCTGCAAATTGAAGAACATAAAAGACTATTTAAAAGTCAAACTTACGGAGCTTAAATCCCAGAAAATTAACAAAACAAAAATAAAATTAAGTACTGTCTTAGCCAGTGTGTAATAACAAGGTGCTCTCTTGGCTATGCTACCATAAATTGCTTCAAATTCAGCCCTGAAGGTAATAGCCAGAATTTGCCAGGCTTCTGATCAGCCATGTATGTTCTCTAGCATCTCATCAGGTCTGTGTAACTGTTCTGTGATTCTTCACTTAGATTTACCCCATTTGCTTTTCTTCTTCACTTGAATGCATATGAAGTGTTGGTGACTTATCCACAGGGACATTTGTCTTTTGTGTTCAGTCTCTCCTGGGTCTCACTCTCCTCACCTCGGTGTTGCACCTCCTCCCCTACTTCAGTTTTTCCTCCAATCCCAGATGGCCTAATATATGTTCTTGAAACCTCTCCTATTTTTAGATTCCTCTACATATTACACATCATAAAGAGCATTAATTATACATACATTCTGTTAAGCTCATGATCTCTTGTGCATTACCAACTATCTCTGGAGAAGGAGCTTGCTGTATTTGAATGCATTATTAAAGCGGATGACAGGTTGAGTGACAAGTTTCATTATCTGGCTGTGTTCCAGTGCCTCCCTGTGCCCACTGCCAGCCTCAGAGGTTGTGATCCCCCCAAGCTGCCATTTGTCATCTCCAAAGAAGTAGGCAGTGGAATTTTAGGCATAACTCATCTCACCCCAAATTGGATACCAACACTGGAATTGAACCTGAGATTGCATTTACTAAAACTCTGCTGAATGCAGAGAGCCCAGACAATAGGGTACTCAGAGAAAACCCCAAACCATCACTGAGGCATCAGTTCATTAAGCAACAGGTCTCTGCTGTGACAGTGACTGCCTAGGTAGGGTGAGGTGGGGTTTGGGAGACCTGTGACAGCAGGGAGACAGAGGAGTAATTAATTCCTGCACCACCTTGTGCTGATGCTGCTTCTTTCCTGGTTTATGTCCTCTTTCTTTTCTAAACCTAGGTAGCTCTGCTATTACCAGTGTTGCCTGGATACCAGTGTCTTTTCTCCAGCAAAGTTGTCACTGAAACACTGATTAAAGACAACCATGTCAGGCAGCTTACTTTCGGTGAGGCATTTTCAGTTGAAGATTCTTTTATTGCACTTACTCGTTTGCATATATCTCTATCACTCTTGACACAGTTTAAATTTATGACTTCTGCTATAGCTGATTTTTTACTGACTGGATGACAAAGACATGATGCTGAATTTCAGTTCTCTGTTTACCTCTTGGTATGAACCTCTCTAGATTTATCTAAAGTACATCTACTAGCTAACCACAAATTAAATTTTCCATCAGAACAATAGAGATAATGAGGCAAAGATGGCTGTGAAAAGGTTGAGCTGTTATTTCAAGGATAAACCAAGAATTTCATGCTGTAGGCAGGAACAGAGCTCTTGTAACAGCACCCCATGATTTAGGTTCAATGTGTCCCTTCACTGTCCCTCCCGGGCAGAGTCTTTCTTTGAGGTTTCTAAATGAATCTAGCATTACCAATGCACCTCTCCCAAAGGCCTTTCCTCATCTCTTTTACATAGGAGCTATTCAGCCTCTTTTGCTTCTCCTTAGAGTTAGATCTTCTAACGTTATGTGCTGGAATAGAGCCATCTCTCCCAGGTGGCCAACAGTCTCATCCATCTTAAGTCCAAACCCCTTCTTTCCTCTCTAGCACATGTCCACACTGAGCTGCTTACCAGAAATGCTGGCCTGACCACTACTGCTGCTCGCCCGCCCACTGCTGCCCATGCCGAAGAGGCAGGGCTAGGAGCTGGCAGAGGGGGAGATGCAAGAGCTGAACAAGGGAAAGTCTTGCCCTGGGAACAGGAGGTCATTTCCAGGGCTCACTTCCATTTTTCTCCTTCCTCATTCATTACAAGTCACTCCAGAAGACTGTGGGCAGTGCTCCTGTGTGGTACATATGTTGGTTCTTCCACCTGCTTATTTGCAGACATCATGACCACTCTCTTAGTTCATCCTAAATACTATGCTTTTGCAGTGGCTTTCTTCCTCTTGATTGTACTGCTGCTACTTTACTAATAAGCCTCTAATACACTGAAGTCTAAAGAAGCAGAATTTTATCCCTCTATGAGGCAATTTGTCTTGAGCAAGTCCATATAATGAGTTGGCAGCAAAATGGGAGTGAAATGGTAAGGCTGATCGGTGCCCAGCTTTCCTGACACTTCCACATATGACTGAATCAGAGCAGTTTAAGCAGTGTCTGTGTGGGAGATGGGAAGGGTATCGCGTCTCTTCAACCACGTAAGAGCCTGCTGGATACGTTTGAAATCTTACAAAAACTGAGGGTTGGTTGGTTGCTGGAGTGGACTCCTGGCTGGTTATATCATGGTATGGTGCAACAACAACAGCCATGAGATAAATTTAAACTTGGCCCAGGGCAGCTTTTTGCTATAGCACTTGATATTCTAACAAATATAAAAAATGCCTTTATATTTCTGTTCTAGGCAGTGCATTTATTTCTGTCTTATTCCTAAAGAAGACCATGAGGGCTGCTGATATATTGGGTAAGTAAGCGTTTGCTAATATGGACATGTGTGTTGCCATATGCTTAGCAAGCTGTAACTCTCACGCAGCCCCCCACCTTCACACTCCCACTTTCCCAAGCAAGTATTTTGAGGCAGATACTTTCAAAATTGGGAAGAAGTGACAAAAAGAGAGCGAATCTTCAATGCATGTGGAAAAGACTGCATTCTCAAATTCTCTGCTCTTATAACCATAACTCATTCCTTATGTGTCCTTATTGCTCAAATTTATTTTCATTGTCTATTTTTGCCTCTGAGGTTGTATTTAGTATAATCTTTATGAGTACAACACAATTTTAATAAAAACAATGAAGTTATTGAGTTATTCATTCAAATATAAGGGGTTTTTTTTCTTACTGCATAGACATTGCACAAAAATTCCAGCTCAATTAAAAGAGACAACTTCCCTTTTGGTATGAATTTTAACACTTCAAAGAACAAATAATCATGTTGTCAAATGTTTTGTTGGGAAACATGGTCTTCACTGTAAAAGCATGTCAACTTTTTGCCTGTGTCCAAGATTTTTTGCATATCAAAACTGCCCAGCTTGAACACAGTAATAGTGAGAGGCAAGCATATTTCAGGCTTTGGGCTTTACACCAAGCCACCTCAGCTGGGAGAGTGCGCCTGATGTTGCTGCAGGGCACCTGATATTTCTGTGGGGTTCCTAGCATCTAGGCTTGATTGTCCATATTGCAAGGAGGACATCCCAGCTGTTCTCATTAATGTTCTGGAGAGAGCTGTTCATTATTGTTCCAGAAATACTATATAATTTTTATTTAGGTTTGGGATCCAAGTTTGCCAGCTCAGCTGCTACATTCAGAATCCCCCCTCCATTGACTGATCATGTTTCCCTTATGGCCTTATACATTGTGTGTTGCTTTAACTAGTGTTCAGCACTGATTTATTTTATTTCTGAGTTAGACTTTGCAAGAAGGATTTAACAATGTTGCTACATTCCATAGGAATGAGCTGTATGATAGGAAATATGGTGATGTTTTTGCAAGCACATAAATATAGAGCAGTTCTGCTTTTCCAAAGAAACTGTGTGCGATATCAGTGCCAGCAAAGCCCTCCGGATGTGCTTTGTTTTGTATTCCTGAGCCTTGTATTCCACACCAATTTATAGGTTTGCCAAGAATTTTAAAGATTACTTGAAAAAAAATTGATTTGCTAATATCTTCCTTAATCCAATACAGTTTATGAGCTCAGGATCAGGTCACTTCTATCTTGATACCTCAATGAACATCTGTGTTTGTCAGCTGGCTGTCTACAAAGCAGAACTTCCAGATTTTTATTAAAAGCACAATAATGCAAGTTTGACCTTGAAAAGGGGCCCTGGCAATCTAATGGCTGAACAGTCTTTTGCAAATCAACCTTTTATAAAACAGTCCATAGGTCTGCACAAACAAAGGGGTGCGGCCAAAATGTTGGCTTCATCACAGCTTCACGTAAGCATTGGACTGGAACATATATCTTGTGCCTAATGTTTCCAGGGCAGGTCCATAGCTGGTGCAGATCTCTATGGCCACACTGACTTTGGGAGAGTTATGTTTATTTACACTAGTTGATGGTCCAGCTGTCTGCCTCAGTAAGCAGCTTGTCCTTTTAGTTTAGGATAAGTTTATGTGATCTCCTTTGTGCCTGTGAGAAATACAAAGGATCAATTCTCCTTTGTCATGCACTTGGTATTAGAACAGAGAATATGTGAAAATGCATTGCTGAGTTAGAAACCTAATTCATGACGCTTTACTGACAGCTTTTTTCGTATTTCTAAAATCCTTTGAGTCTTTAATAAGAATTGCACTAGATAAGACCACAAATGCAAGGCAACCCAATTACCTAAGCCCAGATCTGATTAAAAGGACTTAAATTTTCTTCTAGAAACTATTTCCAAATCAGCTGGAGAGCAAGGATGACCATGATTACCAAATATTGTATTACCAAAATAATGTGTCGTTTTCTTTAAAGGAGGAACACTGACAGTAACTGGGACATACTTGTTGGTGACATTCGCTCCAAGTGCACCCCAAGAGCTCACAGCAAGACGAGTACAGATTTACTTAGTGAGCTGGCCTTTTTTGGTATATTCGGTGAGTATCTGGTTCATACTACTCCCTAAATCAGAAAAACTGGGGTTATTGGGCTTTTTTGCAGCATTATGAATTAGTGGCAGAAAAACTGCTCCTGAAGGTAAATTATATGATTTTCATAGGAGAGGGAGCAAGTATCTGGGTCATCATCCAGTCCCCAAGCTGAAAATACGGTGAACGAAAAGATGTCTTTCAAACTACATACCAGGGGAAAGTCACAGTTGTACAGGATTAACAGGAATGGAAAGATTTGGGGGTTTGGTGGGCTTGAGGAAAAATCTAAGTATTGGCACTGCTTATATTTCTTATATATGTGTTCATGCCACACTGTCTGCATGTACGTCTAAGTTACAATGCTTTTCTGGAATGTGATGGACTTGTGATTTTAAAAATCAAGCTATGTATGCTCTCAGTCCTGCTTTTTTCCTTCATATCACTCTGGTTTAGCCTCATGTTATTAAGCCTGGCCAAAAGGAGCTTTGTATGGAGTTGAGATGTGGAGATGTGGCCTGCATTACTGC
Source organism: Aviceda cuculoides (assembly GCA_035590195.1). NCBI lineage: Eukaryota > Metazoa > Chordata > Aves > Accipitriformes > Accipitridae > Aviceda > Aviceda cuculoides. The sequence goes on along the minus strand of JAVJGG010000029.1, from coordinate 29,855,769 downwards.
CACTCAGGTTAATCTGAACCTGAGTTTGAATTCAAATACAAAAATACAATTTTGATTAAAGCATCTGTATAGAAACTTCAAATACCATACATCTTCTTTGATGTGCTTAACTAGCATCAGGAACAAGACCAGAGTGAGTAGGAGGAATTTTTCTCTCTCTTTTCCTCTGGAATACTGAAAACGTGTTCCTCCAGCTGGATGTAAAAGATGCAATATAGGAGTTTCACAAACAGTTACTTTTTTCCTAGTAAAATGACTCACTTGGGTTAGACTATTAGTGCTCAGGCTTTTTTCAGCAGGAAGCTCAGTTGGAAAGGCACTGAGTAGACATTTTAAGGACCTTAATCTTTTAGCCAACCTGCAGACTTTACATACATCTAACTATCCATGAAAATGCTGATTAAACAGAAAGTACAAGCTACCACAAAAAATGTTGATCCTCTTGCTCAATTTTTTGTACATTTTAAAAGCTCCTGAAAGATGTTAATGCAGCTCAATGGAAGAAATTAATGATCATGCTGCATAGATCACAACATGCACTTTCAGTGAGGCAGTAGGGAGGCTTTTGAAGGCAATGCCCAAGAGTTTGGGGATACTCAGTAAAGGTAGCTTCAGCCTCATCAAGAGCTTCAGCAAATCCTTGTATTCAGCAGAGGGAGAGGGACTTCTTTAGGAGGGTGTTCAGAATGGGTCTCAGTGCTCACTGGAGGACCCTCTCTCTTTCCTGCTGAGTATCTCCCTCTACCATGCAGTTCCACCTGTAGATACTAAAACAGCCTGGCATTTTAAGCACTGATTTTAAATTGCTGAGTCACTCATTTGTGTAGAGGTAGTGGAGGGAGAAAACTCCCCATCCACTCCCCGTGACACCAGAAATTTCTGTGCCATATGCTGTTCGCATTTTCTTAAAATCAACAGGTTATTGGAAAAGGGCTTTTCCCCATCTGAGGACTTTTTTTACTTTATTTCAGGAAAAGTTAATAGGAACACAGTTGAATGCATAGGAACACTGTGCTGTATTCTTCTTAGGATACTTTATAAGGAGGTGGTAGGTAACCTCTGGACATTCTTTCCCCTCTTCTCTTTTCCCTGCCTCAGCCAGCATCCAATTCTGCATATGCAGCATGGGTTGCAGGGAAGGACGGAGCAAGCACACAGCAAATCTTGTTGACTCAAAAAAATATCAAGCTTTATTTGTTCCTTCTGCTCCCTGGATTCATCTGTTTTGAGCTTCCTCTCTCTAAAGAAGAGGGAGGAGTGAAAGGCTTCACAAAGGACTCTGAGATACCAGCCTGATTATGCTGGTATGCTGCTGGAAGTTCAAGCAAACCCTGCTGTAAACATTTTTTTTGGGTAGGGAACTAGCTCTTCATAATTGTTTCTAAAATGCCTAGTACAGGTTGCTGGCTGAGATATAGAAAAGCGCAGCAGAAGTTGCAGAGTTTCCAGTATAAATATACAGGGAGGAGGCAGTACAGCAGTATAATGCAGTCAGACAGTCTTTCTAAAAGTAGCCCCAAAGTGTGGTCTGCTGAGAAGTACAAAACCCCAATGGTACAAAATGTTCTGTGTGGGTGACAAACCATCCCAATGTGGTGCTCCACTGGCATCAGAGGAGTTCTGCAGAAATAGCCTCTAGTTCCCACATGAGACAACTTTGAGTCACCTTCTGAGACTTTGCAGTAGCATAATCATGTCTGAGCAAGAATGACTATCCTAGCTTGTTTTTTTTCTCTTTTGCTTATGTGGACTTTAAGTCACTACAGAAGACATCAATTATAGATGAAGCTCTTAGGTTTCTCTAAACAGAAGCATAGTGAGTATTCCGTTATTAATATTTAATCTCTGTAAAATCAGGTTCAAAGCATTTCTGCTTTTCTGTCAAAGTGCCTAGAAGTGCCTCCTGGTTCATTAGTTGCTGTATATCACTATGTTGCTGTATATCACAGAAAAACAGTTGAGGCAGACAATTTTGTTCTGGTGCCTTCTGGTAATGCTTAGAAACATGGAAAACATCACGATTATAAAAAAATGTTGATGAGATGTGGGCTTGAGGAGACTTCAGGAGAGATTAGTTATAATAGCAAAAATGATTGTAAGCAGGTCAAGTTCTGTCAATTCCTCTAAACAGAATATGTGAAGCTGATATAATCTGCGCACTTCTCATTCCTGGACTTTGTATTTAACACTACCACAGTTATCAGCTATGAGAGCGAGCACTATTTCGGGTAATTCTCAGGAGGCAATCATAGGCAACAGCTGGGGCACCCCAGGAGGGTCCCTATCTGTGTGAGGTCCTGTTAGGTGCCACGCACTCTGCTTGTATCATGAATCAATTTGATGGCCTATCCTTTGTCTTGCGATTAAAGGTGACCTGTTGGTGGGTCACCGAGCGGCAGAGAATCATGGAAGAATATTTTGGCTGCTGGGCAGCACGAGGTGAGAACTAATTGCTTGAATTTCATGCTTAGTGTGTGACTTGACAGAGCTGGGTAAACTTGAATAACAGCCCTGAAAAGCAAGTATCGGCTTTCTCCCCAGGTCTGGCTACAGGACTGAAATCTCTGGCCCTACACCACTGCTGCTCTTGGTGCTTCCCCAGGAGGTGAAAGCAGCCAAGCACACAGACCTGTGCACCCCTTCCAGAGCTGCCATCAGGAATTCTTTTATGTCCTTTTGATGGTTTTGCTTGGCTATTTCCTTTCAGAAGTGAGTCTTCTTGGTGGGTTTGTTTGCTTTTAAACAGGAGGAGATCACAGTGGAGCTTATGGTAGCTTTAGCAAGAGAAGAGCTGATGACAGGATGAGGACTGACAGAGGGCTAATGGACAGAGCCAGCAACGATGACCTGGTTCAGTGGAGGTCAGTGGTGGTCAGCACTACCTGCCACTCTGGGGGTTGGAGTGAGGTGGAAGAGGGAGTGGAACGCCAGAGCTGGTGTGACAAAGCAGTTTGAGCCAGCCACTGTCCCTGAGCTTGTTTTTGAGTGATCGTTCTTGCATAGTTTGGAATGTAAGTGACAGGGCAGATGATGGTGCTTCCCTCTATTGGCATTGTGATTAACGTTGTCTAGGGGATATAAAATTAATCGATACCTGAGGTGTAGCTGGCTGCCTACAGTAGGGCTGCCTCACAGGTTTTTGCACACTGTGGCAACCAGCCCAAGGGTCTGGGAGAGGTGATGGGTACTCAGGTTTGCACAGGGGTGCAGGGGGAGCAGATCTCACAGTATTGTGTCACCTGGTGCCATGGTCCCATCCCAGTCACACCATCCTGTGTGCCAGTCCTGAACTGGCACATCATGGAAGAGGATACCTGGGACACCCCTGGAACTTCTTAGCCCAGGTACATTTCCATGTGGGGATTATTTATCTAGCACAGGTTTCTTCTATTCTCTTAGCAATTGTTCACTGTCAAAATAGCAACTGAAACTATTTGGAGGCTGCTGTAGCTGCAGCCTGATAATGCGGTATTCCCCTCCGGCCCTAAGATGTGTTTGCCAATGGCATGAAGAGCAAAGCTGCTACCTTTACCTCTCCTCTCGAGTTCCCTCAGAAACCTGTCATAGTTTTCCACAGGGAGGCCAAGATGAACTCACATGTCTGCAGATCTTAACATGACTTCTGCCTTGGTTCCTGATTTAGACATACCCAATGTTACACTGTTGAATGAAGCTGGGGAGGCTGGCCAAGTTACTTACTGTGAGGCTGAGGCAAAAGCCTCTTTTCTACCAGCTGCTGGCCCAGCTTTCACCTCTGGGTGCAACCCTGGTGAGGAGGGATGTCATGCTGGAGGGAGATGAGACCAGCACTTCACAAGAGATTGCAAAGATTATTAAAATGTTTTATTATATTCAACACATTTTAAAAAAAAAAAAAACCCACCCAACACCTTTGCTTTTTTTTTTTTTTTAACCTTTTGATAAATATTTAACATTTTTTAAAGAAAGGTGGTATAAAATCCAAATTTGTGTTTTTAATGTTCTGAAATGCAATTCTGTCTCGGTTGTCTTTGAGAGCAAGGGATCAGTGTGAAGGTAAATAAAAAATTAATTAAAGCATAATTATGTTCTGTTCATATTTTTGAACACTACTAAACTGGGAGAGGTGTGAGTGTGGTAGAGAATTTTAGTAACTGAATGTAGCTGATGACTGCTTTCCTGCTGCAGTCACTCTCCAAAATGAGAAATCGGCTATGTTACATTATATAACTGCCACTAATAACTGTTTAGTCGCTTCTTTGGAAATTTTGTCAGCGCAGCACCCAGGTATTTTCGAGTCTAGTGCTGCCTTATGGCAACTGTTGGTTGAAGAGTGGAGTGGCATTACAAAACATAAAATAGTACGTTGGCGACAAAACCAAGGAGATAGACATGAGGTTTTTCTATGACTTGTTTTGTTGGCAAAAAATTACAATAATCAGATTCAGCAATGATGAAAATCTAATTTTCTGTCTTATTTCCCCCATTTGAATGCTTTCCAACCTGCACAAATGAACTTCTCTTTCTTCATGCTGTCTCTAAGGCTACCAGGCTTCTGAGCACCTTTCAGTGCAGAGGTCCATCATCCCTGTTTCTGTAAGTCTTCTGGGCTTCACAGAAGCTTTTTGGCTCTTGCACTTGCTGTTTTCTTTAGGCTTAGAGGGGTATTTGGGCAATATGGGTAGGAGGGAGAACACCCACGCTTTTGAGATGGCAAAAGGTAAGAGTTACTAAGGGAATCTACAAAAATTAACAGCAAGTCAGTAAATTTAGCTGTCTGTCATTTAGCTGTCAGATGTTATTGAAAGAGCAAGTTTGGACCGTGAACAGTGCGGGTAAAGCTGCTTCAGCAGCTGCAGATGTCCTGCAGTGTGGTCTGTTAGCGTGTCATTGAGCTTTTCAAGGTAAGCTCCTGACAGGTACCTGTGATTTTAGTACCACTACATGAAATGAATGTTTTCCTCCTTATGATGTATGGCAGAATGTTTGAACAAAAAGATAGTGTTTGGTGGGGGGTGAGTGTTAGTAGGACTGGGCAGAAGGGCAAAGAGTGTAGCAAAAATAAGCTTGCATGTCACAAAGAGTAACACTAGGAATAACATAGCTAGAAGGAGAGACTGCTGTTCCTCCAGGTAAGTGCTTTACTCCATAGGAATTATAAACAGAGTTTCTGTAAGAATTATTACCAATAAATATGGGTATTTTTGCTGTTACATTAAAAAAGTCTTCTCAATGCAACCAGTGACAAAATGTAGCTAGAAGTGCAACAATAAAACCTAAGGAAATCAGAAATTCTCAGTTTAACCTTTGCTATAATAGAAAAGATAAATGGCAACAACTGTTGGATAGCTCAGTCAACTGGCAATAAGGTTATTTTTTTAGCAGAAGATGCTTAATAAAGTAATTCTCCTTTGAACTGTTAGAGCAGAGAAAATGAATGTGACATCTCAAAGACTTTGAATGAAGCATTTATTATATAGTTTCACAGCTCTAACTTTCTTCCCTTTTATTTTCAGATCTTGGAAATTATAATATTCTGCATTCTCCTCTATTTTTACAAAAGAAAGGCTGTGAAACACATCGTGGTTCTATTAATGATGGTAGCACTACTGGGTAAGAACATATTATTCACTTTAATGTTCCTGTCCATTACTTGATAATTCCTTGTCACTCAGTCTCCTCAGCTAGTTTAGATTAGAGCCATTTCAAAGCAGTGAGAGGAGAATCATTGAAACATTTCACATGATTCTTACCGTGGTCTCTATTTGAAGAGAAAAACTGATTATGAAACATGGTTTGTATACTTATTGCTGGGACTATTTCTTTTTACAGATTCCCTGAAATTAATACACTCTGTGCAATGGTATTCTGAAGCCTTTTTTGAATAACACATTAGTTTTAGATCCTGGGAAAGCGGACTGTTTGAAACTTTATTTTGGAGAGCAGGCTAGCTGTGAAAATCAGTTCTTTAGAACAGAGCAGCTTAAGACCTTGTAAGCACTCTGTAAACAAATGTGGAGATATGCTGTAACTGTATGGGAACTTTTACTTTGAATTATCTATGCCTGTTTGTATATGCAACATTTCATACTTTACCACTTTTCCAGAAGCATAACAAGAACTCAGTGGGCCACTGAAGTTTGCCTTCTGATTAACATTGCCACAATCAATGCCCAGGGAAATAAGGGAGATAATTTTATCAGGCAGCTTTCAAGAAAGTTAAACTTGAATCAGTTTTGAAAAATGTCAGGAGGCTATCTCTAAAGCTCCACCGCTTGCAGGCGTATGTTAACAATTTGTCACCACCCCGTGTCTTCTCCCATCCTTGTCTTGTCACTTCTCCATGAAACCCTGGTGGGACACCACATTTCTTTGGATAAAGTGAAAGGTGCTTTTTGGGACAGTCTTCCCATTTAAGTTTCCCAGTGCTAGGAACGTTAGGTTCTGTAGCTCTGCAGAGGCCTTGAAGGATTTCCATGCTCCCTGCATGAGGCAGAGATGGAAAGGCCCCAAAAGCCTTAGGTCTAACTGTTCACCTGCTCTTGGTTTGGAGTGAAGTGTGAGTCCAGCCATCCCCCAGCTCCTAGCATGGAGCCTAGGAGCTTTGGCAGAGCTCGCCTGAGCTGCTCTGCAGCTTCCAATCCTGCCATGAGGAGCGTGACGCACAGCGTGCTCCTGAGCAATGAGCAAGTCCAGTCTCCTTGTTGCATGGCTGGAAGCCTGAAGATCCCCAGATGGGCTTCTACAATCGACTGCTGCACTTCTGGACAGACCCACCGTGATGGCTGCCCGAAGCAAGGTCAACACATGGTTCTAGGAGACCTGGGCACGCATAGCCCTGCATGCTTACTTTGCTGTGGGGCCTGCCAGCCCTGGTGCCACCAGTGCCAAAAGGACATGTGGAGCTGCTGAACGGCAGCAGGGCTGCAAAACCGTGCCCCAGCAGGCACCAACCGCAGTTTGGTGGTCAGGCTGCAATCAACCAAAAATACAATTGCAGCTGGTGGCTGCTGAAGTTTCGGTGAGCATATGCAGCTTGAGGAAAAATGTGTCATTATTTCTGCTCTATTAAAAAAGACACAAACAAACAAATCCTGGTCCATGGGAACTTTTGAAATACTGACATTTCCCTCAAGCAGGAAACCCAGAACTGTGGCTGGCTCCAGTTCCTGCAGCTGTCCTGCTGCCTGGCAGTCCCCACAAAGCTACGCTTAGAGCCTTCTGCTTGGTCTCTGACCTTTCTGCTGAGCAAAGTGATGGGGGGGCTGAGAGAGGGCCCAGCAGCTTTGCTCCCAGCTGTCTGACACGTGCACTGCCCTCAGAGGGCCCTGGCTGTGGGAGGGGTAGATGAGGCTTGGGGTCTTGGTGGCAGCTTGTGGAAGGGGGTTTCTGCCTTTTCTCGTATCTGCATGGATACATTCCTAGTGGAGGGTTCGTACAGATGTAAATTAAATGTAAGAAGGTTTCTTTAAAGAGAGGGCAGCCTTTGTGTTTCACTAGATATGAGAGGTACTTCCATTATGAAGAAAATACAGAGGTGATCGTAAAATCTGCAAACGTTTTGCTTAGTACAACTCTGCAAATGCATTCGGTGAGAATTATCTTACCTCATGCATATACTGGGAGTTATCATAAGTTTTGGGGGAAATATTTCAGATTAAAGTGGGATTTCTGAGTTTCCTGCCCTAACAGCTGGAAGGTGACATCATTTGTCACACTAGCCTTGGGGGGTGTTGTTCTATCAAGGATAGTAAAACCATTTCCTAGGTTTTGAAACTTATTCCAGGGCTACTTTAACTAAAAAGATCATTCCACTTCTCAAAAAACCCAAACCAAACAACCAACCAAAAAAACCAACACCCGAACCCTGATGATTTCTTTTCTGGTTTGTCAAAATTATAAGGGATGGAAACTGCCCTTTCATGGGAAACAATTTTTCAGCACTCTTTACCTTTAGTTGGACAATTCAAACTACTAATTTTTACCTGTAAGTGCTCTTCGAAAAGAATAACTCTCCCATGTTAAGAATGCAAATCTCAATTTTTATGTAGGTTACTTGTTGGGGCTTGAGTGTATTTTTTTGGCTCTTTATGACACCATTAGCACCACTGCTGGCCAGCATTTGATCTCCTCTGCTCAGTTTTACTGTTGTGTTTGTTAAACCACTCCACCTATTTCCATTACAGAGCAAGAAGTGAAGTACTTGGTGAAAAGGTTGTCATGAAAACAGTGAATTTCATGATGGTGAACAGGGTCATCACAAGATGTATGCAACTCTTAAACTCCCCCTGAACTTTTGGACTTTTTATAAGAAAAATGCTTGCAATCAAAACCACAGACCTGAATTCATTCTTCTTCCCCCACATTTTCTCCCAACCCTTGGCCTGAACATTCTGCACAGTGCAGCTCTCCTTGCCAATCTGAATTTTGCAGTTATGGGAGGATGAATCAGACCACTGAAATCCAACACTTCTCAGCTCTGGAAGAGGGTGGAAGTGGATCCCAGCTGGGGGATGGTGCTCCTGACGATTAATTACCTTTCTTCAAAGGTCATCTCTGCACTCTGACTTTTCTTATCATTTTTAGTTTCTTTTGAATTTGTTACATTTTATTTGCAGTAATCACAGCCTACTTGGTTTAGCTTCAACAAACCAAGAGCACACTCCAAAAGGAAATCTAAAGTAACTCTTAGCTGAACTGTCAGCTCCTTTTCTGAAAGATGTGTATTGCAAGACTTCTCTGAATTGTTGACATGTATTAAAACCATTACCTGCTGTCTTAAATTTGTTTGTGGTGATGCAATGACAGCGACTAAATGGATTGAAAACACACTACCAAAATATTCTATTCTGTGGGATAAATCCGGTAAATGGTCTTAAGAGCTTGACCTCTGAAACAAAATGCAGACCTCTGTGTTGGTTGTCTGCTCTCTACACATAACCCATGGGGAGAGTTAGGTGCTTTGGGAGGTGATCCCAGAAGTCAGCTTTGGCCAGCTTTGGCAACCTCCTGTCTCAGCACAGAAATCCTGAGGGTGAGGAGATATTTCAGGCTGCCAGTCTCACATGCAGGCTATTAGGAGGTGTCCCAGCTGCTTTGAACAGATAATGAGACCTCTCAGACCTCTCCTGAATAATGCAACTTGGGGTCCAAATTAGCAGCTGGAGCTAACTGAATGCAGTCTGTCTGGAAGATGTGGAGGCTGTTGTACCACCTCTGACTGGTAGTCCAGTGTTTAGGGCACATGCCCAGCAGTGGGAAATGGATCCAGTTCTTTCCTCACCCGGAGCTCAGCCTCCCCCCCCCCCCGCCCCGCACATACATACACACGCATGTCATACCTTGCAAGATTTCATCTGACTCTAACTTCAGCTACTCTGTTGAAAATGGGGAAACTTTGGGTGGATGCAAGGTTGCAGACCTCAGTGCTACAAGAAGTTAAAAGCAAAACACAATGCACACATAGAGCTAAGGCCACTCTGAGTTTAGACAGTAGCTTAGCAAGTGTTTATAAAACAGGTTTTATAAAGGTTTACAAAACCACCTAAACCACTTGGTTTAGGTGCCCAAATCCTACCTGAGAGTCTTTTCAGGCAATCAGACCTGTGGCTTTGACCTGGCACCTTGTCCTCCCTCACCGATGCTCTGAGGTCTCTGCTGTGAATCCTGCCCTGCTAATCTCTCCCTTTCCCTTTCAGCATCACTGACTGTCATTGCTGTAAAGGCTGTGGCCAGCATGATAACACTCTCTGTGAAGGGGAAAATGCAGCTAACTTACCCTGTTTTCTATGTCATGATTGTTTTAATGGCAACTTCTTGTGCTTTCCAAGTCAAGTAAGTGAGATTCTACTTATCACCTAACCTTTGTACACGTTTTATCTGTCAGTTTTATTCGGTACTGATATCGACTCCAGATACAAGTTGCACTTAAAGGCAACAAATTCCTGGAAGAGCCTTGACAGATGCATGAATTGCTTACAGCTGACTGTATGCCTTATTTAGACTTAATTTCTCAGTTTATAATTGACTATTATAGATGCTACCTCCTCTCATTATTTCCTTATACAAGGTCTTCACAAATTTTCCTCTAGTTTTGGCACAGGTCTTGAACTCATTAAAACCTTCGTTGGTGAATAATCAAATGGCCACATTTACCCTCATTATGCATCTCTTTTCCTCAGCTTATGTCACTAGTCAGGCTGAAGAAGAGAGTATATCCCAACTTTCTCCCTGCCTCTGGTAAATCTGCATGTTGCGCTTTGCTACCCTGTATGTCTGTACCTTTTTAGGAAATAGTTAACTTTCGGCATGCAGGGGACATCCAGGCTTTCCCCTCTGGCCTGTTAAGTGACTGTTTTATGCTGCCTTTGCAGATTGCTGGGGGTGGCAGCATGGTAAAATACGGCTTGCAGCTGAACAGAGTCCATTCCCTTTATGCTGGTCCCTCTGCTTCAGGTGCTGATAGCATCATTCAGTAATCTCATCTAGACTGCTCCAGTGTGAGTCTGAGTGTTTACTTGCACGATTATTTTCCCGTAGAAGAGCCAACCCAGCTTTCTCGTGGCAGAACATACCATTCCCATGTGGAATCAGAAAGTCCATGCATTATTATGCAGTGACTCTGCATGGCTGACTCAGGAACTCCCCTGTAACAGATTATAGAGTGATTTACATCCAGCTTGTCTTTGCTGGGAGAACAGCTCAGGGCATTTAAAATAGGAAATAAAAGCTTGGTAAATAGGAAGCTGCTGAATTAACCTCTCCCTTTTGCCATTTTTTTCTTTCTTTCTTCTGGTGGGTCAAAGTTAAAACATTCATTCCCTGGGCTCAGTGTCTCTTTCTTCTCTCTTGGACACATTTTCTAATGGAGACAGTGCTGTCAGTCTAAATTTTTCATTTTATTTGTTTCTTCTCTGATTTTATTTGACTGTTGTGTGTTAGCTTAGAACAGTTTGTGCTGTAACATCCTCCTGGATTCAATGCTGGGCCTTAGTATCACTGTTTTAGTCCCTCTGACCAAGTTTGTTGCAAATGGGAGAAAATAATGAGGTGTTTTCAATGACTTCAAAATCCTGACTATCCTGTGGATATGTAGGATTTCTTTATTTTTAAAGCACCATGGAGACTGTTCAACAGTTGCTAAAATAACCATGCAATTACTTTAATGGCTAAAACAGATCCAAGCTTGGATTTTTACTGTGCACATATATTGTACCAGTGAAACATTTAAGTGTGGTTCTTTTTATAGGTTTTGAATACACTCTGCAGCCTCCTGATTTTTCTCTTTTGGTCTGAAATGCACCGTTCACATAACAGAGTATCTGCTGGTGCATTCAAGAGTTCACACTCATGATTCATCACCCTATGGGTAAATGTTGATAGCTGTGGTCTCCGTACAAGTGGATTCATTGCTTTGCCTTTTTCATCTGCTGACGCAGACTGTGCAGGCTGCTCCATGGCCAGTGTCTCAGTCCTGCAGGTTTGTGTGCAGTGTACGCTCCTGTGGTCCTGCACGCTCTTGCTCATGATTCTGGTGACGGTTTGCTCTGGAGGAGCACAGCAGAGAGTTTCCAACCCTAGGAGCACAGGCTCGGAGCCACCTTCATGGACTTTCCCGGCAGGACAGAGTGTGTCTAGAGTATGATTGCAGGCATAAACATACAAATAAGTGTTTTAGCCAAGTTGGATTGAGCAGTAGCAGCAATGTGGACTTCAGTGAAGTGAAACAGTTCCTACGAGAACTCGCGTGTTCATGTCTGTGCTGGATATATACCCTTACACAAACTGTTTAAATTAGAGCAACTTGTCCCTGGCTGCTCGCAGGCAGCACTGCTCCAAGAACCAATGCAGACCACAAGCAGTAATACCCTAGCATTCCTCCCTTACCTGTGGCAGTCAAAATTTTTCCAACAGTGCTTCAAAGGACTCTCCAATGACAGCCTATGGCTAGAAGAATCCACGCCAACCTTCTTGCTTTTGCCTATTTGTTTGTACTCTGCATAGTCAAAAGCAGAAGGTAAATTCACTACACATATGCATCTCTCCAGGGCTGCTTGCTATTGCGGTAAGAAACGGTCACACTTACTGTTAAATTGACATAAAGTGGTTTAACCTGACTTAAAGTGCAATGAACCTCCTGTAGGCCTGAGGTGCAATAACACTTGTCTTCCAGGTTCTTGAATCAAGCAATGCATCTGTATGAAGTGACAGCAGTTGCACCCATTAATTTTGTGTTCTTCTCCACCAGTGCCATCATTTCAGGTTTGTTTCTGGCCTTCTGGCTCTACAGAATGATTTTCTAAACATCAGGTTTTCAAGAATTACTGCCTGTGAACAGGAACACAAACCAGTCATGTTTGTCTTCACAAAAAGAAGTTTATCCTAAGTGACAGGTGTTTAAGTTCTGAAAAATGAATAAGTTCACAACTTTTGAAGCAAAATAAAAATAATCAAATTCTAGTGTTTCCAGAATTGACATGTACAGTTTACTGTGCCTTGCTGGCTTACTAGAAGTACCTGCATTTATCCTAGCCTCATCCTGACATCTAGTAAATGCGTTTACCATGTGCACACCAGCCTCTCCATATCCGAACTGGTAGAGTAATTTTAACAGCCTGGCAAACTACTCAAATGACAACCAGCTGTGCTTCATAGTAGTTAGTGTATATTCTGTTTCAGAAGGTGGAATTCTAGGTTAAATGAAGGAAATAAAATGACTCCAAAGACTTTTTAAGCATTTAACATTTTATTCTGGGTGAGAACTTTGAACTTAGCATTGTTAAAGAGGGACTGCAAATCTTGGAAATGGTGCACAGCGTAAGAACATGAGCAGGGAGGACGACTAAGATGCTGTATCAGCAATGAGCCAAAATGATCATGTTGTTAGAACATTTATGACTCATTTTAACACACACTTGGGGGCTTTCCTGTCATTGCTGAGCAGGAGTTTCTCATGCAGAGCTGCCATTAATGAGAAGGGGAGTTAGCTTCACGCACAGATTGCCTCAGCACCTGTGTTAGAAGAGACCTACACTTTGTGACTGAGAGGAGACTTGTGCCAAAAGGGGGTTGTGTTCTTGTGACCATATGGGGAATTTGGCCTTGTGCCTCCTTAAAAGATCAAGTACCTATTCAGGAATGGCTTAATAGCTTTGAGACTGGATACACATGCATTTGCACCAGGTTAGTTAAACCAGCATTGGGCTTAGAAGAACAACCTCTGCTGGATCTTGCTGGGGTGCTCGTAGAAGGTACCTTATCTCATGATTCCCCCATCCCCAGTTACAGCCTTTGAAGATACAGTCACACTTCAGCTGTGCTGGTTCACACTCTGGTGTTTCTAAGCAAAACTATGCTCATCGGTGGTTTAAAGCTAGTATATTTGGCTGTGAACTGGGGCAGCTGAGATCCAGATACACATCTGGTTCTGTCACCTCCACTGCAGAGGTGCTAATTCCTGGAAGAGGGGTGACCAGAAAGAGCTAGTGATCCCTTCAGCCAGAAAGATTTGGGAAACTTGGCTGCTGGAGCCCTTAACTTGGTGTAAACATCAGGGACACAGCTAGTTATCAGAAACCTGTTCCCGATTGGAGTTAAGATGTCCACATGGTCTGTCGGAGTGGCTTAACTAAATCCATGAAGAACCTGTTAGCTATATTGGCGTGACTCTGCTTGTGAATAAGACCTTGAGTTTGACCTGCGTAAACCTGCTGCTGACAATGCAAAAAATACCTGCATCTGTGCAGTTACTAACACAGCACATGCTTCAACCTGATAGACTAAATCTTCTCCAGTCCCATGCAGTATCTTGAGAAAGCCTAGATATTGGAATATGGGCACATAAAGTGAACCCATCACAATGTGTATTAATACCTTATTTGGGATTTTTTTTGCTCCATTTGAGCATGACACTGCTCCTGACCCTCCCAGCTGTAATTCATATCACTTGGAAGCCAGTCAAGATCTGCAATTCTTGTTTCTGTCACATTCCAGGGGTCATATTTTATCGGGAATTCCAAAGTGCAGCTTTGCTGAGTGTATTCATGTTTCCGTTTGGGTAAGTGTATCGGCCTAAAATCTGCACTAATGTTTGTACTGAAACAGCATTGCCTCGTAGAATCCCTTCTTTTCTCAGTAAGAAGAAACCCATCTTGTTATTAAAGTATTATGGAATAGCCATTATAGTAGGATAAAAAAACATTAAAGGAAAGATTGATGTCTGTGCTTTGGGAGTTTGGAGGCCTGGTTTTGAATCCAAATATGTAAAAATGTGAGACACTTATGAACTACTAATCTCATGATGGAATGAAAAACCGGCAGCATGTGTTCCTCCAGCAGGAAAGAGAAACCACTGCTCTCCACCAAAGATCATGTTATAGGGGGTGCTTTTACGACTGCAAGAAATGTCCTCCCATGTTACCTTCCATTTGCGTGTCCAGCTGGTCTCTGTTGCCACTAGGTGTGGGCAATTATATGTGTTGCTTCCCTACAAGGCAGTACTATAAATCTCTCCCCCATCTTCCTGTGCTGAGAAAGACACACCATGCCTGCAGAAAAGTTCAGAGCATGCTAAGAAGCTGTTAACAATAAATGTTTGAAGAAGGGCCTAGGTGTTGTGAGAACAGAAACCTTCTGCTGACTACCAGCACTGTAAGAGCTCCGGAGACAGGTGACAGTTACTTGATAATGGGCATGAGATGGTTAAAAGCATCTCCCAGAACTGCTGGAGGTGTCTTGCCACAGTGCTGTCAAATAAACAGGTCTGATTGATTGCTACAGACGTCTTCGTCCTCTGCAGTCAGACTGGAGTAGGTGCACACAACCGCTATCTTGTCTGACTGCAGGAAAAGTGACAAAAAACGGAGATGAGAAAATTCAACCCATGTATTTGGCAGGCAGGAATTAGTGGTTGTGTGTCCAACACAGAGCGGATAGAAGATTTATCCAAGCATAGCAGTTTCTCATTGCTCCTGGCTTACCGCTTGCCCCTGAGACACACAGTCAAACGAGAAAAACAACAGAGATGTTGATTGTCTGCAGCTAGACTGAGTTGTTAATGAAATTACAAATGCTAGCACGCTTGCTTAGATGCTCTGTGAAGATTTGCTCAGGGAATCAAATGTTGTGGTCTCACGCTCACAGGCATTTGATTAGGTATATACTCCTGAAAGTGTAGTTTTGCCTGTGGAGCCTTTGGAACTGATAATAAAGCTTCAGGAGGCAAAAACTAGACTGAAAGGGAGCCCAAGATGAATTTATAGAGCTGCCAGGAAGAAAAGTTTCTTTATAAACTGAGCAGCTTGGGTTTGGAAGTCCTCGAAAAAGAAACATGGAAAAAAATTCTCATCTCAGACACAGTGAACTGTTTCTAATGATACTATGCCACTGTTATTTGCAGGTGTCTCCTATCTTTCCTTGGTGTATTTGTAATTGCAAGAAATAAAGAAGAGGAGCATTTACAAATTCCTTTTATTGACTATGGACATATTCCTGGTAAGTAGGGCTTTTTTTCTCTCTCTGTTTAAAAATGAGATATCAGATAATGGGATGACCTAGGAGAGTTGAGTCACAAATGTGCTCTAGTCATATTTAATAAATATACTGTTCCCTTAATTTCTGTTCCTGTTCCCAACAGATTTTTCAAAGAATTTTTCAGAGTTTTTCCAAGCTATTGTTACAACCAGTCAAATGAAAACAATGATTACTAGAGCAAAGAATGTTTAAATGATGGATTGGTGGGGGATTTGTTTTATTAAAATTCTTCACAGAGTTGTTGTTTTTCCTTTCTCTCACCCCATTTCCTCAGGACAAAAATTGACAGGCAAAATACAACCAGATTCTCACAGTTCGTGCTATGGCACTTTGAATAATGAAGACGACTCGGTGAAAAGCCAAAGCTGAAAAAACAAAGCACCTTACATGCAATTAACAGGAGGAGTGCCAGTGGAACAAGGATCAGCAGCACCTTTTTGTTGGACATATTCAAGTATACGTGAAACTCCTGTATGTTGATGAGTCATAGTATTGTTTAAACCTACTTAATTTATCCCATGGTTGTCCCAAATGTGTTCTGAAGATAAAGGAAGCCTTAAGAAAAACTAAATAACCATTAATGAAATGGAACATTCTCCTAGTATCAATGCCTCCCCCAATGCCAAAAATATCAATGGGGGTATTTTTAGAGTCTTAATTGCCTTGAGATGCAAATAGGCACAGAACAGGATTATAAAAATTCCCCTTTGAAACCCCTCAGATCTGTGTAGATGATTAAAGGTGAAGGTGGGAAATGAGGAGAATTTTCCTAAGTGACTTCAAAGTATTGTGCTATACGCACAATACCTTTAAAAATCTGATCCTTCCTGTTCAGAAGTCAAAATTGTGTGCATATATACAGTATACACAAATATGTACACACGAAGTATCTTATATTATGTGTAGAGGGAAAATCCTGATTATCTTCTGCCATCAGATTAATTCTCTTCCAAGGAAATGAACACTTGTGTGAGGAGGGGGAAGGAAGAGAGCATTGCCATAAACATGGGCACATGCACACATTTGAGGTGCCCAGCCAAGGCAGAGCTAGAGAACCACGCTCGACATTTTACAACCTCCCAGCAGAGTCCTGTGCACTGGCCTGGCCTGGGCTGGGCTATACTATCTGTTAGTATAGTCTAGCCTGAGGTCTACCTCTGTTTTCAGGAAGACAAGGTTTTAGTGAAGAAAGTGCAAAGTACTCCAGAGGGAAGGGGCTCCCTCCCTTGATGTGCCTTGGAAAAATACTCCTAAAAAAAAAAAATGGGGCAACTCCTGCCTCCTTCCTAAACCGCTGGTAATCCTGCATGAGGAAAGGCTGTAAAAAACAGGACCACAAAGAGTCATAGTAACGGAACACCTTTTCCTTCGTTAAATGGTAGTGTCTCCACATCGATTTGAAAAGCCAGCAATGATGGGAACCATAGTACTACAGGCTCTGTGTTCAGGTCTGGGAGGTCTCGTTGTCCCTCTGTCCCAGCTTCCCGGCAAGAGACCTTCTTCTGGGCATTCGTTGCGGGTCCTCTTACCCCTGCCTGGTAGCACTGATCTGCTTCAGCCGGCACAGGGGGGGTCAGACACCTCCTCTGCAGAAACAAGTGAAAGTGCTCTTGAAAAGTGTTCATGTCTTGGGCAAGATACTTGTTTTAGGTTTGAACTAATCTGCAGTAATGGATAGGGGCCACAGGCTATTTGAATTTTCTTTCAGTGGAATATGAAGAAATGAGGTCTCTTTTCTTTCCCAAATAATTGTTTATTTCATTTTAAAATTGATACAGCTGAAGATTCATAAGACAGTTTCATTTCAAACCCTACAAAGCACACTCAGAGCTGCAGTTTTTCCTATGCAGCAATGTCACAGGAGCCAGGGCCGGGGGGGGGAGGATTGTGAAGCTGTTTTCCATTGTGGATTTTTTCCAGCTGGCACAGGACAAGACTGTGTCTGCACCTTACTTGTACCAGCTGCTTGGCTGTGGCCTTCCTTTCCTCTCTTACAGCTTGAGTTCAAGTTTCTAAAGCTTAAAATTAAAAAAAAAGCACATTCTTTTCGTATGCCTTCTCCAGGGAATAAGAGCATGCCTCTATCTTTCTTTTGCAAGTCAAATTTGAGCTGCTTTCTAAGTCTCAAGTGAGAGTGTGTGCTAAAGATGGAAATAGGAGGCCTACAGGTTTTCATTCTGTGACCTGGGAAACAAATGGGTGAAAGGATTTGGTTTTGTTTCTTTTTTAAATGATTGGCCTTGGGCATCTTTCCGAAATATGTTTCCACGACTCAGGAGGGCTGGAGGAAGTAATAAGGGTTACCAGGTATAGGATTTTCTCTTTAAAGCAAGAAATCAAATGTAAAGATTTGTGGCAAAAGTTATTACTTATTTTAAACTACTGTATTTATTCTTGAACAACACTTTTTTTCTTCCTATGGGTTTATACAAAAATTATAAGGGTTAAAATGTTTTCTTTAAACTCAAATGTAATTGAAATTAATTTATGGAGCAAAACACTGGTAGGAATTATGTGCAATTAAAAGTCGTGATTTGACATGATTTTTGAGATGTGAGCATGTTCCAACTAATTAATGTATTACAAGATTGGAAAAACTCAGTGATGAGAATTCATTACTGCTCTGCCAAGAAAGGGACATGATTTGTTTCAAGAATCAGTTTCTAATCAATGTCATTTTCAGATTCTGCTTGCGATATTTAGGTTGCAAACACCACAGACAAATGCCTGCCAGAAGAAAAGCCTTTTCACTGGAATACAAAAAAAGTCTCTGGAGCCCTTCTCTTCAATGATGAGTTATTTTCTTGCGATGTTTTTCCTGACACCAAAAATGCGGGCCTGATATAAGCTACAAAACTTGCACCTGCAGACTGAACTTTCTTGAACAGATTCTCCATGGGATCTGAGGAAATCAAACCATGTGAAGGCGCGGCGGGCAGGCAGCGGCTCACATGGTCCCCCAGGCTCCAGCTTGGGATTTTTGACAGACCAGAACCAGCAGGACTCGTTTAGCACTTGTTCCACTGCTGGTCACACTGCGGTAAGAGATGAAGTATTAACTGGCCATGGGCCTGGAAATGGGAGCTCTGGAGTACAGTGAGGCTGTTTAATTTTTGCCATAAAATATCAGGATGCATTTACCAAATGGTTTCAGCCAGCAAAATATAAGTAAAATTTGGACTGGATTTGTATTTCTGCCCATGGAGGGGGCCTTGTGTTCACCCGGCAGGCTTATTGCCTGCTCCTTGCTACAGCCCAGCTTTTGGTGGCCTCATGTTTTGCATGTAAGGGCACTGGTCACTTAAAACCAAAGGAGAGAGGCTGGACATTATGGGGGCTGGAGCTTCTGTGCTTTGAAGCTGTGGTTTCATGCACCTGGTGAGCTGCTTGAACAGTTCAGTGCTGCTAAAAGTCTCATCCTCTTTTTCCCCGCTGTGCGGTCCTGCATGGCCGGTGGGTCACTGTGAACCAGTTCAGCTCACTCACCCTGCAGAAACCATCTGCTTTCTTCTCCTTGCTGGGTTGGCTCTCTGAGCTGAGCCAACCAGGCTGACTGGAACGTTTGGTGGAAGGAGGGGAAAAGGACAAGAAGGAGTCAGACCTCTTTTTTAGGGGGAACTATTACATTATTTCTCTCCTTCTGAGGAGCTTCACTATACAGCAAGCATCCGCTAAGCTCACTCTTCATGTGTCACTGTGCCCCAAATGCAGCAGTTATGAGCTTCTTGAAGCACTTTTAAGTGTCTGGCTCCTGAAGCAAAAGCCTCAGCCAGACTCGCTGAGTTGTGCATAGAGTGTTGAGTGGCTCCACGTGGGGCTGCGATAGGCAGCTCGTGGCACCAGTAGTGTCCTAAGGTCAACTAGAAGCCCAGGCACATGTCTGACTACGACTTGTTCTAAGGACTGATTTTTTTCTTTCCAATGACTGTTTGCTATAAGGTGCATAAACAGTGCTGGAAAGTTCATCTGAAAAGTCTTCTGAACTCAAAAGGATCTCCCCTTGCAATCTCTTCTTCCAACCCACTTTATGCAGGATTGTTGGTTGCTTGCAGAAAAAAAATGTTGCCTCTGGTAACACTGGGGTGCAGATGATTAGACTGAGCTGTCTTTCAGTTTACCCTTTTGTTACTGTCCTCTAAGGCTTGGGTAGCCTTTCTCTTGTTTAAATTTGTTTGTTTATTCCTTCTGGAGAAATCAGCTGGACTGTGTTAGCAACTAGCCCAAAGGAGATACGGGCTAATTACCATAATTATTATTGGAGGGCCAGGCTGGAAGATATACAACCTGAGGCGACTTCAGGAGCAAAAGAGAAATGTTTAGCGCTCTGGATTCTTAGGAGTTTGAGAAATCCTGTGTTTGCAATGTTTCTGGGTTCTGGGACAGAATTAAGGACATCAGTGAATAAATAGTGATTCCATATATTTTTGTATGTGGTTTTGGTTTGGCTATTATTTTTTTTAAACTGATTTGGGAGTGAAGGATGACTGTTCTCTGCCTAGAGAAGCAGAGAAGAAATAAGATATTCCCTTGGCAGACGGGAGATGTTTCAACCTTTTGAAGTTGGGAGATGTGTTGAGGCACCTTCTAAGCACCCTGGCTGAAGTAACCATTGAGTTATAACATACAATGAGGCTGCACTGGCAAATACATCACATGTTAAGAAGTCATGACCATTTAGAAAGGATCCTTGTCCTCTTGTCATGTCTTAAATCTGTTCAGAGCGCATACAGCTGGTCTGGCCCCTTGGGCTGCACATAAACATATTTTTGAAACATGCTGAAGAGGAAGCCTTGAGCTTCGTATCAGTGCCTCTTTGGCATGTACTGTCTCCCATGCAGAGCTCTTGCCGGGTCCTCCCTGTAGGGAAATTAGACTGTGTAATGGGTACACACCACGGGTTTACTCTGATAAGAAGATACAGTACTGCCATGACATTCCCATGACCTGAGAAGTGTTTATAGAGCACTACCCTGCAAGGAAGTTGTGCAAATCCAGAGTCTTAGATTATGTTCCCTTTACTTTGTGATTCCCACCAGAGTAAGCAAGGGCAGTTTTGGGTATCCACAGAAGCGGAATTATTGGCACCTCAGGGACTTCCAGGCACAACAGATCAGACCCTAAATAAACAGTTAGTGGCTGCTGAGTAGGCTTCTTATTTAATCTAAATCCCAGTTTTGCAGTTAGGCCCCTAAAGTTTGTCCAAGCCTTTGAGGGAGAAAGTGCATTTAACAGTATAAACCTGCAGCAGTGTTTTGATTGCTAATGGACTCAGGCATCGATGCCAGGGGAATTTGTGTCAGTTCACAAGGTAACAATGAGGCAGATGGTGTTCAGCAGCAGAATCAGAAATGTATCATGGTAGCAAAAGAGTTTTGCATGAACACAGAGGAATGAATCCAGTGCACCACTAACATACAGTGGTCTCCTGGACTCCTTGTTGACAGTGTCAACAAGGCATTTGTTGTCCATTTTCAAAGTAGAGTTCCTGTAAAGGAATGATTAAACAGGTGGTTCTAACACTGTTTTACATGCAGTCAATGTATCACTGTGGTCCATGGCACTAATACCTTAAACATGAAAAGTGGCCTGTGGCCATTGATGAAGGAGTCAATTTCTGTACTTTGCTAGATCACATTGGGAAAAATAGAAATGATTGATTTAAGCCTACAGCACAAACACATGCTTGCCAGCTCTCCAGTTGGAGATTTCCACTCTTGGAATAGGCATTGCCTTGCCTAGATGAAATCTTTGGAGTCTGCTGCCAGGTCTTTTGCCAGAATCATTAAACTGGTTGAAAGAACAGCACTGTCATTTGTCTTCTGTTTGATAGCTGGTGGGCATAAATCCAGAGCAGCATGAACACAAGATCAGGACTTTTCTCTCCATTTAAAAAAAAGTTTAAGTGTTCTTCTTGAGTTTCAATAGCATGTGTACCAGGCCCAGAGCTTAACGCTGTCTAATGCTCTCTAGTGCCCTCAGCCAAGAGCAAGAGAGAAAGCTTGTATGGCACAGAGGCTGCTAATTAGGCAGTTCTTACCTCTCACTGAAGGTTACTGCTGGTAACACATTGTACAGCAATAGAGCACAACAACAAAGCACTGGAGCGTCTATTCAGTTTTCCAAGAACAGCTGTTCTGTGTTTTACAAGGGAAAGGAGCTGAGGAATATGATTTACTATCACTAAGCATTGAAGCTACCCACTTGTTTATTTTTTCCAGACAATATTTAACAGTTAACTTACAGGCACATCCTGACTATACTGACTAGATGCTGGGTGCGCGGATGTGCTGCAGGATTCCATGCAGCGGTGTGAATAACGGCAGGTTGCTGATATGAGAAGGCAGCTCGGTGTCATCTGGCCTGGCCTCCTGCACAGCTCCAGTCAGGCAATCTCCTCCAAGCACTTCTGTGTGAACCCTTTGGCCCATCTACAGAAGAAGTCACCCTGTCCTCTCCTACTAGTCAAAGTAGAGGATCCACCAATGCCATTAGCAATTTGTACTAGCAATGAGTCATTGTTTGCTTTTGAACTGTGCCTTATGCCTGTTTTAACTTGTCTGGATTTAGCTTGCAGCTATTTGTCTTTTGCCAGTGATTTAAAGCACACGGTAAGTCCCTCTAGTAAAATACAGTAAGATGACTTGGGCTTTTTGCGAAGCCAAACAGTTGGACCTTTTAAGTCTCTCACCATCAGACATTTCTGTCAGCCCTCAAATTGTTTTCTGTGGTTGTTTTCTGCTCTCTCTCCATTTTTCCAGTGTCTGCAACTGGCCAAATACAGAGTAAAAATCGGATCCTAGCAGCACTGAAGAAGTAGCACAGAACTGGACCAGACCCTGCGCGCCATGCTCAGGTGCCCTGCTTCCCCTCTGCCCTCGGCCACAGCCCTGACACCTCTCCTGAGAGGTGCCTAACCTTTCTCTTTTGACACCGTAATTTTACGGTGGCTGTTTTGCACACCCAGAGATGCAGCAGCCTCAATTATTTTCAGCAATTTGACTTCTGACTCATTGCTGAGTTCAGTGACAGTCCAAAGAGTAGGTGCCCTGCTCAGAGGCCCCCAGGAGGCCCAGCACAACAGGAGACCTCAAAACCCTCTGGCCCAGGGGCTGGCACAGATGTGCTCGCACCTGGCAGTGGTAGTAAGCAACCTCATAGAGTGCCCTTTCTCCAGCACCTGACAGATTTGAAAGCTCAGACTGGATTTGAGAGGTAGGTGACTCATTCAGTGACTGTTTAAGATAGAGTAAGTAAATAGGCTCTGGGAGGGGTGCCTGGATGTGGGAAGACCATGCCCAGGTCAGTTGGTCTCTCCTCAAGGATGGTGATGGTGCACCAGAGAGAAAAGATGCTGATATTTGTCATATACAACAGAAAGGCTTCTGCTCTCTCCGTGCCTTGCTGCTCACAGCCTCATGGTGAGGTTGTGTTTTGAAAGCAGCAGTTTGGGCATCTCCCCTCCGAGCGGACGCAAGCACCTGCTAACGCTGAATGGGGCATCCAAACCCCAAAGAGCAGCGGGATATGCGTGCCAGGCCTGGCCTCTTCAGCTTATTCGGGTGGTCAGCCATTTGCTTGGGCTATGGATGTCCCCACCCTGAAGTGCCCAAGGCGCCCCATGGGGTTCTGCTTGTGGGTGGACCCTGTGCTTCTGGTCCTGCTTCTTCTCCTTGCACAAGGGATGAGTCTCCCCCAGCCCTTCTGGGGATATAGCCTTTGAAATGCAGTTGTGTTGGAGAGAATGTTGTGGTGCATTTACAGCCCAAGGTCCCGTCTTACACCACAGAGCAGGCACGGCTATTTTGCTGGTACCCTTGCACTGTGAATAGTTTGAATTCAGTGCTTTGAGGTGTTTGGGGTGGTTGTTCTTAGTCATTTCAAATGAAAAGATCAGTAATATCACCTCAATTAGCCTGAGATAATTTGTGGTGGAATTCTTAATTTAAAAAAAAAAAAAAAAAAAAGCTGCTTTTAATAGCGAAGTCCTTGCAAATAAAAGGCCATGCTGGAGCACTTTGAATGTGATTACAGTGAGTCACATTTTTAATGGCTTTTTTTTATCTCAAAAATGGCTTTTTTCCAAACAAAGTCCTACAAGGCCTCATATAACAAACAAGGGTTACTGCTCTTTTCCACACATAACATGAAAAATATCCTTGAGCGGAGCGAACTGCAGCCCATCTGCTGTAGCTTGGCCCGGTGCACGGCACAGCTCCCTGACCATTACATATGGCTCTTGGTAAAGCAAACCACCTGCTTCCTGCACGAGGTCCTGCCTCGAGCCTCCCCAACGCTTCTCTGAGGAGGAAACCCATCCAAACCGCTGATGGGGGATGACAACCTTGGCATTCCCTTTTGCTGCATTTGTTCTTATGCCATTTGTTGCTCGCTCAAGTGCTCCGTGGACTTTCGTCTTCTTTTCCATCCAGACTTGAAAAAGGCAGGCTGCGCCATAGACTCTTACTTTCCTGTTTATTGCACTCCCTTGCTCTCCAGCTGCGGTCAGAGAAGTTCATTTGGGAACCCAAAATGATACCCTTTAAAGGGAAGGAAAAGGAGAGAGAAGTCTTGGGGCAATTTTGCTAAGGAGTGATCTGAGCATGAGCCCCCTCCTCCCTAATTAAGGGTCTGATGCTGCAGATTCTTAACTGAGCCAAGACTTTCATGAATCCCACTTATGTCAAACAAATATTCACATGAATTCCAGAAGTATCCCGGATATGTACTTCCCAGACACTTTACCTAGACACCTACAGCACAAACAAACCGTAATTTTGCAAAGGCTGTGCTGAATAAAAAATGGCGTTTCCCCCAGCTGCTTGCCATCATGCTCCACAGCTCTGCCAGCTGAACGGACCAAAGCCAATGCCATTACACAGCGCATGCTGAGCATCTTTGCATTGCCTTCACTGTTGATGAAGGGAGACCTCTGCTAATCTCACCGTCACTGCTCAAAGATTAGGGACCATTTGCACAACCCCCTCCACCAGCTACACTGAGAGGGTGCCCTGCAGCCCTGGGCCAAGGAGGTGGGCATGACTTCAAAGGACGCATCGCTTCACGAAACAAATGGCTTTCTATGGCCTAAGCAAGTTCAGGGTACGCACTGCTCTGGGTACCTCTTAGTGGTCAAAACATTAATGTGTAGTTTAAAAGTGCGAGTTGAAATCCTTTCCCTGTCTGAATTGGAGACCACTAGCTATGTCTTCAGGAACTGGAAGAGCTGGGCTATTGGGGGCTGAGGACTTCTGCTCAGCCGTGACCCTGCTGCTGCAGTCCAGATGGTGCTGTGGTGGCACTTCGTATGTTCGCCAGGACAAGATGCTTCCTTCCTCCTACATTAAAAAGAAAAGAAATTCAGTGCTCTTGTTTTGCTAGCATATAAACAGTTTTCACTACCTTATCTCTGAAGAAGTTAAACCATATTGTTAGATCAATGGATTATAAATAACCATCAGCAGTACTCTGAGTAAACACCTCATATGAAAAATTTCATCTCAGATGGTAGAAATTTGGCAGAGTTTTATGTTCAGCTCAAAATGGGATCTTACAGCAGAGAACAAAGCAGTGCTGCCAGCTGTGCCCATCTTGAAATAGTGTAGAGGAAAAAGTGTTTGTGGATATGTCTGGTTAACTGTTGTGTGGCACAGGTTAGCATCTCACTGGTACCAGCCTATCATGTGTTCATCATCGTGCAATGTGCTGTGCCACTCGGTGCTCAGAGTGTACCTCTTTTTTTTTCTTTCTTAGAGACTGAAGTTGTGCAACATGCAGTAAATATCACTAGAACCAGAAAAAATACTTATTTGCTATGCATAAATAAGTCTTCTAATGCAAAATAAAATCATAACTTTAAACATGACATCATTAACCATTGCCCAAAACAAAATCATAGCTTAAAAATGTATCATGTCTGGCCAGCCAAAACTCAAGCCTATGTTAATATGTTTTGTTATGCTAAATGGTGGCTTTAAACACACCAAGCCGTGGGCAGAGCTAGGCTGCAGTTGGGGCTGTATGAAACAGGGTAAAATGTGCAACACACACCACGGTAAAGCACTGGTTAAGATGATCTCAACATCAACCTACAAGAATACAGTTGTGCTAAAAAATCATAGGAATGGTCCTAACTCTATTTCAGCAAATGTTGGTGCTCATAGATTGCAGAAGCCACAGCAGATACCAGAGTCCCCGTGCTTCCTTCAGCTGCTTAATAACTAACAACCAAACTGCTGGGATGAGCTGGGGGTTACTGGAAGGCATTCAGACCCTTGCCTTGAGCCTGTGCTTACAACAGACCATGCCCCAGCACAACTAAGAGGCAATCCTGAATTCCTGTGTCCTCGTGAGTATGGCGATGTTTTGGTTCCTTTTTTCAAAGAATCAAATTCGGGTGAAGTAGATATAGCTGTAAAACCTGGCCTCCTCCTCCCCGGAGCAGCCACGCCTGTTGACTCTTCCCCATTCCCTCCATTTGCCTCTCACAGCAGGACTTTGGGGTATTTCTATGTTCCCTGCGATGGAAGAGGCACCAGAGCTGTCAGCAGTCAGGACACCAGTTTAACTAACTCCCCTGCACATATTTGTGTTTGGCATCTTCTGCTTAGAGTCTCGTCCTGAATCTTTTTGGGTCAGCTCCATATGGAGTTGGGTGCTCAGTGGCATCTGGGTAGGGCCCAGGGGTGTGACTGCACTACAGATAATTCACTAAGATAAAAGGAGGCATAAACACAAGAATAAATAGGCTTACATGTACCATAAAAATGTATCTAGAATTACAAAGTTTCCAGCAAGCTCCAGTAGAAGCAAGCTCTGGAACAAGGCTCCAACAAGCTTCACAGTAGAAACAGTGGGAGCAAGAAACCTAACTACTCTTAAGATAGAGCCTGCAAAACCTATGATCTGTTTGTCTGCAACAGCACAGGAGCCTCTGATGTGGAGGTCTCTTCCTGCCTTACGCTCCACGATCTGATGTAGCTGTTGCATTAAGTCTTGGCTTCCTGCAGTGTGAACTTCTGTGCACAGCAGAAAGCACCTCCTTTCTGTATAGCGGAGCTGTGAGGAAGGGAGAAGACTGTATTTGGGCTGAGGCTATGCAGCAGCTGGGATATTCCAGGAGCAATATTTATACTGGAAAAGCCAGTCCAGCCTACTGCAACAGTGGTAGTAAGGGCTTAGGCAACATCTGAGGTGGTGTCCAGGAGACAAACGGAGTGAAGTAAAATAATATGAAACTGCTGGGTTTTATTACTAGCACTGTTGCATCTAATATGCTTCATTCATGAGTATTAAGCACCTGGTGGAAGATGGAAGCCTGATGCAGCAATCTGTCATTGACTCTAAAGAGTACAGACAATGCATAAGGCAGATATATTGTGTCTTCCCAAATAAATAAAATAGTGGACACACTTCTCCAAAGCAGTGTTTCTCCATGCTTTTTAAACCAAAGATCCATGAACTTTTTGGAAGACTCAGCTGCAGGCTGCTTGAGCAGTCTTAATGCAGTGGTCTTCATGAATAATCAACTAAAAATTGGGCCACCCTTTGAAAGTTGTGACAACATTTATGTGTGGGTTTGGGCAGTTTTGGGATGGGGAAAATAGTGGGGAGAGTTGCTTTGTTTTGGAGTGATGTCACAAACCATTCTCTGAAGCCTTCCAGACCACGAGTGGTCCCCAGAGCACAGGTTGAGAAATACTCTCCCACGGACACAATAACATCTGAGAGCAGAACTGCATTGTTCCTCAAAGCCGCCGAGTTCGTGAGGGATTGCTCAGAGAGCAGGGGGTGGTTGGACCTCTCCATTGTTATTCACAGCTCTAACTTACAGTGAAATAGAAAATAGTTCTCTAATTGTTGTCATAGTGAAGGAAATATTTAAATCTCAATGCAAATGTAACCCATGCTGTTCTTCTGCAAGCACGTGTGGAAAGCCTGAGATATAAGATCTCCTGGGTATTCCCATGAACTAGAGTATAAAATCAGAGCTGATACATTCAACGCCTTGTACGCTCTAACTGATGTCAGTGATGAGCAAAACATGCAAGAGCTGAGAAGGAGTACAGATTTTAAGGGAAGGTGCATCAGCAGTCACCAGTGTAAGAGCATCCCAAGGAAGAAAGGTGGGTGGGCTCTAGAAGATACAAACAGTGAACGTACCAACCACTGAAAAGAGCCAGTTTCCTAATGCGTTTCCTTCATTTTTGGGGTTGAGGAGTAGCCTTTTAAGAGTGTGGAACATTTTCTCAGTGAATGAGAGGTACCTCAGAAATGAGATATAAAAGGATAGTCTGACTATAATCAGTACCCCTCCCCATCAAAATGCCTTATGAACAATAATAAAATGTAGATATTGAGTCTCCTCTAAGTACTTACAATGGTCTTGCTTTTCTGTTCCTTCTGAGGAGCACTTAAGAAAGATACCTCTTTTCCCTTTGTCAGCAGGAAAGCAATAAAATCAGTCATCTGAAAAATACTGGCATTAGCTCCGAAAAGGGATAATGTAGAAGTATGTCAAAGAAAAAAAAAGGAAAATTAAATTTTTGTTATAGTCTAAGATAACTGAATTCCTCTGAGTAGCGCATTTATCATCATGACTGTAAAAATTTCCAAAGGTAACCTTCATTAAGTCTCTTAAAAAGTCAACCATCAACACCCACGTGGTTCAGAGTCTGCACAGCAAAACCAATAATAAAACCAGTAGGTGTAATAATCTCTCCTGTTCTCTCTCTTCATTGTTTTATTTCTTTATATAAGACTACGTGCATGTGTGTGTCTGTGTGTGTGTTTAAAACAGACATAAATCTAGCAGAGAGCAGAACTTGTTTGTCTATGCCCTTATCATGCATTGATGATTCAAAAATATATCATTCTGAAAAATAGTCTTCCTTCTCTCATATCATCCCCCTACAGGAAGAATTTCCTTTTTCCTGTCCAATCATCACTTAAAACATTTTAGAACTAAAACATGACTAAACCTAAACATTTTCATTTGGAGCAAGCATTTTGCAGCAGGTTTGGGTGGTCAGCTGTGGAGATCTTTTGGCTTCTATGAAGAAAAAAAGGGTTGTTATAAGTGATTTCATTTTTTTTCAAAGATTACTTTCTTGATAATATTATACAATAAACCCCTAATAGCTGCTTTATAGGCCAGCTCCACAGGACAAACAGACCAACTAGGGAAACAGTGAACAAATTGGCCTGGCCAAGAAAAGCTTTCCTAAGATAATTAAAAACACCTCGTGCCTGCACTGTGAGAGGGAAGACAGCTTTCAAAATGTTTATCTTCAAGCTAAAATACAGGTCCCAAGCCTGAGTTTGAAAAGCAGCTGAAAAATAGTTGGCCCCAGTAAGGAGCCGATGTGCAGCCGGGGGTCAGTGGGCCGGGCTGTGAGCACTACGCAGGTGGGACTGGGGCCAGTGGGTCAGCCGGGATAGTCTGGGAGGAGTTGGGCAGGTACCTCCTTCCTCTCCTTTCTGTTCAGTTTCACATCGCGGACAGACGCATTCCCCTGGTCTCAGAGGCGCAGCCCCCCCAGCTATCTCACAGTCCCTCCTCACCTGAGGCTTCCCATTCACCCCCCCCAGCACCTTTAGCCTCTCACTTTGTTTCTCCCTTTCGGTCCTTCCATCCTTTGGCACCTGCGGATAATCACGCGGCACCACCACACAGGTCCTTTGCCTCTCCTGCATCTTCTGTGGACCACCCCACTATTGGGCTATCCGAAATGCCCCTTTTTTTGCCAACATGTTCTTCTCCTGTTGCTTCTTTTCCTTTTGGCTTCATGTAAGTTATTTAAGCAATGGTTTATATGAAAATCTAGGGTGAGAACAGAGGTCGACAGAGTAAAAAGGCTTTGGTTGTAACCTCACTTTCAGTCCCTAACTTTAGGAAGCTGCTGCCTCTGGGTTCCAGGTTTCACGGTGTCGCAGCTGCTTGCAACTCGGTGGTTTTGCTTATTTTGGAACCTTTCCTTCACAAGAAGAAAGGAAGCAAAGTTCAGCCATTGCCGCATGAGCGGGAATTGAAGAAAAAAAGCCCTCTCCTCATTACAAAAATATACTCAGACCTTTTCCCTGCCTTCCCCCACCCTCCAAGCAAGACTTCAAAGCAAAAGGCAGTCTCAGGCAGTGACGTTTGCTATGGAAATACAGTTGTGGAGGGTAGCACAGGGCTGGATCCCAGAGGAAACTTTTGATGTTGACTTGATAGTTACAAGGATTTGGAAATCAGCTAACGAGCATGTGGGGTAGGGTGTTACTGTCTCACTCACTCATTAAACCTGCACCTGGTGCATTTCTGTGCAGCAAACAGCCACATGCAGGACTGCCGCCTCCAGAAATAAATGGCCTGAGGAAGCCAAGTGTCTGGAGAGAAAGACAAATCCCATGCCCAGGGAGAACTCTTGCAAATCGCAGAATTGTACAGTAGTACCTCCCCTATAAGCCTCAGCCCGGCACATTTGGCCATCTGTTGGCTGCAGATGAGAGCTTTGCCGAAGCTTGTGGGCCAGCTTCTGCTCACTGGGTTAAGTTCTTCTGCTAGTGCTGCCTGCAGATGCTGTTGGGCTACAAAAATGCAGTGTGCTCCAAAAATGCAAACAAGTTGGACATCTAACTAGAGAATATGGTGACAGTGGAATTATAGTTTTGAAGACCCATTTCTCTAAGAATGAGGGAATAATAGAGCCTGATAAACAACACAAGAATCCAATAAATACTGGCCATCTCTTCAGAGAAACCTGCACAGAAGAGCGATGTCTTTGGACAGGGATCATCTCTTATTTTTGTTTCCTACTTTCTTTTGGTTAAGAGTGGCATCTCTTCCTCTTAGTAAGTACCTGATTTGTCCTCACTGGATTTAATGCTATTAAATGGCTTTGTTGAGCCAGGAGATGGCACAGAAGCCCTGATCTCTTGCAGGGCCTCTGAGACACCACATCATCTGTATCACGAATAGTATGTAGCATCCAAGGGGAAAAGATTAAACCACCATACTTGTGAAAAAAATTAAGAAAAAGTTTCAGACCCAGCGGGAAGAGTTTCTGAGGCTAAGAACCATGTGTTGGATATCCTCCAACACTGAAGGACTATTAAACTTATGAGACATGCAACATCAGATAACACCAGTGACGCATCCAGATCATTATCCTGTCTCCGGCCACAACCAGGTGCTGCCAGAGCAAAGGGCCAGAACACCTGTATTTGGTAATTGCATGTTGGGTGAAAGTGTTGATGGTCTCCTTATCAAGAGTCAAGGTTTCTAGGAACACATTCTTCTAGGATGAACACAGCATTGCCTCACTGAAACAAAAAAAAAGGGAGAAGGATGTGCCACCGAATGGTAAGGGTAAACACCAGGGGAATGTCTCCACGTGCATATGTGTTTACTGCTGACGAGTTGATACTACATTAAAGCCAGATTTAAGCCCTGAACGCACCGGACACATGAGTAACCTTGCACAAACCTGGAGTTAAGAGGCTACCTTGTTTGTTGCCTGATTAGCAGCTAACACTTAAGCAGATTTGTTACAGCTACAGCAGTTCTGAAGCACTTACTTGCCCAGACAGAGAACAATATGAAGCTGATAATTTCAGCAGTATGTTAGAAGTCTCTAGCAATACAGGAAAGGGCCAAAACGGACAGTGGCAAATAGTGGGGGAAAGGTCATGAGAAAAAAAATGAGGGAAGTAAATTGTATTAGCAGAAAGACAGGGCATGACCCTACCATTTGGCGAAGTTACAGAAATGTTAACCTTTGGAAATGCTATTAGTTCATTGCTGTTGGAAAGTTGGCTAGAAAGGCAACACTCAGGACTGACTCAGTTCTAGGGTTTCTGCTGCGCTAAGCACAGTAACACACGAACACACCTCCCCTCTCGGAGGCACGCTTGTAAGGAACGGTCACTAAATACTCTGTTATTCCTAATATTTTGCTACCCTAGGCAACCAACCACCAAGTCTGCTCGGCATGACACAGCCTGGAAGAACTAGATAGTCTAGAATCAATTTGCTACTCCAGTTGAGTTTGATTTTACGATCTTAACACTTGTCATTTTGGGAAGGAACAAAACATTCACTGTTCCCAGGGTATGTAATGCTACTGGGAAGCCATAAATTTTAATTCGGTGCTTTATTTCCCTCACGAAGAGATGTTGTTCACATGTGCTGTCACAGTTGGGGGTTCCTCTTTTTTTTTTTCCTTGTGGTTGCTTGTCCCTTCATTAAGTTGGAACACACTCAGAAGCACGACAGCTTTTGTTTCTATCAATGATGGATGTTAAGTGAGAGTTTTGGTCTGGTTTCCTTGGACCAGGAATTGTTTCGCATGAGTTTTTCTGCTGGATGAGCTGGCACTCTTCACTCCTCCTGGCTCCTTCTCCAAGCTCTGCCAATCACTATTCTTCTTCCTTTGGCATCCAGCTTGAATTTGAAGTGGCAGGAAATAGAGATTGATGGTTTTATTCTTTAGAGGAAAGGAATCAATTCAGAGTGCATGCTGGTGCCCAAAGGAGACTTAGGGAAGAGAAGTGCCCTGCAAGTTTATCCAAGGGTATTTCAGGGCTTGACAGTGGAAACAGAAAACTTATTAAAAATATCTGTATCTTTTATTTAAATTAATATTTTAATTTATTGGAAAACCATACTCCTATACAGTTTTCTGTAAGATATAGCTTCATATTTGGGAAAAAAAATACCTGGATGCCTAAAGGCTCAGAGAAAATATCTGCTTTTCATTCCTTCCCCTTGTATTTTCCACTTGAAAAAATTTTACCAAGACAAAAGCTGAAGGTACATACAGAAAAACATCCAGTTAATTGAAGGGTGCCTACTGCAGTCTATGAAAGAAGATAGGTGATATCCTAGAGGAAAGAAACTTTAATGATAGCAATCAAAGTTCAAAGGGAAATCTTTTAAGGGTTTTCTATAATTTTATATTATGGGATAAAAGTATATCCTGTCTGTGAGGTCAGAAACCCTGCTTAGCTCCCATTTGAGAAGGAGACTCAAACTTCAGTCAGGAGGTTAGCTGAAGCTTTTCATATTTTTCAATACTCAGTGGTCTTAACATTTTGAGGACCGAAAAGGAGGAAACAACTTGTAATGTTGCAACTTGTATGTTTTTCTCCAAGTCTAGGTCCCCATGGACTAATTTATATTCTTGAAAATATGCAAATTAATTTTACAAATGGATCTGGATAAGAATCAATTTTTAATGGTCATCAATTTAATGACCTTGCAGATAGAAGAGGTCACCTCTCTTGCTTCTTAATAAAATCTGAAATCTAGCTGACGTGGAATTCATTGTTTTCAATGGTGAAAGGGAAGTTATTATTTTTGGTAGGTTTTCTGTTCCTATCCCTGAAGACCACATGAAATCTGGCTACTGTCCTGGGACTTCTAGTTCAAGTTATTGTCTTTATAGTCCCTGGAGTTAACCTAATAGCCTGGGATCTTGTCTGTAGAAAACATTTGGGGAAAAATGAATTTATGTTGTATTTCCTGCATATTTTTGATAGCTGCTTGGCCAGACTAACAGCATCTCTCCTTGTACTATGGGACAGTAATCTTTCAGCTTTTGAGGGCCTTTTACAGAAGGAAATCTGAATAAAAAGTACACAGTATTTCAAAATGAAGGCCAAGATTTACTCAGAGCAGGAACAAAGAGGAATTTAAAACACAGCTACAGCATAAATGTGGCCTTTCCCTCTTCTGTAGTCTCTACTACACTTCAACAGTAAAGTTGTCAAAAAATAAACCATTCCACACCAAATGGCGAGGGCACTGAGTAGGAACTCATGGGGGGAATTCAGCAGAGGACCTCGCGGAAGGATTCGATGAGAACCAGAGTGGGGGCTGCAGACCTAAACACCCCATGGTCTGAGGTCCCCTTTGGGGTGCTGCCCAGCCACACGCTGCTGGTTTGAAATACTTAGATCTTAAAACCCAGGCATTTTAACTACTGAAAGAGATCTATTACTTGAGACACATGCTAATGCTGTGGACTTGTATCTGACTCTTCATTTGATGTGTTTTAATGTACACATTAAAGCGTACATGTTATAGTGTGTATGCTATGGAAAATAATCTCAAGGCTACAGCATTACAATTAAAAAACGGAAGTGCTCTAAAATCATAAGAAATTAAATAGAAAAAAATCAAAACAGCAAATGGATGACTGCTACTGTTTGCACAGGAGACTCCAAGAATTGGGCTTAGTGCCCATTCAGAGAAATAGCCAAAAGTTTGTGTCACTGATAGCATGCGCATCAGTTTCCTTGCTGTCTTGTATGAGTACAGGTCTTGGAAAAAAACTCCAGGTGGGAACTGAATCCACATTTCTAGCCCTGAAAGGGATGGATGCCTGAGGTACTTGGTGCATCTTTCTGCTTTGTTTAAAAACATGAATGACAGACCACCTTCCCCAAACATTATCTTGCTGCAGTATACTTTTATGTTCGTTCTATCTATCTACCTACCTACCTATCTATCACAGGGAGGCCTTTCCTAGGACTTCCATTTTTCTGATGTGATCTATTTTACTGCATCTGCAACATAATTTCAACTGGCTGCAAGGACATCTTCCACTAATAAAAAGGAACTGAACTTGAGGCATTTTTACAAGTTAAAATATAGAATAATATTAAAATTACCTTTCTAAACAAAGAGAAAACTCAAGTTTCAAACCATAGTCCTTTTACCAGGAGAGATTAAAAACACCTCAGGCTTCGGAGGTTTTGATTTTAAAACTGCGTCAAGCCTCTTCTGCTCCTCAGGCAACCAAAGAAAATTATTTGCTCCAAGGGAAGAAGCAATTTAAATGTACATTCACAAGGAAACTTCTTACCATGTGTGTCACGTGTGTTTGCCCACATGCAAGCACTTGCACAGGAACATCATGTAACATTGGTGAGCTCTAGCTTTACACCAGTGCATTGTACAACAAAAAGGGGTTAATTGCATGTGATGTGAGAAACAAGCCTTCAGGCAGGGAATTGCTGCATTCTGGATATTTCTGGTTTTGTCAGACAACTTAAAAAGGAGTAAAACTAGCCTTCTGCACATCTACTAACCTAAAAAAGGAAAGTTTTTTTTCTCTGTTTTTCTTTTTTTCTTTTTTTTTTTTTTTTTTTTTGGCAAATGAACTCAGAATGCTGGGATCAGGATCTCCGAGCTATTTGTCAGACTCACCCTTCCTTCTCCAACATCAAAGGACTCCAGAGCTTCACCATCAGCACGGGAAGGATGGGCTTCCACGGCTTTTGACAGAGGGTGCCGTCATGTTGCTCCAGGAGCAATTTCTGCAGAAGTTATTTTCCTGTGCTCCAGTGCCTGTCTCAGCTGGTGTCTGCTGGACGTGCGCACCCAGGTTGGGCACTGCCCTGGAAACCTCCGCAGTCCCAACGTCAGGTTTGGGGACGCTTTAGGGGCTACAGAAGTCTGTAGTTTTGGACTTGCCACTTTAGAAGTTGTGCCACTGTGTGCTACCTATAGGCATAAAAGTAAGTTCTTAAAGACGCTAATAGAAACCACAGCTAATTTTTTAAAAAAATAATTTACTCTAATGCTTACAAATCATTAACACCTCAAAATACAGTAACTCAGTGAAAGTCTTAAAAGGACTAATGGAAACTACAATTAATTCTCTTTTAAGACTTTCCCTGGACTACTATTTTATTGATGCACTAATGTTTATTTTCATCTACTTCTCTTTGAAAAAAAATCTGGTTACAGTTCTTAGCCAATTTCATACGTTTTTGTGATTTCATTTGGAACCCCCTTGATATATTTGCCAACTAACTTACAAGAATTATTGCATTGTAAAAATATTCAGAAAACCTGGATGCAATTGATTCCTGTAAGACAAAATGTCTTACAGGAAAATAAATTATCTATTGTTAACCCTTTAATCCCTGCTGTCCTGTATCAAAACCACTTCCACAAAAATTAAAAATCACTGCATTAAGCAACTGCCAATCTGGAAAGTCTATTCTTAATTGCAGATTTACAGTTTGTTCTTCTGTGCACATACTCTGCATTTTTTGCAGTGCATAGCTCTGCAGAGTAACAGACTCTGACACCTATGGTCCCTCTTTCTGATCCAGCCCAACCCATTCTCAGCAACTGGCTTTGCCCACGGGTGAAGCTTCCTTGGGTGACACCTGGTACAACACAGGTAAGATTTTTTCAGAACTACATGTGTGGTATTTATAATTAATTACAACTGTAGACACATAGGATTCATCACTAGAACAACAGTTAAAACAACTGGGGTGTCTCAAGGGGGGGGAGGAGGAGGTGGCTTATTTCTGAGTGGCATTTAAACTCTTTTTTGAGTGATAAAGCTCTAAACTCAGGTTTTGCTTGTCCAAATTTGCTTTCACTTCATCCTTTTGCTAAAAGACCAGAAAAACCCCCAAAAGAGCCTTTTTTATATTACCGAATGTGAAAAAAAAAAAAGAACAAAACCAGAAATTAAGAGAAGTGATGTGTGAGAGTGAGCCCTGACAGGCACACAGGTTTACAGATGCATGAGCTCTCCCATCCGTCACAACCATTGTACTCTTTTTAAAAGTAAACATTTTCTGGGTTAAGAAACAGGATGCTGAGAGACTGGCTATTTGTTTGATCTTCTTGAGATGAAATGAAATATTGAATTGCACCATCCTTTCTAGAAATTACAGCAAATCCTCACATATTTGGATCATGAAATTTGAGCCGCTCTCTTCCTTCAGACCGCTTTTTCTTTCTCTGCTTTGCTCTTGCTGTGTCCTGGATATCTTTTTGATTTCTGTTTCTTAAGAATGTGGCTTAGCCGTGCAAGGCTGTCAGATTAGCAGCACTGCTGTGAGCCCATGATGAAAAGACAGCTAAAATGTGTCAAGCAAGCTGATGCTGGTACATGTCATTCACATCTTGGAGTGTCTAAAAAATTTAAAAAAAAAAAAAAAAAAATCATTCTGCGTAGGCATTTTTCCTACTATAGAAGAAACTGTATTTCTTTAAGAAGAGACCTAATAAAATAAGTGAAAGCTGCGTTTCATTTATTCTGTTGTCACCCCACTAACTTTGCAAACTACCTTGAACTCATTAATTTTATTTTGTCCAGGGTCAAGCAGGCTCTGACTTCCAAAGCTGCCACAAAACGGTTTCAGCCCATCTCCTCTGTCCTTTCCCAGAGTTCTCATTACTCAGTACAAGTCTACTTGCTCTTCCAGGGATTTCATGAGACCAGTGTTTGCAAAGAAGAATTCTAGTAAACTGAGTTGAATTTGCAAGAGGTAAACTGTGGGTGCTATTTAGATTATTGACTTCTGGAAGGAGCATTTAGAAGCATGGGACTTTGGGGGCTTTGGGTGGGGGGTTTCTGCGTGTTGAATTTTTGGAAAATAAAACAATGCTATTGCTTTTCTGCTTTTCTCAGTCTTAGCGCTTCAGAAACCTACCTTTGGTAGTTTACTCCCGAGCTCTGTTCCTACTACCTACCTCACATGAATGGATCAGGTTTGACATATCTGGCTCTTCCAGATTTAGAGCACAGAAAGAAAACTGTCATGCTGCATTTGACTACCCTCTGCCTGCATGTGCCATGATCCCCCAAGGCTTCCACCACTATTGAGTGGTCTGTCACCCTGCCAATTATTTTCCCAGACTTGTTTCAACAACCCCAGCTGCCTTTCTGCCAGGTAACTTCTTCCATTACTTACACACTGCTAAACAAACCAATTGCCCTGAATGTCTTTAACAAACACACAACAATCTGGCCACAGTCCCACCTCACTTCATTCCACAGAGTAATCACCACCATCTTCTGCAACCTCATTTTCTGGATTTGCAATGGTAAAGTACGTGTATCTCAGCGCTACAACACCCTTAGCCTGCTAGGTCCAGTAGTCACTGCGCCTGTCTTAACATAGTGGGCAACTACCATGTAAGTCATGGTTCACGCTGGGAAAAAGACTCTTCACCAGGTGAGTCTCAAGCACAGCATTTATTCAGCTGTTCTGAGGGAGCTGTAGGAAGAGCTACAGGAGCAGCACGTTAGCATTCGAGCTCTTCACAGTGCTACAGATAATGCCAGAAATGCCTTCTGTGCTTCATCTCAGCTTCCAAAAGCTCATGCCAAGCAAGGAACAAGAGCTAAGGGTTTGTGCTGGCATCCATTTTGAGAAAGTTATCTGGAGAACAGCAAGGGAGCTGGAGAGCTTGTGAGAGCTTCTTTCACTGGGTGAGAGCTTCCTAGGTTCCCCAAAACGTTCATCTATCAGAGCCCACAGGAGCTGATCCAGATGCTCTGGGGTAGTTAACCAACTGGTAGTAACTGCAGTAAGATACAGCCCCCAAACAGATGTGTGCTGCATTCACCTGATTCAACATGATGAACACAGACATACTGTCCAGCTGATGCACAGATAACACAGGCTTAATTATCCACAGTTTGATTATCCAGTGTTGACACGGTTTTTATGACTAAGTCACTCATGAGACACTCAGAATCTGGAAATCCCAACCACAGATAAAAATTTTCCTTGCAGCTACATAAAGTCACAGTATTTTTCTGACAAACTCTGGCTGAGAGTTTTTAGCATTTTTAACTTATCGGGCTTGCAGTGCATTTTACAAGGAGGGTGAAGTCTTAAGGCATAAATCATTGACTTAAAGGAAAACAACTGTGTAACAATATTACAAGATACACAGAACAGGATGCACTTGGATTCCAGTTTCTGTTCATTAGCTCACCAGAGACAAGGATCATAAATCAGAAATAGAGAATGGAAATCAAAGAAAAGTAACAGGAAGTGTCAAAATGAAAACCTGGCAGAAATTACCAATAGGAGGAAAAGAAAAAAGACTCCAGATGTTTTTTAAAAAAAATAAAAACCTGGGAAAGATTCAGTGAACAAAAGATCTGCAAGCAGAAAAGAAAAAATGATAGCTTGGGTGGGGGGCTTCTCCTCTTTCTTTCTCACATACAAGCCAGGTCTAGGGAAGCAAGAAAATATGTATCTACTAAGAAGATGGGGGAGCTGAGGGGGGGAAAAGCCATATGAACATCACCTCCCCTCCTTTCTTCCCATGAAGCACAGGTCTGGAAACTCTGATCCTAGAAATATTTCAGTCAGGCTTACAATTCAAAAGGTTCGATAAATACAGGATTATTACCACGAGAGAACTTGATCAGAGCAGCCAGGCTGTAGTTTAAGGGGCTCCTTATTCACACAACCGACAGGCTGCAGCGCTCACAGTCACACGGCGAGGAGCGTGTGAATCCCAGCCCTGTGCGGCACCAAGCTTTTTCCTCTGGGGCCATCTGCCGGCACTTGCACAGACGCATCTCAGGATATTTCTGGGGCGATGATTGCTTTATCAGGTGCATCGAAGGTGAGTGATGCTGGAGCCGTTCGGCATTTCTCATGGAGCTGCAGTCCAAGTTGCGCTGGAGGCTGCGTCTTTCCGTCCCACATGCTGCTATAACTCCAACTAGCACACAATTT
The DNA here is from genome assembly GCA_035590195.1 of Aviceda cuculoides. Taxonomy (NCBI): domain Eukaryota; kingdom Metazoa; phylum Chordata; class Aves; order Accipitriformes; family Accipitridae; genus Aviceda; species Aviceda cuculoides. The sequence continues at coordinate 29,816,763 of JAVJGG010000029.1, read as the reverse complement.
TTAAATTGGTCTTCTGAAGACTTAGGAAAAAAAAAAAAAAAAAAAAAAAAAAAATCCTGCCCCACTTCCAATACTACCGTTGCCATCAGAGATGTTCTCCCCCCATCCCCACATATGTGCCATATTGAATCCAACAATGGCCCTAAATTTTAATAATTGTGGGGGTAAGGTACTCTAAATCCTTCCTCCAACAAACAACTCCAGCCAACATTAATCTATTCGCCTAAGACTTTGTCAAACAAAACCATGAATGAGGGAATTAATTTGCAGACTGATAGTTACAAAGTTATTAACTGATCTGTATTTAATTTCTTAAAGAATCAAGCTTAGTCAGTAGACTCCTGAATCAAGAATAGATTACATTTTTATTTATACATGATCATTTCAGGGTAATTTTACCAACTAGCATATATTTGTATCATGCTGCTACTAAACTACAGTATATTATTGTAAGCTCGTTTTCAAGCTGCTTAACTCAAGAATGGCTAGAAGCTTAAGACTATTATTAAAAAAAACCCAACAAAACACCAAAACCAACCAACCCACCCACACCACCCCAGTCAGATCAAACACCTTTCTCCCCTCACCACTCCAGTATACTTTACAAGTTTTATGACTGTTTGAACAACATTCAGAAACTGTACAGTAACATGAAGAAACCTTAAATCCTAGCACATTCCATACAAAAATAATCTCATGTTTTAAGGAACCAAAATATACCCTATTATTAACAGAAAATGTATGCTGACACACCAACAGCAATTTGCATCTGAAAGGCTTATCACCTTTCAAAAAATAAGTTTTCTCTCCAAACTAGACAGACTGATATGCTTTCCAATTTTAAGAGCTCCAGTTGCTATAATTCAAGATTATATAGCCAGGCTATATTTTATTTGCATTTCACTTAAGCACAGAGCTTTTCCACCACAGTAAGTACCCTTCTGATTCCTAGGCTAGGCGTCTCTATTTAGCTCTGTTCCACTGCAGCCACATGTATTCAGACACAAGAAATGAGTAAAAGCCATTTGCTATATACACCAGTCCAGATCACATGCAGTTACATGTGAAAGAGCACTGGAAGGTTACAATTCATCTGACCAAAAGAATTCTAAAAGGAAAATAATTATTTTCTCTATATTGTTATAGCATCCACTGCTCTGAGGTGAAAAATGAACAATATGCTTTAGAGATAAAGAAGATCATGATAATGGATGCATTACTGTTAGAAATACTTAGCAATGCAGACATCAAAAGTAATACTAGGTCTGTTTATGCATTAGTTATCTTCATGAATAATGCTACAAAGCTTTTTAACTATTTCATAATCCTTAAGACATTGTTGGGGCTCAGAATCACCTCAAATTTCAAACATATCAGAAAGGCCACAGAAGACAAAACAGACATTCTTTGGTTTTGGCATTCTACTGCATTGCAATGATACTTAAACCTCAATATTAAGTCTTGCAAATCTGTACTGTAAAGATGCTGGAGTTCTTAACAAAACAAGCCCTTTTTTATCTGCTGGCTGTTTGTGTAACATATAAAGTAACCCCGTCAAGCTAACAAAACCCAGTGCTTCTCCACAGCCCGCAGCCAATGAAAAATCCCCCCGAGTAACATATCCCAAGAGAGTTCTGGAGCAGTGGGAAGTAACATCTGGGAGAACGTCTGACCAAAGACCAAGAATGAGGTCTTCATGCTCCTCAGTTGTTTCTTTATCTGGAATGCTTGGAGGATCACCTTCTAGAGCCTTTGCATTACCCTTTTTCTTCTTCTTCTTCTTCTTCTTCTTCTCCTCTTTTAGCTTCTGTACCTTGTGCTTGAATATATCACGATGTTTGGGTTCTTGAGGACCACAGAAGAGTTTGTCTTTGCTTAGATGCAGCAAGTCATCTTCTGTTGGGATGCAAATCATGGCATGTAATTCGGGGTTCCCCTTTCTCAAGAGGGACAAGTTGACCCATACAAGAGCCCTTGGATAGCTCATCAAGATTGGCAAAAAGATGTCTTCAGTCATTTCCTTCTGTCCCAGTCGAGAAAAAAGGCGGACTCGCCGGTCTCTTCCAGAAGTGGGATAGCACCAGGCTGATAACTGCATTAGTAGTTTCTCGCTCCTATTAAAAGACAGCTGTCAACAAGTAGCACAACAGAAATCCAGCGCCCTGCATATTTGCAAAAGCATGATTAAAAAAAGCCCTGGGATTTTCTGTAACCTTCCAAGCTGGTATTTGTATTACTCTTAGCGCAAAAAGAACGTGGGTGAGAGGAATTTATGTGCGAGGCTATTTCTTCAGAAGGAGACCTTACTCATTAAAACCCCCAAAACTTGTTAAATCACAAATGCTCTAAAGCCTTCAGTGACATTAATGCAGTCCAGAACTGCCAATGTTTTCTTCCCTTGATAACTACACAAAAATGAAAGACCTGCATTCAGGCACTTTCCAAACACTGTTGCTGCCCTCAAGTGTTGCATTGGAATGCAGGGGATTCTCTGTTTTCTTTATAGACCTTTACTAAATAGTGCAACAACCACCTGTGGTGATGTATTAGAAAAGAGAATGCAAGCTCATTTACACAGCAACAGCTTTAAAATCACAAACATGAGCCTCTAAAAGCTCCGTCTGCCTGGAAGCAGACAGAATATGCCAACTCCAAGAACACACTAAACTCAAGAGTGTTAAAATTTAAAATTCAAGAAATTTACTTCATCCAGTCACCAAGTTTGCTGGGGAAAAGCAGGACTTCCACTCAACAGCGAATTCTGATCCACAACAAAACTGTTTAATCTCCTCACTGTATTTGGATCAAATAATTCTCTCATCTAAATAATCATGGCTGAGGTCTTCCCCAATTCAGTAATTCCCAATAAGGAAATAACACCTCACATGTGTATATCATTTTGACATACCTGAGAACAATAAAGTCATTTGTTGTCATAGTTTCATCTCTCTCACCAAAGTCTTGGGTGCTTGTAACATCCTCTGCCTTTAGGGCACCTTCAGAGCTTGTTATTTCCATGGTCTCCTCTGCCTCACCAGTCTTGGGGGAAGCTTCTTTGACCACTTCTTCCTTGGGGTAACAAAAGCTATGTCCTTCAGTTGCACAGCGCTCACGGTGTGGGGAACAAGGTACAAATTCTCCTGAAGCTTTCATTCTTCCTTCCCAGTTCTTTGTCAGCTGCCCCCAAGGACAGAGGAAAGGGGACAGAGTGCCCAGCTTGACATAATTTGCCCTTTTTGCAGGTGGACGTCTAAATGATAAATCAAGTAGGTAAGAATATTTGTTTCCTGGGCCCTTATTCAGTCCCTAGCACTTCAAAAGGCTGTCTACTTTGTCCTGCTGGTCTAATAATGTTTTCTGTTTTCAAAACCAAGTATTTAGAACAGCAAGTTAACTGTGCATTTCCTTTGTAATGCCATTGAACAAGAATTTTATAGTTATAGTTCTAGACAATGCTGCTGTATTTCTGACCACCATATGCTTTCAGCCATGCTGGATATTTCTATCCACTGTTACTGACACCACCACCTTTTCCTCTAAACTTCTACTTTCCCCTCCTAACAGGAAGGGGAACAGACACCAGTTGGTGCAGAGGAGACTTCCAGTTACTCCATACTCATGGTTACAAGTTTGTGTTTATTGTAGTGAAAATGAAGGCAAACTTCAGAATACCTGGTATTTAAAAAGTGAGCACTGAAATATACCTCTTTATTCACTTTATTCTTTAACACTTAGTACATACTTTGATGTTCTGCCTTTGCCTTCTCCCACCTCCTCCCTCATTTGCTGCTAAGTGAGCTTGAAACAGCTTTGTTTATTTTATTGTTATGCAGCCTTGTTATAGCCTTATAACTGAGCATATCTCTGGGAATATAAGGTTTTAGTTGATTTATATGCCCTGTTAAGCAGAGCTTTTCTGTTCAATACATCTAGGATTCTTTTGTTTTTTATAACACTAGGATTTAAAACACTAGTGAAAGATCTCAATGAAGTCCAAGTCTAAATGAACATAACAGATAATTAAGGGAATATTTTAAGCAGTATTCATTTTTTTCATTCTTGCAGTCAATTTTTAAGTTAATATTACCTTTTGAATTTTTCAAGAAGACTGGTTTCCAGTTCTTTGGCAAACTGCATTCCTGCCTGGCAGTCTGGGAAATCATTTGGAGTGTGAGGTGTTCTTTGATATTCAGAATGTTTTAAAGCCTCTTGCAAGCCACCGACTCGTACACCTCGATATATCTGTTATAAAAACCAAAACCCCAAAAAGCAATGTTTGTATTGATTCCAGACTCCTAACTGAAACAAAATAATAATGCTCCAGAAGATACTGCCTTAGAAAATGGGAAGTCTGTCACTTTAGCTTTCAAAAAAAATAAACTTAAGTATGGTTTTCACAGTTGTAGATGCTCATTTCAACAAAAATCTTAGTCATGCTCTTTAATTCTGAAAAGCTATCAACAAAACTGAAGAGAATTTCACAGGTTCTGACCTTCTACATTGCCAGCAATGTTGTATTACTTCGACAAAGTCACTGCCGAATTTATTTTAGCTATACAAAATGTATCACTACAATTAATCCCCCTGCACATTCAAAAGCATAAATTCAACTGTGGACATTAAAACTGCCATCTAAACATTCAAAGCAGAACGCTCCAAACAGCACCACAGGAGTATTCAAGCTTAACTCAAACTTTGTGTTTCAAGCTTTCTCTCAAATCAGAGGCAACCAATTTGTTGACAGAGTGGTGGAGATAGCCAAGCTGGAAACGGATTAGCAAATGATTCCTCTTTAGAGGCATATGCCTGTCAAAACACAAAACCAAAGAGCTATAAGCATCAGCTTTCTCTCCTTACTCCCCACTCTGACTCCCTGACTGTCATGTGGGCACAGTTATACCCAACAGAATATATGGAAAGATATTGTTTATTTCTAAGATTTTAAGGCAAAGCCTCTGTCATCAACCAGTTCATACACCCTCATTTAAAGTGGAATTTTGATCCTATAACTGTGAATTGGTTACACAATGTGAAGTATACTCTCTGAAATTGATTATTTTGAATGAAATTATATAATTTTTCATATTTACTTGCAATTTGCAATGAAAGTCACTTACAAAAGGAATCCAGAAAGCCATGCCCCAGCCCTTTGGGAGATAGATATCCCAGCCACTCCCCCATCCTGGTCGATCTTCTCCAGCCATTTTCCCTGGCTGCTGCACCAACAGTATGGGAATCTTAGATTCACAAGGACCCAAATCAAGGTGTGATCCAGGTACCAGTAACTGAGCTCTCATATTGTTTAAATCCTGAGAGGGAGGAAACATTTCCCATAAGTTAGTAACTATTTTTCCCTCTTCCAGACACCCTTCCAAGATACAGAGAGGAGGTGAGCTTATAACTAGGAAAAATACACTAGTAATATGCTACATATTTGAACTGACCTTCATTGAGGCATGAAAAATGTTTTTAGAAAAAAGTACTAAGCACCCTTTTTCTCCCCTTCTTACTTCCATGACCTTGATGGAGAGCAGGTACTAAAACTCAGAGCAAAAATACAGCACAGATGAAGGAGGAAAAACAAGTATTGCAACTCAATATTTATAGATTTGTGCAAAAGACTAGACTGAACAGGTGCTTTCAAGACAGTCTGTCAATACATGGAGCAAATCTGAACTACATCCAGGGAGATGGGAAGAACATTTGGTCATGAAACATTTTCACACAAAGCATGCTGGCACCAAGGCTTTGTCAATCACCAGTTGTTATATTTCATTGTACCACATTAAGAATACACGTACAAAAAAATAGACTATCAGACTGTCTCTTTATGTGTCCCTTCTGCATCAGCTGTTTTATATGGTAAACATTACATTTTATGACAGCATGAAGAACACTGTCATGTACAAAAAGACTGTGCTGATAACTGTTATGTGCTAGAGTAATATTTTTGCAAGTACTCTGCTTTTTTTACACTATGTCAACCAGTGTGAAAGAGTACAAAACTAATTTTCATAAAGAGAGTATTTTCATTAGAGAGATGTTTCTGCCATACAAATATTTTCTCTTTTTGATTACAATGATGCTGAAAGTTCATCACCTCTTGTGACTAAATCACCTTTTTACCCACGCATTTTATGGTTTGCTCCTCCATTGCCAATGGAAATGTCAAGACAGGAGATTTCAAACCTTTAATGGCACATTTAAAGCTCTCTAGACATTCACAGGTTATTGCCCAGAACACCCACAACATAGTGGTCTGCAGTTCAGAACCAGAGGGATTTATTTCCTTCCAAATTCTGCAAATCTTTTGTCAGGAGAATTGTCCTGGCTATGACTGAGAAGTGAATGGTGAGCACCCCTCTGTGCCACTTCAACCCTTTTATCTGCTGCACATGAGTCAAGGTGACATAAGAAAATCCAATTCCAAATCTTTCTGATAAATAAACCTACAACTATTTAGTCTGTAGACAATCCAATAAAGCTTTCTTTTAATTGAATTATGAACAATGGTTGTGCAAGAACATTACACAAAGGCTACAAAATAAACACTTGAACTCAGCAGCTGGATACTATGACATTAGGAAACTACTGCTCTTGGATTTATACAAGTTTCAAGAGTCTTGCTATGTGGACTCTATAGACCATTAGTCATTTTCTCCATGGCAATCCACCTTCTTAGTTACCTGCTCTGAGATTTTATTTTCAGTGACGTTCTTGCAGATATCCTGGTCCCAGATAAAGCTGTGTGCACAGTCTACAGGTACACCCTCCAGGTACAGCTGCCTAACTTTATCATTATCTACAAAAGAAGAGAACTTTCAAACAAAATTGAAACAATTTTTGTGGCTTAAGTATCAAATTACCAAAACCACTCCACTATCATAAGTACAATGAGCAGACAACTAAGGAAAGAGACTATTAGAAGCTTAACAAACATCATTGCTTCTGGAATATCTTACTATCATATGTTTTTCTAAATATGAAATATGAAGTAAACTATTAGTTTTAGAAGCACTAACCTGGCATTCTCTTACAGGTATTTCTTATTACAAATGACACAACCTTTGTCAATGTAAGTTACATCTTCAGCATGCCACCTTTAATATTCTGGAATCTGATCTTTCAGGCAGAGCGTGAAGCTCAGCAGGTTTGGTGAAAATCAGAAAGAGCAACATTACAAAGCCTGAAATAAGTCCACCTAAGTAAACTTGTAAGAGAAGCGAGGCTGACCTTTAAGAAATGTACATACGGGAAATATTTTTATGGATATGACTAGCATGCAACTACTTATTTAGCACTAGTTTCCCACTCTGGATCTTTTCAGGCTCTGCACTTCAAGGAAGGGACTATTCTTTGCTTATGCAGAGACCAACAGTTGTGTGCATTACTGAAGATAAATAACACTTCTAGCTTTAAAACTGATTGTTGAAGTATTAAATAACCTAACTCTTCTTCAGCTTTGCAATCTAACCAAAGCAAAGAAAATGTGTACCTACCTTTAGTGATCTACGGATTAAAAGCCTTCAGAGTACAGTATGTAATGCATGCTGACCCATACTTTAAGTAAAATAATTCTTACCAATAAAATTAACCTATTTATAGTTCTGTGATTAAAACTTACAGGGACTGCTGCTCATTTTGTCATCTACAAGGGCTTACATATTAAAGGAACATGTGTTGGGGTTTGTTTTGTTTTTTAAATCACTTAGTCTTTCAAAAGTAATTCAGCTAATTTTTCCAGTTAATATTGGTAAAGACTTTGAGCATGGAAGATATTGATTATTCAGTGGTACTAACAATACAACAGGTACTGCCAAACATAATTGCAATTATTATTTATTTAAAATCTATAATCTTTAAGATGTCCACATTACCAAGAGTTGCAAAATCCTTTGAAAGAAATATTAAATATGGCAGCATTCCTGACAGTTGGATGGTGTTAAGCTGATACTTGCTATGCATTCTTGCTGATGAGTTACATTTACATGACAGAAAGAAATACTAAAGAAATTATCAGATTAGGGTGGCATTCCTTCAAATTAAGAACAATACAACTGAAAAGGAAATCCTTGCCAATTCCCTGCCAACTAAACCAGAATTCCTTCTCAGACCAAAAATTAAGGACAGGAACCTGAGCAGGAACCAAAAAAAAAGCTCAACACTCCTAGAGGCAAGGCACAAAACTGTGTGTAGGGGTGGTGAGGAATTCCTTCCTGACTCTTACAGATAACCAAGGGGGAAGGGCACATAATTACAAGCAAACTTAAGGAAAGTGACTTTTCCATCTTCTGTACAGAAAGCATTTGTGAACACCCGAATCTCTTCATGTTAAATTATTTAAACATGTTCTAGTTTCCTTAACTGTAAATTATTCACTGTAACTTTGTCTGAATTTTTTTTTACCACTTCTTTTTATTACTACAGTTCAGGCAGTCTATCCTTCCCATATTCCTGGAGTTCTTTACAATTCCTATATTCTATAGTGGCATGAATACGTTTTTTTCCAGTTTAGAAAGCCCTTTTAAGTCAGTCTGTTTCCATCACCACAGTACATCCAATATCCTCCTCACCACCCTAAAATATCCTTCTCTAACTTAGTACATTCTTTCTCCTTGATCCCCACTGAACTTGGAGAATTTTATCTCTCTACTAAGCATACTATAATTCAAATCATAATCTCAAATCCTCACACCAATTCTCTTATTTCTTACCTCTCCTGTTTTCTTCAGTTCACATTTTAAGATTGCTTGGGAAATAACCCTACTGATGAATAAGTTGCTGATGATAGTGGAAGTAAGATGTTAGCTAGTAGGAAATAGGGAGTTGTATTACTAAGCACACAAAGCTCAGGGACAATCAGCACATTATCTCCTTCTGCTGGTGTCAGTGGTTGGTGCTTAGACAATAAAGGCAGATAGAGGAACATTTGTTCCATTTCAAGCTGTTGTTCTGATTAGCGCAGCTGATTATCTTAACAGTCTTAGAAGAAGACAGGCCTAAGAGCAAGAGTTCTAATTGAAATTTTCCTTCCCTCTGTGAGGAAATAGCAGTAAAAGCAAAAATATAAGCACTGCTAGGGAGCCGTTTCAGAGCCATATGTATGTAGGGGTGCATGGTACCAGGACAACTGATGCCAGACACCTAAACCTCTGCAAGAGGTGCATTTAGAGGCAAGAACTCAGGCTCTGTGTCTGCATTCTCCCTCTATGCATCTCATTCACTGATTGTTTAAAAGCTCCGCCATACTCCATGTTGAGCAGTTTTTAAGGCAGTGGAATTTGCATTCTCCCATAGAAGACAGTAAAAGTGTATCAAAATGTCAGAAGTGTACTTTAAAATGGAGAAAAGAACAGCACTAATTTGCAGCCTTGTAAGCACTGACTGCTTACTGGGAGTCTTGACTTCCAGAAGGCATAAACCTGCTGAGAAGGCAGTGAAAAGTGATTTATTCACAAAATTTCTATCCCCCAGCCTGAAGAAATGAGGACAGTTCTTTGATTAAATCCCATCAGCACGTGTCTATAACACAAAGCTTGCACACATACATATGCATTCAGGAGTGAGAGTAACTGGGCAAGACTGAAATTACCTTTGATTTGTTAGCATGTCACTCACAAGGGGAAAACTACACAGGCATATCTTAGAACAGCATTTGAAAAAAAGACAGAGATGGACAGATGTGTATCATTTCACAGATTGCATGGATGACAATCCACAAGCAAAGATGACGGCTGTAATATACCTAAACTATTCATTCATTTGACAAACAATGCAACTTTTTAAATTAGTAGATTTCCTAAGAAAATCTGTTAGCTTTTATACATTAAAGAACAAAAGAAGCTAAAGCACATACAGAATCTGCTAACATATGCAGTGCCACTTCAATCTTACTAATACTAATCCTAATAGTATTTGAATATCTGGGAAGCAAAAAGGGGAAAAAAGTTTGGAATACAGCAAGGGTTCCTTTTTATTGCTCAGTCAACATGACGTCATTAAGGCAAATGAATGACTACCAACATTTCTTAAGTAAAGATCAGCTCACTATATTACCACATCTGAGTAAGGTTACAACAAAACCAAGGCTCAGAAAGTTTATGTAGTTCTAAGGCTTATAAAAAGATTTCTTCTTACAGGAGGGGCAAATTAATACCACCCAAATGGAATTACAGATCTTAGAGAAGTCCACCTTTTTTTGGGGTGGGTGTTACCATGGAAATGTTGGTAATACCATTGCTGTAGTGATGTATACTAATGTGCCATAATTAAATTCCTTCCAGTTTTGGTTAAACAAATTGCCCTTCGAAAAACTGAAGAGGAGTATAGTCTCCATTCCTGGGTCACTCTTGACAAAAGAACCAGCAGAATGAGGGGACAGAACTGATTGGAAAAATGCTGGCAAAAATGCTAAATCAAACTAGAATAATATTTGGGAATATGTTGCTTTTGATGAAATTCTTGCTGGATATTTCAGTAATCTGACTCCAAGTGTGGCCAATAACAGGGTCCTGGGGAAGAATACAACACTAGAATCAGTACGTAGTGTGGCATTTCCTCACTCTGCCAGTTCCTAGCCACTTGTGGCTTACAGACGTTTTCAGTTAGAAGTGATTCTTAGGCACTGAGTGGCCTTCAGTAGGTTCTCCTTCATATATTTAACTCATTTTTTAACTCCTGCAAACCTGCCAGGCAATCAAGGAGGCTTATAGGAAAAAGGAATAAATCTAATTGGCGTATAGAGGCAGTGAAATATGCAACAAGACCCCACACTCCAAGAAGATTACAAACTAAGCTGATAGAATTCATTACAATGGATCCTGAAACAGCGAACAGTGGCAAGAAAGCATAATGCTTGCATAGAGAGAACGGATTAGACATAAAATGCATTCTGCACAATAACTGATTATGTCTAGGCTTCCTCTTATTAATATATATGCAATTTTACTTTTTCTTTCAAAACCACCAAGAATTAAATGCACTTGAATGCTTTCCCCTGACTAGAAAATTATAAAAGCATCCAAGCTGCTTAATCTAACATGGATTAATTTTCTAGAAGTATTTAAAAAATTTAACTTCTCTGCTTTTAACTACTTGAACAAGGAGGCCCATTAAGGCAATGATATAGCACAGGTAGTAGTTGTCACATAGTCAGCTACAAAATTAGGTTAGGAACAACAGTCTTTGGACAGTAACAATAGCCTCTCTTTCCAACTAATACCGAGGAATACTCAACGAGGGAGACAGTAGAGTGGCAGTTAGACCTCAGTTCTGAGTTTCTCAGGTAGGAGAGATGAACTATGATGCCATAGGATTCCCCCACTGCACATGTAATAGCTATGCAGAAGATTGTGAATGATCCTGTAACTCTTCCCTTATGGCATTAGGAAGTCACTCAGGTAGGAAATGCGGGAAACAGCAGCCACTTTCCCTGCTGAACCATTAGTCCCTCCTATTCTCTCCTTAACTGCTTCTTGTAGGAGGGCTGTCCTCTCCTTTTCTACTCCCTTACCATGATGTCCTTTTGATTTTCTACTAGAAGACAGCTGTATTGCCTGTCATCTTTCATTCTTCTGCCTACTCAACTTATTTAGTAGTGTGTAACATCAAGTCCTTCAGCAGAACCTAAATTAGAAGGTATCATGCAGTTTACCTGTCCTTGCTAGCTGAACAAGGACCTTCTCCCTCTCCTGAATAAAAGTCAGAGAGGACAGATGCAGTTTTAAGTTCGTGATGAAACAAAAAAAGCACTCAGAAGTGAACCAGAAAGCAACACTAGCTTTTCTGAATGTTTGTGGTTTAGAAGACTTTGCAAGTGAAGGATGACGCCAAGTAGAAAGATCTTGAAGAAGGCCATTTCTAGACAGCCAAAGGAAAAAAGGCGTAGGTATTTTCTTCCTCTTGACTCTCTATCCTACATCATTACCTCTTTACATTGGCCCTCCTCCCTGAGGGACAACCAGCTCTGGCAGTGGGAGAGAAACTACTATGAGACATTTCCAATGCCGAGATGCCTTCTGCTGATCTTTCCTTCTTGAACACACCTTCACAGACATGACAAGCAGAATGAAGGGAGCCAAATTACTTCTTGTAGTTGCTAACTCCTCTACCAGCTCAAACCAGTACCTGTAAACAAGTGCTATATAGCTCACCTTACTTCTCAGCAGGAAGGAACCAAAGTAGAGGTCATGTATGCTGCAGCATTTCCAAAAGGAACATTAATGATGACAAAGTTAGCTGAGCAGAACTAATTAACAGGAGAAAGGCTGTTCTAGATACAGAGGGTAGAATAGGAGGAGGTAAGAAAACCCAAATAACAGAGAGGTGTGCAGAGAACTAAAAGACAGTAACTGAAACAGGTGTTCAAACTGATTTAAGTGAAAGGTAAGACCAGATTATTCTAGTGTCTTGTAAACACACCACCAAGGAAATGAAATATTTTCAAGTCTCGGGAACCTTCAACTTGTCCTATTTGCTACTGCTTGCTAGCTGGCTATTATGTTTCACATATTAGGTGAGGCAGTCTGTGTCCAGTCAACCTAATTGGAAATGCCTACACAGCACTGTACAGAAATGCTATTGTATACTGTATATGCTCTTGCACATTTTTCAAGGACATTCACATTCAACTGAATTTGAATTTTGCACTGAAATATCACGTAAGTCAGCATTGAAACCAAAGTTTCAGAAGTCATGCTTGCATGTTTCAGTTTTTAACATAACCAGCATCTTGGCCATCTGAAATACTAATCTTGCAATGGCAATTTTTTTTTTTTTTTAGTGGAATTGCAACTTTCATCATTGTAGGACTATCAACCAGAAACAGCAGGTAACTTCTTGGAAAGATAAACAGCATCAGGAAGACTAAACACCAAACAGAAACTTAGGAAGTACCTTTTAGCACCTGGTTGGCCTTGCCAGGATTCGAACCTGGATCATCTGTATGGTCAGACAGAGGCTTCCACTGAGCACAAGACCAGCTTTGGTGCATGTCCCTCCCTCACAACTGCTGTTCTAAAACCTATGCAACTTTCAAGCTGTTTCTGTTCTGCCAGGGGCTATGGAAAGGGGAAGGAAACACTCTGAAATCAAATGCTAGAGGAAAACAGCAAGAGACAATCAGTAGAAGATAACAGTAAATGAAAACAAAAGTGTAGAGAGAAACTGAATCTCTTGCCTTTGGCAGTTTCACCAGATGCATAATATGAGCAAGGCATTTTACCTTGGTATTTTTCAAAGTCTGGCACAGCTTTTGTCTTCTTTTTTGGCAAATTGACTCGAGGATCTCCAACAGTGAGGCCCAGTATTGTGCCTGGTGGCATTTCTGATGGTGAACTTATCCCTTTAAAAATACACAGATGAACATTGCCATGAAACCACCAATTAAGTTGTGATCTTTTTCTGCACTACTATTTTGTGCATTTTTGCCTGCAGGGATGTGACACCCCTGTAAGCCAGAGAAGCAATCCAGAGTGCTCAATTTAATATGTTCTGAAAACTCGCCAATGCTTGTTAAATGTCCAGTAAAAGACAACAATACCAGCAAGACTTAGTTTGCAATTATATTTATGCTTAGCATAGAAATGAGGCGATTCTCAACTTACAGACTCAATTCATCCTTTGCATTTAGCACAAACAACCTTTGTTTTATACTTGTCTTCCAGAAACAGGAAATGAAAAAGTGTTTTTTAAAAGTTTTACCTCATCTCTGCTTAACTGCCTCACATTGGATAGCTTGAGTATAGTGTGAGATCTACCAAGTCAGTTCCTTACCTGCTTCAGTGCTAGAAAGTGAGGAAATGTTGTTAACTTTACAATACTTTACAACTCAGCCAAATACACAACTGTTCATTAGAAACAAAAATATATAAAGCAAGGTATAATACTTTCACTTTGGGTAGGAGACTACCATTTTATCTGTGGAGGTATTGTACTACTTACTGCCTTAATTTGGTGTGTATGAGGGGAGAAAGTTAGAGTATGTGTCAGACTGTATATACCATCAAAAATCTCAAATATAAGTTCATGAAGATAAGAAACAAGATTCAGTTTATCTATTAAAGAGTTCGGACTACACAGAGGATTAAAGTTCCCTTTAAAAAAACTTAATGTAACATTTCTCATAGCTTTGACATGCCACAATAATTACCCAAGCACATGCGCAATGACATCACTCTCTTGATCAAGCAAAAAATAAGCTTTTCCAAACTGAAGTCAACTTATTAGCATGCCAGTTTTGACCACTAAAGTTTAAGAGTTTCCCCTTCCTCCCACAGTACCCACATGCCCAAATACCTTCTAATAGTTCAAAGATAGCACTTTGACGTTCATGAAGAGAGACTTTTTCAGAGTCCTTGCAGTTTTCTACCCACCAGTTATTCAGTTCTGTCTCTGAATCTGCCATCTCCTGGAAAACATCCGCCATCTCTTAATTAAACTCAAGTGGTTATTCAGTATTTTCTATCAGTATGAACTCACTCTCAGTTTACTTGACCACTATGGTCACTTTCTTCCTCTTCAAGTTTCAAACCACAATCATTTTTCCCTGATGCAGTCTATTCCTATACTCTACTTTACAGTAATGCCCAATAAGCTGTTCAGTTTAACCTGTGTTCCAAAAATAAACAAAGCAATCCACAATGCTTCCTAATTCTGTTGCTAATTATTTCTTACAGAAAGCCAGAGATTTCATGACCTCATCATGTTTGCTGCAAGAGACAAAAAAAACCCCCAAAACATTAAAACCTCAGTGATGCTATGCACCAAGAAGTGGACAAAATACTAAATCCTTGGAGAAACTGCATTTTTGATTGAAAACACAAAAGTTTTCTATACCTTACATGTCTTTAGCTCTAGGTGCTCTAGCTCATTGCTCGAGAAACATGATCTATGGGTTGTTAAAGAGAATATGAATGATTCTGGACCTCTCAGCAGAATGCATCACTACAGCAGAAACTACATAGCCTGCTCAACAGCACCATTGCTTCTATTTTCTTCCTACCCCCACTCAAAATCCAGACTGGAGTTCTTCCTGAGATCAGTGTTAGTCAAGAGGCTCAAAATAGAGAAACTAAGAGTAGAAATACATGGGTTCGCCTTTGTAATAAGTAAGGCTAGATAGTTCATGATTCTTTCTAGCAAAAACAAGCTTGCACATTCTAGAAACCTTATCAAAATTACAGTAATATCCAAACTGCCAATTTCCTTACTGTTTGGAGAGAAGCAGCTTTCAAGGTCTCTGTAAGTACGGAATGTGATAATGGGCCAATCAGCCGATATCTGAGAATCTCCATGGTTTTATCACTGAAACAGAAGAAAATTTCAGGTGAATGTACAATTGTACAACACAATTTTTTCCCCACTGCTGTTAAACCAGAATTCACCTATGTTAAGTGGCTATGGGTCACAGTTTCTGACTCTACTATGAACAAACCTGATGACAATGCCAGTAGTCTGCGAGATCCAAGAGTAGGACTGGAATGGATCTCTAGTGCCATCACCAATTATTTTTTTCACTGGCACAGCTTTTTCTCCTTCTTTATCCTCCTTCTTTCTTTTCTTGCCAAGGGTTACAACAACATCCATTCGTTCTTCCTCTTGAACTGATGTTGCGACAGGCTCAGGAATATAGATTTCTTCAGGCTCTGAACACTGAAAAATTGCTTTTAACTCTCTCAGTATGTCCTTAAGAAAAATGAAAAATTTGGATTAGGATGATAAGCAGTGCCTTGCAAAACTTAAGTACAGTTTTAAGAATTACACCTACTATTTTATTTGCCTATATGGATTTAAGAGAATAAACTTCATTCTGCTGAAGTCAACAACTTGCTAGCAAGAGCTGAAAGTAATACTGAATGATGCTAAGAATTCATTCTCATTCAAACTAACATAAGAAAAATTGCTGGCACACAAATTTTTACTTTTTTAAATTTTTTAGTTTTTTAAAGTTCAGAGCTAAGTATCAGATTATGTTTATCTGTGATGAGACTAAACATAGCCTGTTGGGGGTGCCAGTGGGAAGGATGTGAATCAAGCAACATTGTATTGCAAATATATCCTGAAGCAAGTGAGACTTGAAAACTTAACAAGCTCAAACACCAGAAAAAAAAAAAACCCTCGGAGGCATGCACCTTCTGTGCAAGCTTTCCAAAAACAAGCTGCAGAACATAAATATTGTTAGAGCAGAAACAGTCTTCCAACTTTTAATTCCTAAGGCCATGTACTATATCCAGTGCTTCTACACTTTGGAGAAGGTATCTTCAGCATTAAAAATGTATAATACATAAAGAAATCAGAGTTCAACTATATAGGAAAAAAAAAAAACAAACCTGTTTGAGAGCTGGATGCACCCAGATCCACAACTGTCTGTTTTCAGATCCATCCCTGGGTTTCCAAAGAAATGTAACAGGACCAAGCATATCCTCAGGATAGCGATCTGCTCGGTAAAGATTCAGGGAACCCTCGAATCTTCCAGACAGACAACAAGCCTCTTCAAATGTTAATCCTAAAGAAGAAGATACTTATTGAAAAACAAAATACTCTCTTGTTTAAAAAACAAAAAAATTGAAATTCAGTCTGGCTGCTGGGCTGCTAATCTGTACCACAATTAGTTTATTAATAAGCAATGGAAAATAAGATCTAGTCCTAGTAGGAGACACTTTAATTATGTTTTTCAACCAAAATCACAACTCAGTATCAACTGTGTTACCACTACTGAGATTGGTAGGATATTAAAAAAGGAAAAGGATGGGCTATCC
The DNA here is from genome assembly GCA_035590195.1 of Aviceda cuculoides. Classification (NCBI taxonomy): domain Eukaryota; kingdom Metazoa; phylum Chordata; class Aves; order Accipitriformes; family Accipitridae; genus Aviceda; species Aviceda cuculoides. The sequence continues at coordinate 29,800,006 of JAVJGG010000029.1, read as the reverse complement.
TTTAGTCTATTCAGAATCTTTTTTGAACTTGTCATGGTTTAACACTAGTCAGCAACTAAGCACCGCGCAGCCACTTGCTCACTGCCCTGGCACCCAGTGGAACAGGGGAGAGAATCAGAAAAAAAAAAAAGTATAACTTGTGGGTTGAGATAAAGACAGTTTAATAGGACAGAAAAGAAGCAAATAATAATGATGATGATGACTATAATAATAAAAGAATTAGAACATACAAAACGAGTGATGCACAATGTAGTTGCTCACCACTTGCCAACCGATACCCAGTTAGTCCCCAAGCAGCAATCCACAACCCCTCCAACCAACTCCTCTGAGTTTATATACTGGGCATACATCACATGGTATGAAATACCCCTCTAGCCAGTTTGGGTCAGCTGTCCTGGCTGCGTCCCCTCCCAACTTCTTGTGCCCCTCCAGCCTTCTTGTTGGCTGGCCATGAGAAGCTGAAAAATCCTTGACTTGGTATAAACATTACTTAGCAACAACTGAAAACATCAGTGTGTTATCAACATTATTCTCATACTAAATCCAAAACATAACACTATACTA
>JAVJGG010000029.1:29789334-29799342 GCA_035590195.1 Aviceda cuculoides | reverse complement strand
TAGCAACAACTGAAACCATCAGTGTGTTATCAACATTATTCTCATACTAAATCCAAACCATAACACTATACTAGCTACTAGAAAGAAAATTAACTCTATCCCAGCTGAAACCAGGACAGAACTACATAAATTTTACCTGTGTCAATGCTACATATTCGTGCAAGTTGCTTCAGAAGCTCATTCTCTTTACCAGTCAACTCCAGGCAACAATAATATGATAAGTCCTGAAACAACAGGATAGTGGTAAAGTGAGAATAACTCTTGAAAGTGAGTCTGGCAAGGAAGAACCAGACAGAGCTTCACAATTTACACTGAAGTGGTAATTTTTCATACTAAAATTTGTGTCAAACAGAAAGAAGTTTTCTTTTTTAGCTTAAAATTGTTAGTTATAGGAGAGCTGTCAGACACTTCTCATTTGAGGACCAACCTGCCTCTCAAACCAACAGACCAAAAGGGACATGGACAAAGTGCCTGTCTTCAATAGCATCCTGCTCAAGAAGATAATGCAGGGATTAACTGAATCTCTTAGCTCTTAAGAAGACTCAAGATGTAGTATTTCAGTCATAGTTACCATAAGACTCTTCTAAAGGTTCATCTTGTTCTCTCTGATACTCACCAACCTTCATTACAACTATGAAATCACTCATTTCATACTTAGCAGTTATTAACTTAGCTGACAGAACAGTACTTCAAAGAGACAGAAATATTCATTATAACTGAACAGTTGATTACTTCACCTTGGCAAAATAACAAAGAAAACAGATGTAAACATGGTACCTGAAGAAGGCAGTGTTTTGTCATGGCTCGGTAACAAGCCCTGTAGCTCTTCTCCGTAGGGCTATTTCCTAAACAGTATCCCCATTTCTTTACCATATGAAATCTCTTTGCATGCCAAATATGCGTTTCCAGCCAAATATTCTTTCTTTGCCTGCGATTAAACTCTGCTACCAAATTTATGTGTCGCCTTCTAGCTTTGCGGCATTTAGTCTTTGACTGCTCTTTTTTTTGATGTACAGCTTTCTCTGCCTGTTTTTAAAAGAGAGGATATTGAAGTAAATCTCAAAAGGACAAACTTCTGTAGAAGAAAAAGGCTGACATACATAAGGATACAGAAAGCACTAGCATTAAGTTGTACTTTATTCTGATGTTAGTTCTCCACAATTCTTGAGGCTAACTAACACTTTTAGTTTCAAAACACTTTATACACAAGCCCCATCCACACAAAACTAACACTTTGAAACTTTGTACACAAGCCCCATCCACACAAGTGCATCAGGGTTTGACTGAAACCATAGATAAACCAAAATCCCCACACATTCAGAAACTTGCCAGTGAATAGTAAGATCAGCTACTTCCTGTGTGAAGTTTTTGCCCAACATCAATATATCCAAAAGAACAGGACATTAGGAACACCTGGAGATTTGAGCTCATACAGAAGCAGTATGGACTCTCAGACTGCCAGGTAGGACCCTAAAGATTCTACAATGTGTAGAAGTGAACAAGAAAGGACTGTGGCAATGTCTTGACCAAATTCTTGATAAATACCCAGTCAAAGCCTGAATTATTATGGGTGAATACATGGCTGGAGAGGAAGGCTTGACTCTCTCAATCAAAGTTTGATTTGTCTTTTTGTGAAGAGAAGTGGTAGAAAGAAATAGCAACTATAAGACACAGAAAAATTCTTAGGATGTCCTTTGTAAGCTCACCAAGGAACAGTTGACAATAGACCACTGGTTATAAGAATAACAAAGGAATGAGAATGCTAGAAGATCACTGCAAAGAGCACGGAAGACATTGAAGCAACCCATGAAATCAAAATAGAAATGCACAAAAAAATAAAATATGTTCCCATCAGACCCATCATTCCACCACAGAGAAGGCAATATAAACCACTGGACCAATGGTATGTGACTGACTGGTTCAGAAAGACAATTAGAGAAAAAGGGATCTGGTATTGTAGATGAAAAATGTATGTCTTTAAGCTTATGAAGAGGTAAGAGATGGTCCAAGTAAATTTTTGGATGAAAATGGTCATGATAAAGGATGTAAGAAAAAGGAAGAAAATGTAGCAGAATCGGGACAGTTAACTTGGAAGAAGCAGACTTAAAACACTGAAAAGTAACAGGCAGAACCTTTACAAAAGTAAATAGCACAGGAAATATGACAAGCTGTGAGAAAATATGAGACAAACCAGCCAGTACAAACATACAAACTACACCAAAAAAACTGAGAAAACATAGAAGAAATACAGCTGCACCAGGGCCAATTAAATACTCTCAAAAATCCAACAATCATACAAGGAGTGGGAACAAGGATGGGAGAATAAGTGTGAGCATGTACAGAGAAGTTAGAAAGGCTATCATGTGAAAGGAGTTAAAAAAGCAGGACACAGAATAACCAAGCATAAAGATTAAATAAATCCAGACTATTTAAGAAGGATAGAACACATAACTAACCACACAAAACAGCCCATGCCTTCTTCCTTCAGTTCTCAGAAAACAGGCCAAATTGCATCTCTTGTCACAACTAACAAAGCAAAAAGAATGCCAACCAGAGCAGTAAAAGAAGAAATACAGGTTATGAAGATCCAATAAAACATGCCCTAAGGAACACGTGTGAAGTACCCAAAGCAATTTCTGAATCATGAACAATTATCTTCAGAAATTCAGGGTGGAGTGGGTAAGGTCTCAAAGAACTTAAAAGACAATGCAAGGAAAACAGAATGCAAGAAATACGTTAATCAGTCAACCTTAATACATAGAAAACTTACCAAGCAAACTCACTTGATCACTTTAAGAAGCGTCTAGAGACAACAAAGTGATCGATGCTAAACATCAGACAAATATCCTGCTGAATCAATTTTCTAATTTTTTTTTTTTTTTTCAAAAACACACAGGAAGGCCACAGTGGGTAAGGAGCAAGTAACTCCACAGGAGAGTTCTGACTAAGCATTGAGATACTGCCACAAAATGAGAGTTTCATGAGCAACCAGGAATAGTCAATTAGTAAGGCTTAAGCTGCACACAGCCTGCCAACAACTCCAGCATACCTCCCACGTCTGAGCTATAACACATGAACCATTGCGCCAGTCATGAATGGGCTGTGCTGGCTTGAGGCTGGCAGGGTCACACCCCACAGGTGTGGTGGGGTGCAAGGCAGGTGGGTGTTACTGAGGACTCCTGGATCACCTAGGACCAATGCACTCCCTGAACCACCCCTCCTGCAGTGGATCCTTTCATCATCACTACTCTAATAACTTCTCAAGATGTCGAATAATCACAAAGACAAGTGGTTAGCGAGATCTACTTCAACTACCATCTAAAACTGAGGTGTTCCTGCTTTTTGAATCCAAATGTCAAAGTTTGAGAACCTGTGTACGCAGGGAAGTTTTGCGGATAAGCTCAGGTCTGAATATTAATAAATGTACAGCTGAACAAAGTGCAATAGCTATGCCCACTATATAATTTACCAAATACTATAAAACACACTTATACCTCTTTCCTGGCAACCTCTTGGAGCCGCCTGGGTAGGCGTTTAATATTGTGACTCATAGCTCGCCTTCGCATGTGCCTAGGTAGAGTCTGGAAAACTAGAGAGTTTGAAGACTTCTGCGCAACTGCTTTCAACATGGCATTGATCTCAGCAGCACGAGCTTGAGCAAAGGTAGACACTGGAATGAAAAGAACTGCATCAGAGCATGACAAGCGGCAAAGATCAAAGAAGGGGACACTATATGTAAATTACTGAATTCCAGCAGAGTATTCCTAGTACATCTGTCTAATGACTCCCTGAGATAAAAATAAATACTGTACACTACTACAGAAGAAATTTCAATTCTTTAGATATTCTGAAGCTTACAGATATGGTAAAGCAAATATTTATACAAGAATTAATCTGAAAGCCGTGGTATAACCAACAAGTCCTATGTGCATTAAGTACTTTATTAAATTAGAGTAGCAATCTTTTCAGATGATATTCCAGAGAGATGAAAAAAACTTCAGCACAGAAAAAAAGGAAGCAGTAACCATATTACAGACTGTTTTAAAATGGTCAAATAAGTTGGTCTTGTTTCATGCTTATGGAAGTGTATCTACTATCAGAGCACTGCCACATTTTCAAAAGCTAACCTGCTCTCCTAAAAAACCATTGTTAGATTGAAAGTTGTCTTTAACTCACATCACGGGCAAAAACAGTTTCACTGGCTACATTAAAAGCAGATGACTGTCAGTACACATTTTTCTGGCAAACAAAAACCAAAATGCATATCCCTCATTACAAGTAAGTGCTACTTTTTAACTCAGAAGTCTGAAAGGACTCATTGAAGAACACTGGTCATTCATTCCAGCACACAACTACTTCTGTACTTTGGAGAAAATTAGGAAAAAAAAAAAAAAAAAAGAACATAGCATCAGTTCTAATTTTTGCTCTAGCACAAAAACAAAGACAGACCACAAACTCAATCACCAGCAAGTTACCCTGGACACATAAATTATGCCCTTTTTCTTATATACAAACCTGTTATGTATTTTGGCATTTCCTCAGAAACACTCTGGTGTCCTCCTTGCCATCCCCCTCTTCCTCGGCCTCTCTCTCCTCTATTTTGCCCTTTTGGAAAGTATTGGTCTTTCCTGTAAGAAGACCCAGATGACTGGTTCGAAAATTTCTGCTGATGATACTGCTGCTCAGAACGAACATCTCCTGGAGGGTTTAGAGATGAAAAGAGGTAACAGAAATGCAAAGCACTTTGAGTAAGCAATAACTATACACAGTCTTTCCTCATAAGATTGCATAGCACATTCTTCCTTTTATGTTTAATATATGTACCTGAAAAAGCCAACAGAAATCAGAAAAGTTAAGTTCTTTTTTATAGGAAGAAATAAAATTATTGCATTGTCCTGCACCAAGCCTTCAGTAGATTAAGTAACTTTTGCACATTCTGAAAATGCTACCCAATTCAGACTTTGCCTCCAATACTCTATCAAACCCAATAGGAAAGACCTGACCAAAATTGGTCTACACAACATCAGTAGTGATTTTTACTATTGTCTATTCAGGGTTTTAGTACCAAACCAGCAAAGTCAATATTTTTCCCTCTTGCCCCTTTATTTTTTTCCCATAAGCAAATGTATTTTTGTCTCGTTTACATGTATTTCTGTTACAGCAATAAATAAGGTAAGCATGATACAAGTATGTTGGTGCAGTAAGTTACTTTTCTGGTACAGGCATTTAAATCAACATCAAAATTAAATAACTAAAATCTACAGTAAGCTTCCTAAGGTATTGAAATACCTTTCAAGAGTGATAAGCACCTAACAGTACTTCAAGTTTAAGAGGGCCTTGAAGTCCATATTTAAAGATTAGTTTCTATTTAACCTATTCAGTTAAGTCTTGGTTAGATTTCTAGTACAACTTGAGATATGGTTCTCAGGCAGCTCATGTTGGACAACGGGACTAAAAAGGGCCCAGACAGCCATTTCCACCACCCCACCCACTGCATCAAGACGCGTGCTTGAGGGAACATGGGCCATACAGTTCAGGAAGCTTCTGCAGTGAAAATCAACCTGTCTTGTCAGGAGAAATGGGGTAAGAGATTAAAAAAATCAGTTTTCAGGTTGATCAGCTTCTTAAACAAGCCTATCCCATTGTCCCAGAAATGCTACCATTGGCATGAGGAACAGCCAGGAGCAGATTCACCTCCAGTATCATCAATTAATGTGAAATTAAAATGGCAAAGAACCTCCTTTTCCCATTTCAAATAAGCATGAAGCTGAAGTTTTATGTTCAGCAGCAATGCTGTTGCAGCCCCAATGCAACCACACATCACGCAGAACTTCAGTAATTCAGATGAAAAAATAATTTGGGGTGGAAACAGAACTTAGATTTTTTGTGGAATAACCTCCTGATCTGGGTTCTCTACATGGCTGAGAGCAGCACTGTCCAGACAGCGAGGTGGGTGAAGGTGAGAAGGAAACAGCTGGGAGAGTGGGGTGGATGCTGCCTCAGTCAGCAAATCTGTATAGACCTACAGCCCAAGTCAATCATGGGAGGGTAACCTGACGGCAATTAACTCATATCACAAACACACCCTTTCACTACCACATTTGCCTAAGAATGGAAGAACTAAATATTTTAATCAGAAGATGGAAGAGTGTTTCAAAAGACAGTGACTGACTTAATACCTAAAGAAAAAATAAGTTATTTCAGGTACTGTGTAGATCCATAGTTTTATAACTCCTACTTAGATTGCTGTCTTTCCTGTTTCTACAAAATAGCCCTGTAAAACTAAGATACTCACACTACAGAAGAATGTTACAGGGATGAAAATGCATGCTATTCAACAGGACAGAAGAACATAACCACATAATCTTATAAGTTCCCTACTACAAATAAAGTTAGAAAAATGCGTTTAATCTGGCAGTGCGCCTGTAATGATATTCCAAAATCTTCACACAGGGCTGACCATAATTTGCTATGTCATTCTGTCTGCTTAGGAACTCTTCAGCCACCTACACAGACAGTGACACTTAAGCATTTTTTTGTTCAGCCACAAAGATGCAATTTGTCAACTTCTGAAGGCCTTACAGTAACAAGCCCTGCTCTTATGTGTGCTTTTTCTCCAGAAATAATATAGGTAACAAAATAAAAACATGAAATGTGGGGTGTGGGTGTGGAAGTCAAACACCAATTGAAGCATACAGGACGCAGGTCAAAACACACAGATGAAAAAAAGCATCTGGCATACAGATTGGCAGGATCCTTCAGTCTTCAGCTGCAAAGGTTACCTGTGCACGAAATGCTCCAACGATGACCTAGCAACACTGCCACTTTAGGGATATGCCTTGCTGCCTCCTGCCAATACTATTCTATAGATACAGGAACCACAAAGGCAAATAGGTAGGGCATGCTGATCTGATGGAAAAAACTGTGCATTTATCATAGGGACAGCAGGCTAAACCAGGTCCGACAGAAAGAGAAGGGAGGTCACTGGATGGGGTGTAACATTTAAATTCAGTTTAAGACGAGAAATCACAGTGGCCGGAGAGGGATTTGTCATATAACCGAAGCAGTAATGCAGAGAAGCATGTACTGACGAGATTTATGGCAGAACCAGAGCTAAAGGAGTCAACAGCAGGGGACGTAGCCCTGGGGCGCTCCCATACCGGGCACGCCTTGCCGGGGCCGCCGGGGCTGAGGAGAGGGGGGACACCCAGCCCTGAGCGGGGGGAGTGAGGGAGTGAGGGGACACCCAGCCCTGAAGGGGGGGGGGGGGGCACTCCCTCCGCGGTCACCCACGCCAGACCTGTGTAGGGGGTCCCCCAGCCGTACCTGAGGGCGGGCAGGCTCTGCTCCCGCCGCCAGGAAAGGGCCCCGGCTCTGCGGAAAGGGTCACGCTGGCGGGCTGGTTCCTCATCTTCTTGGCCCGCTTCTTCTCCCTCGCCCCAGACATCTCCGGCAGGGCCCGCGGGCTGTGGGAAGAGGAGGGTCACAACAACTCGCCCCTCAAGCAGGCCTGAAGACGCCCGGCGGGGGCTGCTGAACCCCTCCGTAGCGAGGGGGAGGCGCGGGCGAAGCAGCCACCGGCACCGGCCCGATACTCACCCGCGGCGCGGCCTCCACCCACTACACGCGGCCGCCAGAACCCTCGCACCGCGCATGCGCACTGCGCAGCCATACCGACCATCCTCCAGGACTACATTTCCCAGAAACCCCTGCGGGGAGGGGCGCACGTAGCAGTCAGCGTGCCGTGCCGTGCCGTGCCGTGCCGTCAGAGCGGAGAGGAGCGGGGAGGGGAGGAGGCGGGCGGGGGAAGGCAGCAGTTGGCGGGACGCTGTGGAGAGGGTTGAAGGGTCTTGGCGGTAGCTATGGCCTCGCTCGTGAAGAAAATAATCAGCACTCCTAAGGCTCCTGCTGCATCGGGTCCCTACAGGTATGCCTTAGCGAGAGGGAGCAGGTCCCTGGAGGGGGGTCTCTCAGGCAGCCCTGGGGGCTGCGGTGAGGGTGCCCCCTCCCCAACGCCCCGAGCAGGGACAGGTCTCCTCCCCAGTAACCCCCCAGGGGCACCTCAGGTCCTATAGCACGGATGGGTCTGCAGTGCTAGCGGCGAACTGCAGCCTGACGGGGGCGGCGGGGGGTCCTAATCGCTTTAGGTGAGGTTTTTAAAATGTCCCTCAAAAAGTCAGTTTGGGAAAATAATTCTGAAGTTAGTGATAAGCAGTGAATGAAAAAAACCGCAAGAGAAAGAATGATTCCTCTCAAGGAAAAAATGCTTGCCTAGAAGAAAGCACGTTGCGTAGGGAAGTTAGCGGCGAGTGCCGACTCTGGAGGCGATGGAAAGTGGAGGCTGAGCCCGACCCAGGACGTGCTTTGACAGTTGGAGAGCTCACTAGATGGGAATTGCAAATCTTTTCTTAGTTTGAACGGGACTGCCAGCAGGTTATAAATGCTCTTCAGTCTAAAAACTAACTGCTGTAAAAATATATAAGACCTTGTTCAACGTTTTCACAAGTAAGTTGTTGCAACAGTTCCAAATGTAATTAAAAAAAAAAATCCCATTTGAATTGGATAAAGGTTTCTCTTTGCTATTTGGGTATGAAAAAATGTTCAATAACTATAGTAGACTCTCATAGCCAAGGTACTGAGGGATTTTTAGCAGGGCATTTTCTAAGAATTTTTACTTCTGCATTCAGGCTTTATTTTCCCAATATAAACACAGACTCTGTTGGTTTAAATTTTTCCACTGATAGCATCTGAGTGCATTCCAGGTCTGGTTTTGTCTCCATTACTTTGAAACTGAACTTTCTGAGCTTCAAACTGTGTGTTCTTTATAGGAATCATAAAGACGGAGAAATACAAAGTGTAGAAGCAGAGAGACATGACATGAAGGTTAATTTCTGTAAACAGTAAACTATTGGTGGATTGCAGCCAGGGGGCTGGCATTGCTTGTAGTTAGGAGAACATCTAACACATGGGAGGGCAACAGTTCTTTGGCTGCACACAAATGCCACTGGCCTAGCCTTCAACATAGCTCTCCACTTCTGTTCTGGATTAACTGCACTCCAACATTTTGTGCTTATTGGTAGTTCTTGATGAAATACTGCTTATTATGCAGCCTGTTAATAGTATGATGGGTCTAACATCAGTAAGTTTATCACTAACTTAGTTTATCAGGTTCCAGGAAACTTGTCAAAGTCCAGTAAGCAAAAGTTGTGCAAGAAGTCTGAGCATGGTACCAGAGGAATGAGGGCTTAAAATGGAATGAAGAATTGGGATGTATGGGCTGCTACCGCCCTTTGGTATGATTTTTGGTGACCTGTTTTTACTGTGGTTTTGTATTTTCTTTACTGCATCCAATTTCCAGTACCTTGAGGTAGGTAGGTAGAGAGATATATAAAAAGACACATATGTGTGAGTGTGTATGTCTATATGTATCTCTCATTAATGCTTTTAAACTTTTTAAAAGGCACAGCAGAGATGCTGTTCATGTATTAATAATCATTTGTGTAAAGAAGATCTGATTAACTTTGCAGTCCTTGTCTTTAAAAAGGGTGCTTCTTAACACCATCTCTCTGATGAATGATGTTCTTCTAACATCATAATGTCCGTCCAGTTATGCACTTAGGTATACTGAAACCTGAATGACTTTAGGCACACACTCAGATCTCTGCTGAATCAGAGATTAATAAGTAACTATGATCGACCCTAGTTGTAGGATACATCAGCAGTTGAAATGTGATTGGGGTTTGTGTAGTTGAAATTTCTCTGAGCTTCACTCATGCATTTGACTGCAGTAGAAGTGTATGCTTTAGCTGGTAAATTGTTAATAGTCGCAGTGAACGGAGGATTCCACTAGTAAGCATACCAAGAGAAGGAAGTTGAGGAGCAGAGAAGAAGACCCAATAAGATGTAGGAGATCTGCCTAGAATGAACCGCCCGTCCTCATTGAAGAGATGTTAGAAGTTCCGTTTATTGCCTATATTAGCACTCTTTTATACAGTAATCCAAGGTTCA
>JAVJGG010000029.1:29768827-29789234 GCA_035590195.1 Aviceda cuculoides | reverse complement strand
CACACCTGCAAACTGGTCAACACACTCCTTAGCTTAGTTTCTCAGGCATGCTTGTCATTCTTTCTTGTTCTCTCAAGAGAACACTGTAATCTTGTCAAGGTCAATATCCTCCCCAGGCCCCTCGCTCCAGCCGAGGCCCTCTACAATAAGACTGTTGCAGATGTTGACCTGGCAGTGGTATCAGAAGGCTTCAGCTTGTTTTTTTCCCCAATTATTTGTGATTTAGGACTGTCAGAAGTCCTTTGTTGGGATGTTTCATTGGGTCATTTGCTTTATAATAAGCAGTACAAGACAATCTCTTTTTTTAGAGAGCTCATACCTCCTCATTGCATGGTTCTCTGCACTTCAAATGGAAACAGAATTTTGTGGTCTGAGGGCCTGTGCCTCAAACAAAGCAGGACATGGTAGGAAAGAAAACAACCAAACACACACACTTCTTTAATTTTCATAAACACATTATCTATCAACAAGACTGCATCAGCTAGAAAACTACTTCATTCACTAGTTTCTGTTCTTTAAATGGTGTAATTTGTAATTTACTCTATTTTTGTTAGTTGATGATAGAGAAAATGATCACCACATAAGATATTTTACCATATCAGATAAATTACTGGCTATTTTTCCCCTTATGAAATTACAGGAGAATGTAAGACAGGGGTAAAGGGAAAGATGGGAGTGATGGCACTGTTTGGATTGCCTAACTGTAATCATTTTATGGAGTCCCTAAATTAGGTTGGTCCCCTATGAAGTCAATGGATTGAGACAATCCAACTGAGTCAATCTCAATTAAGAGAAGAGATGTAATAAAAATGTTCTCTTTCAGAGCCCCTTTCTTTTTCCATTGATATTAAAGGGCTGCTAACCTCCTAATTTAGATAGTTCAGGAAGGTGCCTAACTCTAGTTTGTATAACTTGAGAGGCTTGTTGAACTGTCAAAACAATTTTCTTGTGGAATGGGAAGAGATAAGAAAAACGGTGTTAATACACCGCAAACACTTTCAAAAGAATATTTCTCTAATTTCTTTGCAAAATATTTTTAATTACCAGCTGAAGTGAAGTAAATTATGTCTCTTGCATAATGTTTGCTAGGTAGTTTAAGTCTGTTTTAATCTTTTAATCTCTTTGTGGTAATTAGAGACATTAATAATTGCCAACTCTACTTCAGCAAAAACACACCTGACATTTATATAAAAATGTTTTGTGAATTCTGCATTCTTCAGAATTAACCCAGCCAACAGGTCCCTCGGGTTATTTGGTGGGAGGAGAGTGATTGTTCTGGAAATGGAGTGATCAAGGTGTTGTGCTGACTGGCCAATTTTGTGACTCTGGAGGAATACTGCCAGAGACCTAGTGTGCAGGGTTTCACCTCACAGCTGTAACTCGTTATCATGGTGCCTGTTTGAGAAGAAAAATGTTAAATTTTCTAATCAGTCTTCTTTTGATTTTTCTTTTTTTTTTTTTTTTTCCTTCATTGCTCTGCAGCTGAGATGTAGATGAAAGATATTGTCTACTTCTCAAACTAGGATGGAATATTTATCTGGGCAGGTGCAAAAAATGTGTTTATTTACTCTGCCTCCCCTCCGTGATCTCTGCAGTGTGGAAGCTGTGTAGCTCAGTTTAATGTTTTGTTGCTGCACTTATACCTTGTGCCTTTGTGAGAAAAAAGGTTTATTTCCTAAAAAAAAAAAAAAAAAAGACCTATGCGCTTCCCTAGGTGCCCTAATCCCACCTCTCCCAAAACCATAAGCAGATTGAATGTATGACTGTGTGTACAGACTTGTGTGTGCATAACCTCAGTCCTCTATCTTTCTGAGGTGGTATAACTACTGAAGAAAATGTGAAATGTGCTTTCAAATAGTTAAATGTTTTGATGGGGAAACATTAAACCTAAAATGTCACTTGTGTTTTCAGTCATGCAGTGCTGGTAGACCGAACAATGTACATTGCAGGACAGATAGGTGCAGAACCTGCCACCGGGCAGCTTGTCTCTGGAGGGGCAAAGGAAGAAGCTAAGCAGGTAAGATGTCTTCTAGCAATAGACTTTTAACGGAGTTGGCATGTGTTTAGTTAGACATGGACTTATGAGAAATTGAAGAGATCTAGAGGGCACATTTCACATCCTCCAAGATGAGGGAAAAGCAGGAGGAAGTCCTTCCATCCTAACCCTGTCACTTTCCACCTGAACAACTAGGAGGTCAGGTGAGGAATCTGTATTTCATGTAGGAAAGTAGGAAAGGATCGGTGCTTGTAACAAAGATTCAGATCCCAGTAAAAAACCTGCCTTGACTCAGGGGAAGATTGTTCCCCCAGCAGCAAAGAGGTGATGTGAGGTAATAGGATGAGATGGAGCTGCATCATGCATTTACATCTAATGAATGGGTGGTTTAATATTTGTGGTTTATTAGAAGCTCCCTTTTAATTTTTTATTTTGCTTACCCACTGAGGACTGTTGAAGATTTGCTGGGTGAACTTATAGCATAACATGGACGTAGCAAAGATACAACTCATATATACATACTTACCTAAATACAACCCTGCTGATAGTTAAAAGATTTTTGTCTCATTTTTCTTTAGGCTCTAAAAAACATGGGAGAAATCCTGAAAGCTGCAGGCTGTGACTATGGCAATGGTAAGTGCTGCTGTGATGGTGGCAAACAAGTGGTTGTTTTTACCTGGATTAAAAAAAAAAAAGAAGAAATAATCTTTAAAAATAATAAAAAAAAAGCTGTTTCTTAAACATTCAGTTGGTATCAATAGCTGGAATAAACAAAAGGAATCATGAGTCTGGGTTAAAAAATAAAAGAAATAAATCAATGTGCAGGTCTTTGTGATGGGTATCAATGGAACACTGCCTTTCACCAAAAGTTTTTGTTCATGGTACTAATATTTTAACTCTAACTAGGGAAGCTCAGGTATAGACAGAGCTGCAACTGACTACAGGTATTTTAAGCTTCCTAGGCTTTGCTCTAGGTAAAAGCAGGTTTCTATCTATGGTGTTAGTATTCTAGGCACTTTCAATACTTTTTTGGGGGAGGATTCTAATAGTGGAGCCAAACCAGGATTAATGCTGGCTTGGGCAGCCATGGGTAAAAAATTCTAGCATAGACTATATTTTCAGGCCTTTTAGGGACTTTTTAGGGTAGCAGATATTACATATGATATAATCTATTGCCAACAATTGGCTGAGAACAGCTTTTTTAATAGACCTGCCTATCAGTCGTGTACCTCTTGGAAGAATTTGGCTTAGAATGAAATTTAAACCAGATATTTTCAGATATGGTCAGGAATGTCTAATTCCTTAAAGTTTTGTTACGTACTAGGTATACAGATTTTTTTAGGTGGTTCTCTAGGTAGTAGCTCTAGTGGTCAATATCCATTTGCAAAACTTTTCAAAATGCTTAGAATACTTGAGGGAAATTTATGAAAGAAAAGGAAGAAATGCACTGAAGATTTTGAACTTTTGTGTACAAATCAGAGGTCTAAAATAAATGCGGTTATGTAATTTCTAGTTGTGAAGACTACGGTTTTGATGGCAGATATGAAGGACTTCAATGACATTAATGATATTTACAAACAATGTAAGTAGATCTTTTGTTTCTGTTTTACCAGTATGGCTTGTGGAACAAATTATGTTCACAGTAAGCAGAATGTTTTAATGACTCAGATGATGTAGTTCCAGATTCTTTTAAGATTCCAGTAGAAATAAAGAATTAAAAAAACCCCAAAATTTAATTTGCAAGCACCAGATCAAGCACAGCCTAATTTCTTGTGAATGTGTCCTACCATCCCACTAATTCACTGTCATGTGAACATCAGCTCCTGCTATCCCTATAGGTTGATCTTCCATGCCTTTTTAACTTGATAGATGCTGTGTTGTCCCTAATAGAATTCTACTGTAGGCAGCCTTCAAATGCTTAATTTCAGATTTTGTATCTCCATTTCTTTAACATCTATTTGTATCTTTGAATGATTTGTGGGTTATTGTTATGGGGCAGGGCTCATTTTTATACAAGGATGAGCCACACTGCTCCACTTAAGAAAAAAACAGAATAATGCTTGCTTAATAAAACTGAATGTAGACTGAAAAAGGTGATTCCAATGAGCCATGTTGTGCATAAGAATTAGGGCAAGTATGCACATAAGTTCCTTATTTACGTGGCTTCTAATTAGATAGCAACATCTGGTCTCGAATGCAGTCTTTTATTGATGAACTATCAACACAGTCTTCTGCATGTCAAAATGGAATTGTGTGTGAGTTTAAGCAGGGTAAAAACAGACCAGCTGGATACTTAGTTACTTGTTGCTTCCTACCTGTAGTTCAAGAAAGCAGTTGTTGCTGTTCTTTGGCTGGACCCTGAAATTACCATTTCTAAGCTTAGTGTTAACTCTCACTAGTAAAACTTTAATTTAATTATCCAAATTCCTTGGAAGTGTTCAAGGTCAGGCTGGACGGGGCTTTGAGCAACCTGCCCTAGTGAAAGATGTTCTTGCCTGTGGCAGGGGGGTGGGTTGGACTAGATGATCTTTAAAGGTCCCTTCCAACTGGAATTGTTCTATGATTGTATACATTCAGCTCATATATCCTTACCGATATACCCTTCCCCCCACTTGCCCACCCACCCCGTTCTTTTAATATCCTTGAGCGCCAGGCCTAATTGGGCATGGAGGAATAGGTCAAGGGCCTATTTTTCCTCTGCCTTCCTTTGATATAAGTAAGGCTGGCCCCCTGTTGACTTTATGCAAATCTGGGATCTTTGTTCATGACTCTTTTGGCAAGGGACGGTTTCTCCCTCTTGCTCTTTTTTGTGAAAGACCCCACTCCCTAGTGTTTGCAATTGGATGATCACCATTTTGATTTATTCTTTCTTTTTCAGACAAGTTGGTGTTAAGCCCATGCAGTGTCAGCAGAATGCAAGTTATCACTGGCCACTAGATCACAACAGTAGCTGTTTTCTTGGTGATGAATGGTAGCTTGCTGAGATGTTAGAGCAGTCAGTGACCAAAAAAAACCAAGGGGGAAACAATAGCTGGCACAGGAGATTATTTGACTTGTAGCCTTGAACCTAAAACTGTTCCAATGATTGCATTTTATACAGATTACTTTGAACTGTGTTTTATCAAGCAAAGTTAAGTGATTGGTGGATGTTTCTGTTTAAATTACAGTTTTCAAGACAAACTTCCCAGCCAGAGCAGCCTATCAGGTTGCTGGTTTGCCCAAAGTAAGTGTCACTTTTCTGCCTACAAAAAAAAATAATTTCTGAAATTTCTTACTTCTGAAGCATTCTAACAGCTTTTCTTATTCTAGAATAGCTTCAGCTGCAATTATTTTAATGAAGACTCTTAAGTATTTAGTTTTTTTCTAAGTATACCAGTCTTATTCCCACATATAAGATACCTGAATAGGAGAGATATATTTCTTTATGGTAGAAGAGGGCTACAACCCTAGAAATAAGGGGTTATGATACTTAAGTAAGAGTAAAGTGAATTTTCAATATTACTTAACATTGCTAAATTAGATTATACTTCTGACAGTTGTATTACTCGCTCAAATGTCACTCTGTTCTTACAAGCTTGTGTTATACATCCAATCGCTTCATAAAATAGATAAATTCCTAGTACATTTCTTCATTGTTTTCTCACAGGGTGCCAGAGTTGAGATTGAAGCTATCGCTATTCAGGGACCTCTCCAAGATGCTTCAGCCTGACTATAAAAGGAGACTGAATATTCTGTGACAGCAGTTTTAGATTTAATACTTCTCCCTGACATCCTATTCCTACAATTGGCTACCAGCAGTTACATACAGTTGAAATCTAAACTTACTGAGGATGGGTGCTTTCTTCTGGATTGTGGCCTTGGATCCTCTGAAATAGGAACTTACACTAAGTTGTCTGCTGGCAAACCCTGAAACCTGTGGGAGTCCTCCTAAAATCAGCTGAGGTTGATTGCAGGACAGGGCCCTTACTTTGTGGCTGTGACTGGATATTCAGATATTGAAGTACATGTTTGGGTGAATGTATGACAGTTACACTGTGGGTGATCTGGACATGGAAAGCTGTAATGATTTGTAATAGTAGGTCTTTAGTAGTAAGAACGAATTACAGAAATGGGAAAACAGAACACTTGAATTGTTTAGCGTATGTCTTCACTTTTGTGATTTGGGGAATTTTGCTGTCTGTTTCTGAACTGTCTTAAGCTCTTTCTTTACAGAATAGATTACTGTTGAGACTCACATTTTTTTCATATGGAAGCAATTGCTTAAGAAAGTTAATATTAATTTCAGAAAGAAGAGAATTATGCTTTTCTGAAGTAAAGTGCTAACTTTATAAATCAGCTGTAAATTAATCTCTGCCTGTAACCTTTTTCATAATCTTTTTCATAGCAGTTTAACTTTGACTGTCTTTTGATTTAAAACAAAACAAAACCAACCAACCAAACAAAAAAAGTCCTGTTTAATGAGAATAAATGATAATTGCATCTGTAAAACTGTGTCTGTCTGTTCTGGGAACAAACTTTTCCGGATCATGCTTTGGTACTCAATTACAAAAAAAGTCCCTATATTGCTTATTCAATAACAAATAATAAACCAAAAGAATAGGTTTATTATCTATCTCCTAATAGCTAAGGATGAAAATAATCCTCCAAGACAGGAAGTTTTCAGCTACCATGGCATTACAGTTCTTGGCATTTTTCTCTCTGCCATTAAGGACAGAAGCATCTGCTTGATGGGGTGATTAAGCAATATTGAAAAATCAGACTGGTCATGCTAGTAAGTTACGCCATCCCTCTGCATTTATCTTCTAACCAAGTAGAAATGGATACCGTGTTTTTAAGGAGCTAGTTTGAAAGTTGGCTACCTCATTGTAGAGTTGATTCCCTGTCTTCCCACAGCCATGTGACTACGCACAGTATTGGTTTATTGAGGCGGAAACAAGCAGAAATTCTTTTCTGTTATAGCCATCTGCCTCAACCATCTTTGTTTTGCTCTATTCTGTGAATATGGCTGTCCAGTTATGTATGGGATGCTACTGTCACTGTATCTTCACTTCCTTTGTGTAGCAATTAAAACTAGGGATATATAACATCTTGGAGAATGTACAGTTTCAGTGGCAGAAACATGTACCTGCTTTATCAAATGTACCTGAGAGGGAATCCTGTAGGCTGCTCCTTCCAGAGGCTGCTGTTTGTATGGCAGAGTACCATGACAGTGCTTCAGAAGCTACCTCTAGTCCCATCTTGTGTGACCAAACTCAGGCAAATTTGGTAAGCCGCAAAAGCGGCTATAGTATAGCAGGAAGAGGGCATAACACTGGTTTGCAACAGGTTAAGTCACAATATTGTGGGTTCAGCTGTCCAACCACTCAAATCCAAACTTCACTTCTCCTGCATATGTATCATTTGTCTTTTGTGTATAATGCCTACTGATGATCATCTCACACACTTTTAATCAGTTAATGATTTTCATATGGTAAGCATGCAAGAAAAATGCAATCTGGCAGCACCATGTCGCTGTCTACCTTTGCATGACACATGCAGATATGCCTTGTCTGAAAATCCCCCTGTGTTCAATACCACAGCCACATTGTGTGAATCATCTTCCATCCTTGGATAAACTGTAAGTGTCCCACTTGTGGTTTCTTACCTTCCTGCTTGTCAGCTGTGCTTTCGAGCTCTAGTTACTTCAGTTGTACTTCTGTGGTAACTACATTTTGTATTTTTCATGCATTCCTGGTATCGCTTTAGCATACACCGGAAGGGCAGTTGGAAAGTTGTGAGAACAGTCAGCCCTATTTACCCCTTCCAGATGGGATGTGGAGTGGCTGTTTCTCCTGCTTTTTACTGAGTTTCTAAATTGTATCTTTATAGAAAAAAGATTAATAACGAGATTATCACAGCAAGTATGTCACATGTATGGATTTTTTTACAGCATTATCTTGCTTTCCTTTGACAAAATGGAAGATATTTATTTTTCTTAGAAGCAAGATAATGCTTTCAGTATTTCAAACGGTGAACCTCCAAGCAACAACCTTTGAAAAGTACCTGACTTTTCTGCATGTAAACTTCCTACACATAAACTTTATTAGTCTTGGCTTCTGCTCTTGTTCTCTCTCCTTGGCTATACTATTAATGTCTCTTATGCTCTACAGGTCAGAGTCAGGAGGCAATCCCACCTAAGAAAAAACATGATCAGGCCTGTTAGGAAGGAGCTAGTACTAACGTGAATATGACTTTCTAGGAAACACAGAGCAAATGTTGGTTCACTTTGTCAGTTTAGAGTAATGTAACTGAATGGAGTTACATTTAGACAGATTCCTAATTTATATTTGTGTTTCTCTGTTACAACCTTGCTCACATATAATTACTTTGTTGGCTTGGCATGTATTTCACTTATTTGTAGCTGATCAAGTTAAAGTTCACCTTCCCCAGAATTCAGTAGTGTTGAACACGAGGTAAGTTCAGTCTTGTATAATCGCTGCGGTTATCTCTTCTTACCTCTCATTTTTCACTGCCTTACTTGTGCTATGCTGCCTCTTTGCCAACCTTGAATCTAGCACTAGATGGCAGTTTTGATATGTTTTTTTGTGTGCTGACTTGTCCATTTACTGATGCTAGTTCTTCACAGAACTCCTTTGGGTGACCTCACTGTTACAAAGGGGTGTGAATACACCATTGTTTTCCACAGTAAGGTGCAGTCTGAGACTGAAATGTAAGTGAAACACCTGAAAAAATCCATGCTGGATGCAGCTAAGAAGACACAACACGTTACTTCCATTAAAAATATTTCTATCAATAAGTAGGTGCCATTCCGAAAAATGATTCTTTATGATCTTTATGATTCTTTAGCTTTTAGCTGGGGACCAGCTGCACAGTTTCTTGAATGGCTCGGGTTTAAATATGTATTCTTCAGGTACAGGAATTCTAGAATAACTGAAATAAACTCACTTATTTTCAGCTATAACGTAGCAGTTCTCAACATAAATGATCAGCCTTCCTTAGAGATGTTTAAAACTTTTATTTTTTAAGTAGAGATATATTATTTGATTCTATTCTTTAAAACAAAAAGGCTAAGCCCTATAATTCTCCAATATGAAAAGCAAGTATGGGTATCTCTTAGGTCTCAGTTCAGCAAAGTACACAAACATTTAATAAATCCTGTTTTAACTAGAGATAAGTTAAACTTAGCTTTTTTTTCGTTTGCTAGACTGAGCCGCTAGCATGCAAAATATGAAGTTGTAATTCAGCTTGTGGCATTCACCATTTAAAATTTGTTTCAATTGCATGTAACTTAAAAAACCCAAAAACCACGCCAAAAAAAACCCCAAAACCAAACAAAAAAACCCCCAAACCAACCCCCCAAAAGTCCTTTATTTCTGTGACAGTAAAGTAATACATAAATTTGCATGTACTACCAGGTGTTTCTTTTAGTAGGTTTTTTTTCTTCTTCTTCAAATGATTGTACTCTCTACAGGTTAAACAATGCAAAAATAAAGTTCAGTACCTAGTTTTATTAAACATTTTTTCTCTGTTAAAGTACATAACCAAACTTAAACTGCCCTAACCTTCTGCTACAAGCACCGTGCTCTTGCTGCAGTTTTTACCTGAAAGCAGTTCTGCATTGAGTGAAAGAGCCAACCCTCACCAGCCAGATTGCCAAGTGTCTTATGGGATCCTAGCACAGTGTGCATATGTGTCTGCATAGAGCCGACAGGGTGCAAATTTAACCTCTTCTAGAGCTGTGTTTATTGGTAATTGAAACAAAATTCGTACTAGAACTTTATTGTTAGCTTGGAAGTTAAGTTTGTTCCTTCAAGTGTCCTGCCCAGCACTCCCTGCAGCATGGAACAATTACTTCTATCTTGGATGAAGTTAAGGGCTGAAGATTGTCTAACTTTTGATAAACATTTTTGAACATTGTTTTGCATTTTGATTACATTTAAAAAAAAAGGGGGGGTAGGGGGGAGGGCAATATACCTTGGCTTATGCTTGGAGCATATCCTCTTCTCAGCCTTTAACATGAGAAAACTCTTTGATCCACAGACCAATTTCTGCCCTTGGCAACCTCTGTGATGTCCCAGGTTTGCAGAGGCAATTAACTGCATGTATTTTGGCCCTTTATGCATAGTACATGCTTTGGTAGCTTACAGACCATGAATACTAAACCCCAGTGTATTTCTCAAGGTAGGGATGCTCAGCATACATATAGCAGCCACATTCTGATCTTGTGGTAGTTTAGGTGATTTAACATTTCATGTTTAACATGGAGTCAAGCATATTTCATCTTTTAGAAAGGAAAAGGAAAAATAGCTTTCACATGTTATAATTACAGAATATGTGAGGACTGAAGACGACTGAGAAGGGCTGATGCTGTTGAGTCATTGACTGGCTTATATTCCTCTGGTTTCCATTAGCATTGCTTAATGGCCTGAAAAAGTTGAATGCTGAGGTAAGAACATATATTGTCATCTGTCTTCCTTGTAACAACAGTGGTAGAAAGAGTGACTCTGAGGTGAGCAGGTTATCTTGACCCCCTTGTATCTTCATATTTTATTTCCAAGTGCAGCCTCCTCTGTTGATATTAATATTGCTGATCTCTGTCACGGAACTCTTCTTCGTTTATGCTTTAAAATTGTTTAATATAGCTGGTCAAACTGCAACTCGTGATCTAACACACAACTTGCAAGCAGTCAGTGTGGCTCCCCTGCTGATTTAATCTCCTGTGTTTGGGAGCAGGGCTGTGCTGGCACCGGCGCTGGTAGCTGAACCAAATTACCAGCTCACAGGAGGAAACCAGCCACGCGATGCAGCCCATGAAGGCAGAAAATATTGGGGCATCCTGGGCCCTGGCTGTACACCCAGCCCAGTCCTGTATCACCCCAGGGAGTTCTCATCCCACTCAGTACCTGTTCCCCCACTCCTCAGCTCTCCAAAGTGCATGGTATGTCTTTCATGCCTTTTTGTCATGGAATGATGTGGGTATGCGGACAGAAACTTTTACTACCTCTGTTTGAATTTTTAATTCCCACTTTAATGTCCATAGATTTTTAATAGAACTAGCTGCTCATTTTAACTTCTCTATTATAGAAGGCTAGTAAAAATTAAAAAATAAAACTCTGCAACATCCACCTAGCAAAAAATCCCTAAAAAAAATCCCAAACTATGCATTTTAGTTCTAAAAGTTCATGGTGTTGCCTATGGGAAGTCGACCTTAAATGAAGCTGACATGTTCGTAAGAGTGCTGATAAGCAGAAAACCTTAGATTTAGTGAGATAGCCCAGGAATATCAGCTTACACAAAAGGCTGATAGGCTAAGGATATTAGTTAGATTGTTTAATACAAACCAAAGTCAGCTGGAGTCAGATGTGCACCTACAGCACAAAATTTAGCTATTAGAGGGGATCTGCATAATTTTCTGGTGACAGTAAAAATTTTTGTGAAGTCCTTTTGTACAATAAAGCTAAGAGAACAGCAACATGTGCTTGCCCTTTTTAGATAACTGACCTTTTCTCCACATTCTACTTCCTTATGCTAGAGAATCCTGTAAATACAGTCCCCAATAATATATAATATATAGTCCCTTTGCAACATTCACCGTCAGAATGAATTTCTACTCTCTATCTGATCTGTAACACCAGTTAGATTCAGGACCCATTTTCACAGGAAATTTGTTTGAAAGCTTTGCCACTCACCTTCAGCTCCAAAATGATTATTTAGCATTTTGGAAAATAACCCAGACAGTCCCTGATAGCATACCTCTCCTGGAGGACAGCACTACAGGGACATATAATAGATGACCTCTCCTTTGGGAACAGGCTTATATATGTCTCTGGTTAGAAATCTGTTTTAGAAGCCACAAATGTGTATGAGGAACACACAGCTAAAGACAGGCTATTAATCATCATGAATGTTAACAGCTGTGAAGTTATCTTTATATTTTAAGTGTGACAGGATTTATAAGACTAAAGCTTCCTACTGATAGTTAAAAATGCCCTCTTCTCCCTGTTTTTGCAGAAGTCATCACATATATTGTACTACTAGCCTTTCAATAAATTTATGTTTAAAAATGGAGAGTGAGCAGCAGACACCCACTTGGGTCCTGGACACCTCACCCTGTATATCTTTCCTTTTCTGGAAAACTAACCTCTGCATTTAGTTACAGCCTGGTAAATGGGCACTTTCATCTGCCAGTCCTCTACGTGCTATACACTTCAGCAGCACCATACACTGATAGTCCAGGTGCTCAGAGAAATTGCCTGCATATTACCGTTAAAAAAAAAAGCTACACTGTATTCTTTATCCTATATAATGCTGGTTGAAAGTTTCAAAGTTTGAAAGTTAGTTATCTGAACCTGGAAAAAATCCTAATTGAAAACTGAATGGTTATACTGCCATTGGAAATTTAGCCTGTGGAAGGGAGGTGAAAGTGCAGGTATTTCAAACACTTGAAGTCTTGGCAGCTTGACTTCAAAAAATAGATATTATATAAAATATTTTCTGTTGCCTCTTATTCATGTTTGTGGCTTGTGGCTCAATCCATAAAGCTTTTCTGTTTTCCCAACCCAACAAAATTTAAAAACGTTCATGTGTACAGAAGAGCAGGCCCAAGAAGAGGATGATCATAGAGACATAACTTCTATTCCTTGTTATTAGCTGTCTCTGAAACACACAGAAAAAATTAATTTAACAATTAATTGAGGGTACAACTTGATATTCACTAAATCTTACAGGAATTCAAAGTGAAGGTTCCCTGGAAGCATCACAGGATGAAGGGGGTATCTGCTCTTCTCCCAGATCTGTAAGGACGTTCTGTGTGGACCTGGAACAGCCACAAGCAGCCACTGGCTCTGCTTCCTCTTCCCCCATCCCATTCACACACAGCCTTCCTCTTACAGACATTAACATCACCTATGTGAAATCCAGTTACGCCGCAACAGTTTTATGCTCCTCCCCACCCTGCTGCCTTTTCTCTTAACGACTTTTGAAATCACTAGATAATTTCAGTCATGTTTGACACAGAGGCAGAGGTCTCATGGACACTAAACCTTCAATAAGGACAAGAGACTAAGGGCATAAACTCGAGTACAGGATATTACATTTAAATGTAAGAAAACTTTTTTTTTTTTTTTTTTTACACTGTAAGGGCAATTGACCAGTTGGAACAGGCTGCCCACAGAGTTTGTGGAGTCTCCATCCTTGGGGATATTCAAAACCCAACAGACAACCTGCTCCAGCTGACCCCGCTTTGAGCAGGACTAGTCAATCTCCAGAGGTACCTTCCTACCTCAACTATTCCATGATAAAGTATGGTTGAGGAACTGCACCCAGCCCCTGAAACTACATGTGTTGGCCATCAGCAGCTGAGAAGCTATGAGTCTTGCTGGCTTCCTTGACAGCTAAGAGATGGTGCCTGAGGTGATGATTGGCAGAAATCAGAGTGTCATACCGTCCCAGCTCAAAGTACTTCTTTCCCAGCCAGAAGACCCTGCGAGGATAGGTTGGGAACATCAAAACATGGGCTTTCCTTGTAGTGAATGGTGGTATTCCACAAGGCTGGGCAGGGAACACAGGGAAGGTGGGAGTTTTGCACAGGAATGCAGGTGACGAGAGAGATGTCCAACTGCAGTGACTCTGTGACAAAGTGTCTGACAGATAATTTGCATGAACATTGCTAATGTAATGTGAAAAAAAAATTCCCTTTAGTGGTTTTGAATTCAGCACACACAGTGTGTCACTGAGCATTCCCTTGTTCAGAGATGAACCTCAGCTACCTTCAGAGCACTGTTTATTTTGCACTAGGACCAGCTCATATCCTCCTAGTCGTACCCTCTCAGAGGCAAGGCTCTGAATGTTTTTGACCTCTCTCAAAGTAAGAATTTTTCCATTCCCTTTAGCGATCTTGCTTCCCTGTCCCAAATCTTGTTTTAGTTCTTCAATATCCTTTCAAGATGGAAGAATTCCTCCCTTACACAACAGCATCCCAGATGTAAATGGTCCCTGTTCTGTTCTTAACATTGTTTGCTCTTCTTGCCTACAGCTGTTCTCTGAGCTGTCTGCATCAGTACACTCCTATCATCTGGAAAGCATTACAGACATAGAAGCAGGGCTGCTCTTCCTGCTCCCTTACAAAACTGTTGGGGAGAATATTGTCAAGGCAGGCAAATGTAGAAAGTAAGTATTTCAATAAAGCTGTAATCATCACATGATGAAATCTCTTACTCTTCAGTTCTTTGCAAAAGCATAGGGGCAACACATTAAAAACAAGCTGAATGAATAAACTTTTTCAGACTATGGCATAAATGTAAAGATCCTGCAAGAGCACAGTTGCCAACAGCCAACAATAGCTTGTCTTTCCAGGCTAGCTTAAAAGGTAACAATATAAAGGTGATCAACTGTTAAACAGATAAGAATCAAAGGGAGGTGAGTGCTTTTTTTCTTGATCACTGCCTATCTGATTCTACTTCAGTAATCACAAGGTCATAAAGGCACATATGCCTTGACCAAACTGGTTGACCACCACCCTCCTGGTCTTCCAGACTGCAGTACTCATGCTGCAAACCACTTTTCTTAGTCCTGTAGCACAGGTGGAACATGCTGGCTCACTGCTGTCAGCTCAAAAGCCTGAGCATATACTAGCACTGGGAAGGAACCAAAGACCATCCCAGGTGTAAGAGGTTCATTTGGAAGTCGCAAAAGGTGCTGGTGTAAGATACATCCCACCCTTCCTGCTGAAGCTGTCCTCTTCTGAATTAGAGAAATACTCACTAGCCCAGAGAGATTTTGACCATGATTGCATAGACCAGTGTTTAGGAGGGAGGGGAGAGGGGAAAAGTGGTTTCAGCTATTGCAGTAATGTTCACTGGGGGAAGGGAGGAGGTGTCAGCATTGCCTGCTCATCCTTTTCCACATTCCAGCAATAGCACCAGGTAACCACTGCCTTCTGGTGCATGTGAACATGCAATAGGTTTTTATTTTCCAAGACTGCATGTTACAGTCTAGCATTCTCCCCAAAGAGGGATAATTTAACACCGGTAAGACTCATGTGTTATATAAAGACAACCCACGTAAAAAGCATGACTCCCAGTTGGTTGCTTCCAAAAATATCTCTTAATGTAAACAAAAACATTTATGACTCTCTTGTGTTAAATTGCAGAAAGCAGCTGTAGAGCGGCAGCGGGATGACAAGATGTGCTTATTAAGGACAGCACAGTCTTTTCTGTCTCCTAAACAATAACCTGTGCAGTCCTCCCCTCCTCTGTCAACATACCCATCTCTGTCGCTGCTGCACTATCCACAGCTTCTCCTGTTTCGTCTTCTTTTGTTTCAGGCCCTCCGCTTACTATCTCACTGAGCAGCTCAGTTTCCACCTGTTCTCCTGTCTCACCTGGGAACGGTAACCATGGAGATCAAATTAGGATCCACTGAGAAAAGCACCAAGTGCCCCAGCTCCTTTCTGTAAACCTGACTTGGCTTTGTCAGCTCTCCAATGTCCCTTACCAAAGTACCCCTGAATGAATCTATAGGGAACAAACAGGATGCTCCCAGTGACTTTCCATCATCTAGCTACATGCGTGCCTCACGCCCATAAAGTTCTCCTGATGCTTTCACAAAATCCCCTTGATACTCTATTCAATACACATCATGAGTACTATTTCTGTTCACATTATTTTTCCTGGATTTTTATTTCATATATGTGAAGTTTTATTTGCAATTAGAACAAAACAGAAACAGAAAACATGGTAACATGCTAGTCTGGCTGAAACTGTGCTCTCCCTGGGAAGCTGCTACCTAATTAATTTACTCACACAGCTACTGAAGAACAACTGAAAGCAGAACAAATGCTAAGTATCACATGCACCACAGCATAAAAATGGAAGGTCCCTTCTTCATCATGTGCTTCCTGGAAAGATAATGCACACAAGATATTACTTCTAGCTTGGAACAAATAGGAGCAAAACTCTTTTTCCCAAAAGCCTTGTTCACTTGCCCTGCAAGCAGCATGAACCGCTTGGCGGTCAAAGCCCCACAGTTGATCTTCAGGTAAATGGTCAATTGTAAATGTGTTTCCATGGACATGAGGTCCTACCACAACGTTCAGGGTGTACTGCTCTCCCTCCAGCACTACACCCTGAAGCTTAGAAGTGGTGATTAACGAAACTGGAGTTTCCAGCTGGGCGAGACTATGTGTTTTACAGATGAGCATCCAGTCATTGACTGCTTACATAAAATGAGACTTTATTCCAAAGGACAGATGCCCATTTTATTTAGAGAAAACCTCAAAATTATTTTGTGGAGAGACACAGGAGAGGACAAGCCAACCGCTATGCTTAGCTACTGGGATGCAAAGAGTCAGATTTATATAGCCACTTCAGAGACGTGTACAGCAAAGCCACAGGGTTAGTGGTGGTGCATGTAATCGGCTCTGGGCTTCACACAGATCAGTCCTTCTCCTGCATCTTGCACTTCCTCAAGGCAAATGTGGAGTGAAGAAGGCTGCTGATACCATGTTTCCTTGCAGAGAAATACTTCTCACGTGCTTCACCTGCTTATTCCCTGAAGAAATGCTCCCCCAGGAATTATCTGATTCCCCACTGAGATTCTTTGTACCATTTAGGAGAAAACCAATTCCTCCTGTGAAGTGTTCACCTTCTGCATGTGCAGTCCTTGGGAGACACACGTCCTCCAGGTGCTAACCCAAAGATGAGCACAGCCTGCAAGCTCTATGAACAAGCACACCTCCTGCTAAAAGTCCCTCTCACAGCACATGGAAATACCTGCCGTCTCAGACACCACTGCTTCCTCATGCAGCCTTCCTCCCCAGCTAGTCATCCCCAGACATTTTTGGAAAGCCTAGCCCTATGTCCCTCCACTATTACTTCTATTCTGCTTGTATAGTAGCCAAACTTCTAGGGCAGACTGTACATGCCGAGGGTGCATCAAAGAGATGCTTTTTCTTCTACAGTCAGGCAAGCACCCTCCAACTTCACATGCATAGGGACAGTTGCTTTTTAATTAATACATATGACTAAGTAATAGAGCCTTTGGTCTCTACAGATATTAAGGAACATGTCTGAGCTACACAGAAACACATTTTAAATGAGGGGTACGGTGGGGCATTTTACCTGGTAAGAACAAAAAGGACATGAAATGAAATAGCCAAGATAATGACTGGAAATGCTGATTAAATTTATTACAGCTTAGACTTACTAGTCTGAGTCTTCCCCAGCCATGTTCTTCTACGCCCCACATTGTACAGACTCCCGGGACCGAGTTCTGACTCCAGAAGCTCATGCGAGGCTCTCAGTAAAGCCAAAACGGCCCACACACAAGACCCTGGAGGCAGAAGTTGGTGTCCTGAATTTATGAAAGCACAAATATTACCCTCAATGAGGTGGTCCTCTTCAGTAACATGTACTTTCTCGATGATTTCCACTACAGGGTTGTCACTGCCCTCCACCAGCCCACTGTCCTCTGCTCGTCCTGGCGATGGTGCCCCAGCATCTTCTCCCGGTGCTGGATGTGAAGGCCCATTGCTCTCGTCTCGCCACGCTGACGGCAGCTCAGAGCTCTCCTCCACTCCTGCAGGCAGGGGCTCAGTGCCCTCCGGCTCCTCCCTTTTACTGACCGAATCGATCTTCCCCTCTACGGCCAGAATCACGGCTGCAGCCTCCTCTCCTGGCAGATGCCCGCCCGGGTTTGTCTCCTCAGAGGTAAGACTCACATCCTCTGCTGGGTCCAACTGCGTTTGGTCAGCTATGGTTTCATGATCATCTGCAGTCAGGGTGTTTTCACCTGATGATGCTTTTAGTTATGGCAGGGCAAGGAAAGAAAAAAGAATTACAGATGGTTGGTGAGTGGGCACATAAGCTAGATGAGAACTAGACCCACAGGGGACCACACAAGCATTACCTGTCAAAGAGGTCCCACCTGGCTATGGAAAATACTCCTTCAGAGGTCTGCTGCTCTTACACATATCCAATAGAGGATGGTGCTGCTCTTACATTAACAAAAATAGTGTTGGCTTGAGGCACATCATACATTTTTATATGAAGAGACCTGACCTGTTTACAGGTCAATGTCCTATTACATTTTGCCTTGCGGATCTGAAGTGTGCAGAAGGTTTGTTGGTGATGGCACGCTACGCAAGGAAGCACCTTTTTCTGCCCCAAACCAAACACAGAATCAAGATGCCGAGAAGGAGGGAGCTGCTGCCCTGGGCCACATGTGGGAAACTGCTGGTGGTGCCTCCGGGTGGGCCGAATGAAAAACACCAAGAACTTTCTCATCCCGGAGGGTGAGCAGTGCCCATTTCTTAAAAACCTGTTTGACTGTCTTTTTAAATACTAAACCACCATTCATAGTATGCTTTGTCTAACAAAACATTCAAGAACAGGAAGCCTAAACGAATTAAAACTTCCACTTCTTTTGTCTTTCATCAGCTTATTGGATAAGTAAAGCAATGGGCCATTTTGGCAGACAAAATTTATGAATAAAGAAATGGCAAAATTACTCTGACAGGTATTTAAGGATGAAAGTTGAAGACTCAAAATGAGCTATACCAACCTCTCAGACTGACTTAATAACTTCCTGATTAAATTCAATTTGACAAGAGCTTGTACTTAACCTTCTCTAAAGGAATGTCAGGATGAAAACCCTACGAATTCATGTAAAAAATCTGTTCAGATAATAATTACAAAACTGGAAAAAATTGTATTTTCTGAGACAATGATGATTGCAGTGTCAAAGCCAGTGAGCAGAACCGTATGATACTTCAAACACACATAGAAGAACAGCAAAAAAATGTAATACAACCTGCTCTTAAAACAGCTGCTTGAATATTGCTGCTCTTAAGACAACTTCACAGTTCTTTTGAGGCATTCAAGCAAAACACTGCCCCAGCAGGCGTCACCTAGTTAGCGTGTGCCTACAGACCCAGGGAAGGACGGCTGGGCCAGGAGAAGAGCAAGAATAGGGAATCTGGACTGTCAAGACAGACAGAAAGGAACTTTGACTACGGAATGTGTAAAATCCCATTTGCACCAGGAACCGTAAAATCATCCAAGGTCCACCCAACCCCTCCAAATTCCCAGAGGTATAGCTATTTATAATGCAACTGAAAAAAACGGAGGTAAGCTCAGCTACGCACACCAGACCACAGGCCCTCCGAGGGCAGCACCCTGCCTCTGACAGCTGCCGAGGGGCAGTGGAAGGGGCAGAGGGACCCAGCCCACGGGGATGGGTTTCAGTCCGTCACTGGACATTCCTCTGTGAACCTGCCAAACCCCTTTTCGATTCATTTACACTCTTAGCCTCCACCATGACCTGTGGCATTGAGGCCTACAGCCCACTTACCCCCCCTGTACAACATATTCTGGCTGGTTTTAACTCTGCTGCTAGTCATTTCACCAAGTGATATAGCTCTTGTGTTACAAGAAACAGCCAATACGTTTCCCTGTTTACCTTCTCTAGACCTCTGTCACACCTTGTCTTTCAGTCACTCCTTTTCCTAACACAAAGCTCAGCGTGAAACAGATACCAAATCAGAATAACAGCAAGCAAGTCTTAAACTTAAGCTACTCTAAGGAATGACTAAAAAAAGCAGTGTATGTTCAGAGACCAGAGATTTGATCTATTCACATTTTATTTTTTGTCCCTTTAGACACTTCTCATGCCTTCACCTTGCTTAGTACCAGGTGAACAGGGAGCATTTAAAACCTGCAGACAGAAATCAATGAGCCATGAAAACTAGCATGTTACACAGAGTTTTCAATTAGTGTTACCAGTAAAAGAAACAATTCAAACCCATTATTACTAGGTTTCTCCTGCAGCTCCTATAAACACCAGCCCTGTAACTTCCAGCTAGCCCTCTCTTCATCAGGATGTTTTATATAAATTGGATTATAAAATACTGCCATGCAATGCAAGACCTGCACTGCTGGAAACCCTGGAAGCATTCCTCTGCTCTCATCTAAAATGCAAAGAATTCTCTAATATGGAAAAAATAAATCCTCTCAGTAATCTGTTCAATACTTTTAACCCCAAGAAGAATGAACATCATGTGGCAGTCAACATTCCTAGGATGCCTTCTACTTTTGTTTTATTTTTAAATTTATAATTTTTATTTTCCTTGCTGTAGACAATTTCAGCTGGAGAAACAATGAAAAGCACAGTGAATTTAAGCGGGCCGTGGCTACAGTATTTTTCCCTTTGCATTCTTTCTTTCCTTTTGGAAAAGCCTTGCTTTTTTGTGAGTTACATATCAATGGAAAGAAATGAAATTTTTTTTTTCCCTATTAACACATTTAGAGAAGTTTCTTTCTAATTATCCTCTCTTACTAAACTAAATTAGAACATAACTAACAGTAGCTGCCCAATTAACAGAGACCTTTCAGCTGTAATTATAAACTGCACTTT